>VIIQ02000064.1:0-456625 GCA_007449985.2 Desmodesmus armatus | reverse complement strand
TGTGGCAGGCACCTTCAGACCCATGGCATTAGCTCATGTCTCCTTCACGACCACCTGTTGCATCTGCCAGCTCCCCACCCCCCCACCCCTCTGTCACACATGGACCTCTACAGATCTCCAGCTCAGTGACTACCAGCCCAGCACAGATTCTGCAAATTATGACACAGATTAGCGGCACTGCTCAGCACTGTCTTGCACCATCAGGAAACACACCAGCCCCAATGCAAACTGCCTCACAGCAACGCACAGCAGTGATGTCCCTCCAATGCTGCAGCCCTATGTTTCTGCAGCCCGCTCCAACGTCGCCCACGGGCTGTTGGCAGCTGGGAGCTCAGCGCCAGCACGAGGGGCAGCAGGGCCTGCAAAGCAGGAGGGTCCTGCAAAGCGCACAAAAGCCAGCAGCCAGATCAGAGATCGCGAGCCAACCCTTGTTGACAAACTGTGCACTGGCGATCAACACTGACAGACGCTCTCTGTGGACAGCAGGACTTGAATGGCCTTACAAGATTGGCACACTGCCGTAGTAGAGGAAGCTTTCATACGTCAAGGTTGCCAACCAGGTATTGAGTACTCTGCATGAATGTTATCCTCACCTGGATTGCTCCTGGCTCTGTCGCCTGCTGCGCTGCGTTCTTGTCGCTGAGTCGGCGGATGCGTGCAGCAGCGTCGGTTTCAGCCGCAACGGTTTCAGCGGCAGGTTCAGCGGCATCAAACGGCGCAGGCGCAGTGGCCCTCTGTCGCCTCTTGTACAGGAGCCAGCCACACAACCGACAAGCGCGAGCCCGACAACGCTGCCGATGACCGGTCCAGCAATCCACGCGTTGTTTGGTGGGGTTCGGGCGGGGTTTTGGTGACCGCCAGCATGTCCAGGAGGCTCGATATGGCGGCCGTGTCAACAACCTTTGAGTTGGCAAGCTGCTGCAGCGCTTCTCCAGTGAACGCCTGCAGGAGGAACAGAGAAAAGAAAAGCGCTCCTCAGCCACTACACCTTCTGCGCAACCACTGCTTGCGATTGAGATACTAGCAGTCGTCTGACTACTAGGTAGACGTAGGTAACGCTATGGCCGGATGCACATGCTGCTGCTGCTCAGCAGGCTGCTGTGATATCGCCACGACTCACATTGGAAAAGCCAGCAATGTCACTGGATGGGTCGTAGCTGGGATCCGCAGCGGCCTTATCTGCCATGTCGGCAATGCTTGCCACCACGTCCTGCTGCTGCACTGCCGCCAGCTTGCTGATGCTGACATGGAGCTGTAACAGCGCTGACGCGTCACTGCTGTCCCCTGACCCTGCCAGCTGCTGTGCCTGCACCACCAGCTCCTGTAGCTTCTGGTTGATGCCAGCAACAACCTGCGCAACACGCACGACACACAGGACAAGCCGCTGGCTGGTAGCCATGTGTGATGGTGATCGGTTGCTTGCTTGGTTGCGGCATGCAGCGCAGTTGTGCAGCGCAGCTTGCACACTATGCAGAACCACTAAACCCGCAGTTTGCTGCTTGCACCTGCTTGGCATTGAACTCTTGGACCCCACTAATGGACCGTGCAAGTTTTGCCAGGCAAGTCACAGCTTGCAGGTGCAGATGGACCAGGTCAACAGCTGCCTTTGCACCAAAGCCCCAAGCGCTGAGGGTGTCAGGGCTTCCGCGCTGTGCATTGCAGACTGAAAACCGCTCAAACACTGTATTTGCAAATGCGCAATGTTGTGGCGCACCTGGCTTATGACTTCAAACAGCGCTGCCAGGTTGCTGGGGGTGGAGGGTGCTTGCAGCTTGCGTTGCTGCCCAGAGGGCTGGAGGTCACTGTCAGTGTAGACAGCCTCAGCAACTGCCTGCAGGTCGGCTTTGGTTGTCAGAACCTGAAACACAACAGCAGCAAAGGTGTCGCTTGTCCATTGTACCGTGCATGTCCGGCGCGGTGCCAGCTGCAGCAGTGGTTGCATCGATGCTGCAGACGGTAAGGGAGGATTGCCTTTCATCAAAAATATGATTGCTGTAACCCTTGAAGGTTTACAAGACCAGATGCACAAAAGAGGCTTCAGTTGGCATGCACTCCATGTGAGGTCATGTAGGGTGTGTGTTGGGTACTCACTTGTGCAGCATTTGTTGGTGCAGTGTCCTTCACCCGGTTGTACACTGCTTGCACCACAGCTGTTGCCACGTCAGCAGGGTCTGTCGCATTCAGCAGTCTCTTCATCAGGCTGTGCAGGGCACTGATGTGGACATGGCCTGTGCACTGTGGCCCTGCATAGCTGCAAACTGGGGACCACTCAGCCCAGTGAGCGCCAGGAAGTCCACCTGGGCAGCCACCAGACAAACATAGACACCAGCACATAGACGACAGCATGAGTGAGCAACATGCTACACGCACGCGTTGCTGAACAAAACATTTCAGAGCCGTCACAAGGAGGACAAGTGTCCACAATCTCAATCACAATCTCACTCATCTGCATGCCGGATCTGCAATGCAGACAGATGTGCCCAACTGCACTGGCATTCAACTAGCCCTCCCCAAGCCTTTTTTGCCCACCTTGTCGTTGGCTGTGTAGCCAAACATGCCATATACGTCAGTCCAGAGTTCAGCAGGTACCACCTCAGCCATGGATCCATGCTTGGCCTGCAGGTCTGCATCACCCCGTGCTGGCACTGCCAGAAGGGAGATGGCACTGATGGTGACACTTGCCAACGGAGGCAGCACCAGTGTGTAGGGGAACACCAGGCTGGAGTCTGTCACATCATCCACACAGGAGCCAGGGCCTGAAGAGACAAAGGTGTAGGTTGCCAGCACAGGGCTGGGTACTGTGAAGCGGCCTGTTGCATCTGTGGTGACCTGCTGCGCGTTGCCTTGCCCCACAGGCTCGTAGGTGCCCTGCAGGACGACATAGTAAAGTGCAGCTGTACGGTGAAGTTTGCAGCCTTCGCAACATTTGATTGAGTTTGGTGCCCCACTGACACCCATTTGACTCGCTTTTTGCTCAGGGCGTTGCAGCAGCTGATACTTTTCTATTCTTATCGTGATGGTTTGCATACCTCAAAACCGGCCTTGCCCAATCCTTAGCAGCACCAACATGACCACAGCAGATCATCTACTTGCAACAGCAGCAGCACAATTTGCGTGTGCAGCACAGCAACTGCTGCGCTTATTAGCGATCACTACATAAATGATATAAAACATATTTACGCTGTTAGCGTCTCCACACACGACATGCACCGTGCAGTACGAGCTGCAACTAGTACACCCTGTAGCTGGCGCTGTGCTACTCCACGTCGCCTGCACGCTTAAACGCGGGCAAACATAGCTGGAAGACATTCCATTGTGCTATCACAGCATCAAGCGCCATCCTTGCTCCTCACTGTCCTTTCTTTTGCACACATGTACACCACTGAGCAGTGTCTTGACATGATGCCACTACGATATGCTGAACCACACCTGTTGACAATCTGCAGACAGACATCTCTTGACGTTTTCAGCTTATCATACCTCTAAAGCTGTTGTGTTTGGGTGTATGCCTTCACACAACACGGAATGCACAAGACCTTGCGCATGCCCTGTCCGTGATGTGTCAATGGCTTTGTCACCTTACCATGACGTTGGCATCTTTGTGTTGACTTCTGCTGCTGGGGACTGGTGGCACAAACATCGCCCCCAACTGTTTACAACCAAATCCGCTTGGTCGGACCAATGAATATGCACACACTACTTTCATTACACTACATGGCAGCTGTCAGCCCCTACTAGGGGCTGTTAGTAACAGCGCACCACACAGCATGCAGGCAATGCATCTGTGCACACTCTGACAGTCCTGGACTATAACAGTGCAGGATTTCATGGCCAGCTGGCGAGCAGACACACTACGCATGCGTAGATCTGCGCAGATCTTGGCATCATCAATGCAGCGCCACCCAGTTTGCAAGTTGCAACAGGCACAGGTTGCAGCCCCCCGGCACACCATTCAGTGCACCTACACACCCACCCTTGCCATACATGTATGGCAGTGTACACTGCAGTCCAGGCCACACTTCCCACACTGTGGCTAAGGCTTAGTTGATTGGTGCAGGGCACAGCCTGCTACGCAACCCTGCAACTCACCTGCTGCATAGCAACTCACAAGCACTTGGGTTCAACTGGTGCCCATGTGCATGGCTGAGGAGACTACCAATACCTCCGACACACTCACAGCCTTACGCACTAACTGTTACTGGGAATGGGTGTGGCCCTTCAGCACGGTTTCGGTTTTGCTGGCACATAGGGAAAGTGCGGGGGGGTCTGGGGGGGCGCAGCCCCCCCAGGAAAAGCGGGGGGGTTTAGGGGGGGCGCAGCCCCCCCTAACCCTCTGCCAAACTCAGTGGGGCATAGACCTTATGGGGAGTAAGCACTGTTCCTATACGACACAGCTAAGACACCGTCACAGCTGCCACGCAGGCAACAGCAGCACTGCACTCAGTCATGCAGCAGGCCATCACAGCTTCATGGAGTAACCGCACGCAAACACATCTGCACGGACACCGCTAGCAGGGCAATGCATACCGTATGACTATGCTAGGCGCAAGGGGCTCTCGACTGCAGGCCCTGTGTGTGTCTGTTCACTCACCGTGCATGACTGCACTGCGCCCAGGTTGATGAGCAGGCCACTCAGCTTGGATGCTGGCGTCTGCTGTACGCCCTGCAGTGGCACCTGGGGGGAGGGACTGGGGGAGGCTGCAACCACCTGAGGTGAGGGAGACGCCGCAGGCTCGGGTGGGGCGCTGGTGGCGTTGGTGCCATTCAGCCCAGCACTGTCCCCACTGGTACCGCCGCCTAGGCTGGCATTCGTGGTGGTGGTGGAGGTGGTGGGAGGGGTGACGTTGGCCGTGCTGTCCTGGCTGTCAGTGGTGCTATCTTGCCCAGTGGTGCCACTTGTCCCAGCACTGCTAGTGTCCCCACCCCCGCCCAGGCTGGCATTGGTTGTGGTGTTGCTGTCAGGAGAGGTAACATTGGCAGTGGTGTTGCACGCGGTGCCGTTGCTGTCAAAGGCTGTGGTGCCGTTGCATGCCGTGATGTTGACTGTTGCAGGAGGCTCTGGTGTGACAGCAGGCGGTGTGGTGTCCACAGGGTCCACAGCAGCAATGAGGTAGGTTCCCTGCCGTCTGGTGGAGCAGCGGAGGGTGCCGTCTGTACTGTAGTTGCCGTACAGCTGCCAACCATCTTCCTCAGACGCCGCAGCCACAAGGTTGCCGTCTCCATTGATGCGCAAGCACAGCAGCAGCCTGCTGGTGTCCACATATGCTGGGTCAACTACTGGAAGCTTGATGACGATCCTGCAGTCCACTGTGGCATCGCCCTCAGCTGCTGCACATGGCAGGGCAGCAGCGTCACCACTCAGCTGAGGCAGCTTGACCCTGACTGCAGGAGTGAGCACAGTCAGGTTGAGCAGAGGCGGAGCCACGCGTGGCAGGGTGTCGTTCCAAGCAGCAGCCTTGAATGCATTGATGTCAGCCTCTGTGGGTGCAGGTGTTGACGTGACAAGCACGGCGGGGTCCTGAACCAACTGCAGCCAGATGGGCACACTGTCAGCGCCTTCGGATGGAATGAGGGCTGTCAGGAATGCGACTTGGGCATTGGCTGCACTGTTTAGGTCTGCTGCTTGGGTTGATGTACCATTGGTCGTTTGAGTGCCGACAGCAACTGTGTAGTTGAAATAGCTACCACCAAGGTCATTGACAACTGACACCGATAAGTCTGTTGATGGGGCCGTGATCCAGCCAAGCCCAGGGGCGGCATTGTCGCCAAGCAGGTCTGCAAGCGCATCCAGGTTCCCCAACAGTGTGCCACGGGAAGCTCCATTTGCCACAGAAGCAGTGTAGCCTTCAGGGGCAGCCAGCAGCCGACGTCCTGCGCTGCTGCTGCCTGCGTCACTGGCTGTCCTTGACAGCTGCAGGCCCCGTGCCGTCATGACCAGCAGCTCAGTGGCATACGCGCTGTCCACGCCCTTGCCTGCCTGCACAGCGCTGGTGATGGCGTCAGCGGTGATGCTGAGGGCAGCCTGCAATCTGCGGTCAGTGAGCTGGCTGTCCTCCTGCATAAGGAGCAGCTGGTAGGCGCTGCCAGAGATCTGCAGGACAAAGCAGGGATTGTGATGTGAAAAGAAATAGAGTAATGTGCACATACCCGCACCTCAAAAGGTCTACGCCCCACTTAGTCCGTCAGAGTGTTTGGGGGGGCTGCGCCCCCCCCAAGCCCCCCCGCTTTTACCTGGGGTGCTGCGCCCCCCCAGCCCCCCCCCGCCTCTCTGGCCTCTGTGTGACATCACAATGGGATCCAACTCAGCAGGCAGCACCTGGATTCCATGCTTGTCTTTTGCCGTTTCTATGGTGGTGACACGGTATGGTGTGTGCATGAGTGATTGGTACCTGCACGTGCCAGACAACGGCAGTAATACACAGGGCTATGTGTTGCACACCGTGGGTGGCAAAGCTGGAGCCTAATCAACTCCGAACAGCTGCAACAGAATGATGAAAGTATCTACGGTTGTCAGGTAGTGCAGTAGACGGTAGCAGAAACCGACTGTATTGGGGGAGTATGTTACATGGACATTTTCGCCAAACAACAATGGCATTGCCCACCAGGATCGAGCCAGGTGAACCTCATAAGTTGTCTCCCCTGCGGTGGTTTGCACCACCTACACCGGGTTGACCAAAGAAGGCAGAACCACCAGAATTGCAGCAAGTGCCAGCCATGCTAGGAACCTATTGTGTGCAGAGATGAGGGCAGGCAACTATACCAGTGTGGACACAAGAAACAGAACAAAGTCAGTCAAATACCCATAGTAAGGCCAAGCAAGCGTGCTCTGCGCACTTTCATTTTGTACAAAGTGTGTGCCAGGGCCGACTGTTCGGCATGTTGAAACACAGTAGCAACACAATCTTGGTCACCCAACTGGACTGAAGCCGGGTCAGCAAAGGCTGGGCAGGCGGTGCGCAGATCATCATACACGGGACATTCAAGAATGAAGTGCTTTAGATCTTCAACATTGTTGCTGGTGCCAGTACGGGCCAGCACAGCAGCGCGGTTGGCCAGCGAAGCGTCCTGACCAGAGCACAAACGACAGATGCGATCCGCCCTTGGGACAGACTCCCTACGCTTGCGACCCTGCTCAATTTCAAGATGTGCAGAGCCAACACGCAACTGCGCCAGGCAACTGCGCCGTATTGGGGGATGTACTGCATGCTACAGCAGGTTGGGATGACAGTCACACTATCAACGTTTACCAATCAGCAATGATGAATATGGTGTTCACTACCAGCACACAGGACACGATGGTGCAAATAGAAAGTGGGGCACAGACTGAGGTGGGTGATGACTTTGGCTATGCATGCACACGTGCCAAGTCATGCCGTTGTCTGGCACGTACCCTATTTTCAATGGTATAGTTTACAGTATCAATATTATCCAGCATGTTGCTACGTGACGCTGCGCAAAGTGGTACTGCTGCTGATCGATGGTCCCTTCGGGCGAACGAGCTAGTGCTGCAAAGGGCAATGGCACAAACGAAGCACATATTTTTAGCACATCAAACATGCGTGCGTGTTTCTGGTCGCCGCCGGGGCGTCTTGAAAAAGTGGGGTACTGCTGCAGATGGATCACCACTTCGTGTGTGCAGCATAGTGCTGCAACGGATCAGCTGGGACCGTATCGGATGTATTTGTATACAGCATATGACATTGACAAAGTATCAGCAGCTTCGGGGCAGTAACCAAAAACGCAGTGTAAAATGGTGTCAGTGGGGCACTAAGCGCATATCGAAAGGGAGATGGAGTTGTCACAACACAACCGGATGGAGCGGTTTATCCACATATGTGGACTTTACAGTCAGTCCACCTCAGTACACCTGATGCTGCAGCGCCTGCCGGGCTGTGCTCACCTGACGCATTGTTGCTGCATCCATGACACTGCTGGCGGAGCTGCTGGTCAGCGCAGCCAGCAGCTGCAGGACCTTCACCCGCACAATCTCAGCAATGTCGCTGTCTGAAGTGTCGCCACCAGACTCCTGCTGCAGTCTGCGGCCCTTTTTGTTGCTTGCTGACTTGCCCTTGCTCATGTCAGTCAACGTGCCCAGCAGGGAGCCTTCGGGAGAGCATGCTCGGGTCGTTCGCGCCGACCGCCTGCTGGACGTCCATCGCAAAGATACGCTCTTCGACGTCGAAGTCTGGGCCCTTCGGTGCGACGTACACGTCGATGCTGGCACGCACAACGGCACCTTCGGGGTCGAAAGCGTGCACCCAAAGTGTGGTGTTGCCCTCAGCCAACTCGCCAGCACCGAAGGTGTACGTGTTTGACTTGGTGCGCTTGATGAACTCGGACCCCCTGAAGATCTCGTAGCTGCAGGGAACAGTGGGCAAACACCAGAAACGATCGCAGATGTAGTGTGGATTCCGTCACGCTGGGTTGCCCCCCAGCACAAACGCACAAAGCTCGAAGTTTGACTCTGGGATGTTGCCTTTGTCCAAAAGAACAGAAACGCTACAGCACTCACGTGAGCTCGTTGTCGTCCACGATGCCCGCTGCTGACAGCCTGAAGGCGGCCTTGCCGTAGCTGCGGTCGCTGCCAAGCAGCTCCATCTCCAGCCCACTCTTCACCACAGGCGCGGAGTTCAGGGGCACGGTCAGACTCGCGGAGCCTGAGCCCTCCTGTCCTGGAATAGTCAGCTTGACAGAGACAGTGACTGCTGCTGTGTTTGGCAGGGACTCCCGAGGGATGACCAGCTGCACCTGAGCGTTGCGGGTGGCGCTGGCAACAGCAGCAGTGGCTGGGACAACCAAGGGCTGCGGTCCTGGTGGGTCGAGGCTCCACTGGATATGAACCTGCTTGTCAATGCTGCTCAGCAGCTTGATGTCTTGCTTTTCGAGCTTCAGCGAGACACTGAGAGGTTGCACGCCAGCATGCCTGGCACTGCATGAGCCTCCACAGTCACGGGCCAGCACACCAGTAGGGATGGGCACTGCTGGGTCGCGAGGGCGGATCTGCAGTGACTGCTTGGCAGCGCGTGCCGCATCACCTGAGCCCTTGGACACAGTGACAGTGAAGGTGTGGGCCTTCTCCATGCCTGTCAGCAGGCCTGCAGAGATGGTCCACCTACAGAACAGCAAGCATCGAGGGAGGGGGTTGCCCTCTCACCGGCCGGTTGCCCTCTCACCGGGCATAGTATGCATTGAGACTGTCACAGGAGACTACAGCACCAGACTGGCGGGCACACTCACAGAAACACAGCAAGCTGGCAGGTAGACACACCACAACAGCTGCCGCGCACAAAAACAAACAAGAGTGTGTCCCAGGGTATGTGTGGCGCTGCCAGCGGCTGTCAGCACAGTACAGTGCCGCACTGTGGGGGCCCCACCTGCTGCCCTTGATGTTGCCCATGTCTGTGCCGGCAAAGCATGGCTTGGGGAAGTCCTCACGCACACAGTCCCAACTGAAGGACAGGGGGCTGGCACCCTGCAGGCACAATGGGAAAGCAGGTTGTGCTGGTCCCGGCTGCATGCGCAGGAAAGTGGTGTGCATGCTGGCCATACCGAATGTGCATGCTGGCACACACACTGCTGCTGCAGCATGCATGCTGCACACATATGTGTCAGCACAACGCTCTGCAGGCCTTGGGCCCAACAGTACTACAGTAGAGTTTTGCCACACTTACACATCCGTACCTTGGGATCATCTGGGTCAAGTGACTTTGATGCGTCCAGCACAACCTCCCTGTCAGCCATCACATCCCCACTGGGACCCAGCAGACTGGCAGACAGGGGGGAACCCACGGCTGTGAGTGCGACGTCAGCAGTGGCTGCAGCAGTGCTGCCTGTGAAGCGTGCTGTGAGCCGCAACTTGTAGGTCTGTCCTGCCTCAGCAGGCACTGGAGGGGGCAGCACCAGGTTCTTGAGGGTGTAGCCACCAGCTGGAATGCCTGACCAGCCGTCGAGGGACTCCCATGTGTACGTCACCTGCGAACCGAAGTCAAAGTCACATTGAAGTACTGCATAACATGGTCGGCACATAGGCTGCCACCGCAGCAGCTGCATGACGTCCAGCGTGCAGCATGGCTTGGTTTTGCAAACTCCACACCATCATCATGGCAAACTGCTGTCAACAGCAGTGAAGAAAAAAATAGGCATTTCCTCCTCTTCAAAACTCTGGACTAGTGACTGTGGAACATAACATGGAGTTCACCAACATCTGCCACCCGTGATGCCAGTTGACCCCCTAGTTGAGTCAGCAGCTCACCGTCTTTCCAGCGCAGACGGATGTGGGCTCCAGTGCTGATGCCAGGTTGACTCCATCAGCAATCTTGAAGGACTGTGTGGGCCCTCCAACAATGCTGATCACAGGGGCGGTACCAGGGCCAACCTTGCTGAAGGAAAGCTTTGCGGTTGATGACTGGCCCAGGAAGTTGGTGACTCTGACAGTCAGCGCATAGGTCCCATCACTCAGCAGCGCAACACTGGCTGCAGGAAGGCTCAGCAGGCTCCTGGCCTTGACAGTAGCACCCTTGTTGACCTCGTTGATCACAGCAGCCAGCACAGGGTTGCTGCCTGCAGCCAGGTCCTGGCCCCACTCCAGGGCTGTGAGCTCACGCCCAGAGGGATCAGAGCAGAAGCTGGCATCAGAGACGGTGGCTGCCGCTGAGGTTGTGTCACAGGCCTCAGCAACAACCTGCAACAGCAGCATGAGAGGTAGCAGGGTTTTAGCACGTGAAACAGCACTTCACAGGGACAAGCAAAACAAACTGGCTAATGTGCAGTTGAACGTTGCTGTGCGACGGGACGGCTAGACAACACATGGCAAGGAAACCACAGCCTGCAGGACAACCAGACCAAAGGAGACACACCGTTGCACCATGAAGCGAGCAAGCAGCCTGGCCGTACCTGGGGCCCTGTGACTGTGGCGACTGGTGCAGAACACTCTGAGCAGGTAGCCACAGTGACACTGCCTGTGAAGGGCACATCGGACTGCAACTTATCCACCAGCACCGTTTGACTGCCGAGCAGGTCTAGTGTGTCTCCAGGTATGACGGTTGAGAAACCATCAAGCTGCACGGTCAGCACACGGTCTCCTGCACTGCACCAGGCACGTGGACCCAGTGCTGTGCTGCTTGCTGCTGTGAACAAGCTGCTGCAGCTGAACGCAGCCGTGTGCGCAGCGGCGTTCAGTGTGATGGTGATCTGCTTGCCATCTGGTGAGAAGCGGGCTGACAGCACCTTGCGCTCTGCTGGCACGCACACACCACCAACCTCCACTGGCACTATTCCACTGTCGTCGTTGCATACCAGCCGCACACCCGCACTGCTGGCCTGGCAGACAAGCCCACCACTGCATGTGTTGGGCAGGAAGGGGTCACAGACCACCACCTGGCTGTTGGCAGTTTCCAACTTGCGCTTTGCCTGTGCGCTGTCACAGAACCTGATGCATGAGCCCAGCTGCTTGCAGGTGTCCACGCCAGCATTGCATGTGCAAGCTGATGTGGTGCTGGCCTGGTCGCAGATGCTGCCCTTGCCACAGTCGTTGTCAGACTCGCAGCGGCCCTCCGGCAGGCCTGCAAAACAGAAAGCAGGACAATCGCACCTCAGCAGACACCTTGCGCTTGCCGCATGCCATGCAACGCACTTGACAACGCATGCAGAGCAGCAAGCACGACATAGTGTGCACCAACGTGCAGTTCAGCACACACCCGAACACTGTTGCAGGAATCGCTTCCGAAAATCCTGCAGCCCAGCCCAGCACCCCATGCGCACCTGCGGCAGCCAAGATGCCTTGCACGGCAGCTCCACTGGAGACGCCTTCCACAGTGCACAGATTCAAAGATCCAGCAGTGGTGTCGCTAGCTGCAATGGTACATGAGCTGTCCAAGGCAACTGCTGCCCCACACTCGCTCATGAGCGAGCACATCAGGCCAGCTCGCTTGCCAATGATGCCACCCGCACTCTCCCTGATGCTCTTGCGCATCTGTGAGCACGCCAGGTCCTTGTTTGTTGCAGGAGTGTCCTTCCAGTACTGTTTGCAGGCCGCAAAAGCAACACCGCCAATTGCGAACCTGTCTATCATCGCTTTGGTTGAAGCTACCACTGACTGCATGGCCTGCACACATGCCTGACACCTTTGGCACGGTGTCAGCACAACCACTGGTGGTGCTGGTGGTGCAGGACGGGGCTGGCAGGTGCTCATGGTGTCGCAGGAGTCCTGACCAGCCCTGCAGGTGCAAACCTGCACCGTGATGTCACTGGAGCACAGCTTGCTAGCATCATCGCAGTCAGAGTCCCCGAAGCAAGTGCCAGCTTGCAGGCCTGTGTGTAGTAGGGACGCCAGCAGCACAACGGGGCGCCATCAGAAAGTAGGACGGCAGGAGCAAGCCATAAGAAAAGGAGCCCTGCACCTGCAATCCGTGAGCAGTGCTGCACCTACGTGGCTGTGGATGTGCATGTCAGGTTGTGTCATCGTTCGCATATAGTTACCATGCTCTCAGAGCTCAGCAGGCTGCTGCGCCCACTAGAGTTGTGCCAAGCCAAGGTGCAGGATGTCAGGAAGCCTGAGTACTCACCAACGCCTGCAACTGCCTCTCCGCTGTTGACTCCCTCCCTTGAACACTCTGACAGCTGGCCACTCTTGCTGGCAGATGTCAGCACACACGTGGCATTGGTGGCAAGTGCAGCATCACATTCGCCCAGCAGGCGACAGATGCCTCCCACCCTGCGGCCCAAGTTTCCCTTCAAACTGCCCCGTATGGCTTTGTCCACTCTATCGCATGCAGCGCTGGGGCGGCCCATATCAACACACTTGGCCCTGAAGGCTGTCGCAATAGAGTCTGCTGAAGTGCTGGGGCCCACGCTGAGAGTGTCGTTGAAGCTGTCCAGGCACCTCTGGCAAGTCTCACACCTGCAAGCAGTGCCGCAGCAGCAGATGCATCACCCCTGCAAATGCATGAAGCCCTCATGCAAGGAGGCACCTGTGACAGCTGTCAGCTTCCATCAAACAGCCCAGCAAAATGTTTGCTTCTGGGCCAGCATGCTGGCTTTGTTGATGCTGCTGCTCCCCTGTTCATGTGCCTACATGTCAGTCATGCGCACCTGGTCAGCACAGGAAGGGGTGGGGGCTTGGGCTGGCAGAAACCAGTTGGGGGAGGTGGCTGGCAGTTGTCAAAGCCACCGGTACAGCGGCACACCCGTGTGGTGTTCTTGAGGTTGCATTCAGTGCCAACAGTGCAGTCCCCGTCAGATGTGCATGCCCCTGGAGGCAGACCTGCAAGACACATTCACTCCCACTTGCGTGTCAGCACACGCCCGGGCAGATGCACATGTTATGAACAGCACTGAAATGCTGTTGACGTTCTATCACATGCTGTGCCTGCCGATACTTCGCACTGTTCCAACAGCAACTCGCACCTGCCCCTGTGAATACGTCTGGCAAGCTGTAGCTTCCACCAACCACTCCCTGCACACTGCAGAGGTCCAGTCTGCCGGACAGGGATGGCGTCGCTGCAACGTCGCAGGTAGCATCAGCAAGGACAGACCCAGCACACTTGCCTGCAGACAAACACACAGCAGCCTGGGTGCTACTTGCATGACGGCCCAGCAAGAGGTTGTGCTGGGAAAGCTTCGAAGCCTTCGGAATTTCGAAGAGCTATGCATGTAGGCTTGTCTGATGACATGTTGCTTGATGCTACACCAAAAGCAGTCACGAACAAACACTCGAGTGAATGCAGTTTGCACAACAACCACAGCACCGTGCCTCACCCAGCATGCTGCAGAGGGCACCAGCACGACGTCCCAAGTTGCCCCGGTTGCTCGACTGGATGAACATGGCAGATGCCGCGCACATGAGCGGAGTGTTGCCCTTGTCTGCGCATGTGGCTTGGAATGCTGCTGCCACGGATTTGCTGTCATCAACGTTGTTGGCATCTGAAGTACTACCCACGTACTCCTGCAGGTCTGAAACGCAGTCACTGCAGACCTTGCATGGTGTGCTCTCACATGCACCAAACATCTGACATGAGACAGCACCAGTGCTGGTTGTGCAGGTGCACACACGGGTTTGAGTGGCCCTACTACAGAAGAAGCCAGTACCAGTGCAGTCATCAGCTGTACTGCAACCGCCTGTGGGCTTGATGCCTGCAGCGACGCCTTCCAAAGTTTCACTAGCAACACCCCATGATGGTGCAGTAGTCCAAGGACTCAGGTGCTTGGCCAGCTGCAACAGCCACCTCACAATCAGAAGCCTGTGCAGGGCACTCGGCCAGTGAACGGCACAGTGCGCCAACACGGCGGCCCAAGTTGCCTGCCACGCTTTCTGCCACGGATGAAGCTGTTGCTTCACAGACAACAGGACTGCGCCCGGTGCCAGCACAGAAGCTCCTGAACTTGTCAGCAACAGTGGCGGCCCTTGTTTCATCTTTGACAATGTCAGGGAACAGCTGCATGGCCTGCACGCACACCTCACATGCCTTGCAGGGCTGCATGACACAACTGCCGATGGTGCGGCAGGTGTCAGTGCCAGTGGCTGCATCGCAGCTGCAGATGGACTTGCCATCGGTCTTGGTGCAGTCGAAGCCTGCGCTACAGCCGCTGCTGTTGAAGCAGGTGCCGAGCGGCTTGAAGCCTGCTGGCCTGACGCCTGGTGGTAGGTCACCATCACTGACACCCTCAAGTGTGCAATTGTCCTGCAGCACATACGGACAGCAGTAGACAAGGGCCAAAGGTGTGCTTATCTCAGTCACAGTCACAGTCACAGTGAGTGTAACGATGGTCTTGACAAACCATTGCACGGCATAATGCAGATCACACAGTTTTGCATGCACGACCCCAGCAGCATTGCGGCTTGACACCAGCACCCTTACCAGCTGCCCTCCCTTGACAAGCACAGTTGTGCTGGCTGCAACGGAACGTGATGCCAGCTTGCACGTAGCTGAAAGGGTTGCAGGATTGCAGGCACCCAGGTTCTGGCACAACAGCCCAGCCCGCTTGGCAACGTTTATGTTTGTGCTGACGAGGCTCTTGATCGCGCTGCATGTCGATGCAGGCGCCCAGGCCTGCAGGGAGGGTGTGCTGCACCACTTGTCAAAAGCAGCGACCACCATGGTGCTGTCCTGCAGGAACCTTGTTGTCTCCGTGAGCCTGTTGGCGGAATCCAGGCAGTCGTTGCAGATCGCGCATGGTGTGCGCACGCAGTCGCCCACACTCAAACAGAGGTCGGAGCCACCGTCGCAGTAACAGAAGGCTGTGGTGTTGCTGGAGTCACACCACAGGTTTGCACTGCCACACTGCATGTCGTTTTGGCACCTGCCGGATGGCAGTGCCTTGGTGGCTGAGACCCCTGGGATGACACTCCCGCCAGTAACACCCTCAGCATTGCAGAAGTCAAGGCGAGCCTGGGCGCTGGAGCTGCCGCCAGCACCAAGAGGGATGCCAGGAATTGTGCAGTCGGCACTTGCTGCAAGACCCTGGCTGCAGCGCTGCAGGGCTTGACACAGCAACCCCGCACGGCGGTACTTGTTGACGTCAGTGCCAAAGCTTGCGCCCACCGCTGCACAAGCACCACTTGTGCCGAGTTGTGCCTCAGTGCAAGACTGCACCCATGTGCTGACTGCCTTGCTGTCCTGCAGGACCTGATTGATGAATGGCTGCACTGCGGCAAGACAGACCTTGCAGTCATAACAGCCTCCGTTGGCAATTCTGCAGCTACCAACCGTGTCGTCAGTGCAGGTGTCCTGGCCGTCTGTGCAGGTGCACAGCTTGCTGGGCTTGCTGGCTGGTGACTTGTCGCATGTGTCAGCCGGCAGAGTGCAGTCGCTGGCAGTGAAGCAGCGGCCCAGTGACACATCCATGCTGGCAGACACACCAGGCACCCGTGTGCCACCCTCCGTTGCTGTGAGCCCCTGCACCGTGCACGTGTCGAGCTGCAGGCTGCTGCCGCAGCTGCTGGTGTTGCACTGGCCAAGGGCAAAGCACAAGCCTGCAGCACGCTTGCCCAAGTTGCCTGGCATGGCACCTTCTGTGCCGATCTGTGTTGCCACCTCAGCACACTTGGCATCGCCCTCCAGGTTGTTGCGCTGGCAGTACAAGAGCCACTCCTCTGCAATCCGGCTAGCGTTGATGACCGTAGCCTGTGCAATGGCAAAGGGCTGGGTTGCCGCCATGCAATCACGGCAAACCTGGCAGGCGGTCTTGACACAAGTGCCTTGCGTTGTTGAGCTCAGCACACCTTGGCTGCACGTGTAGATGGTGGCAGCATTGTCCATGTTGCACTCTAGGGAGTCTGACTTGCAGTCGGCTGTGTTGAGGCAGCGGCCAGGTGCCAGGGCTGCACTTGCGGACACCCCAGGTACACGTGAGCCACCAGAAATACCCTCCATGGTGCACAAGTCCAGTGTCTGGCGCACTTGCATGCCGCTCAACAGCTGTGTGATGATAGGGCAGCTGGAGGTGATGTTGGCCGGCGAGCAGCGGCCCAGCAGCCTGCACAGCATGCCCGCCTGTTTGCCCAAGCTGCCTGCAACACTGTCTGTGATCTGCGCCTTGATGTTGCCACAAATGGAGGTGTCATACCCGCTGCTTGCACAGAATGTTGACCAGCGCTCCCCAACATCGGTGCTGTTGGTGCTTGCGGTGGCCTTGTCAGCAGCGAATTGACGTGTGAAGGCCAGCATGTCCGCCACACAGCTGCTGCAGGCACCATCAGGGGTCTGTGAGCACTCTGAAAGCTCCACGCAGGTCTCCTGGCCTTCAGGGGAGCACGCACATGCTGTGCCCTTGTTTGCGCTGCATGTGAAGTGCTCTGGATCGCCACACTGGCTGGCACTAGTGCACTTGCCGGCAGGTAGAGGGGTCAGGGTGGGAACACCAACAGGGACGAGTGTGCCACCAGGGTGGCCTGTGATGGTGCAGTTGTCCAAGGACGGAGCAGCAACCAACACCACAGTACTGGCCAGCCAGATTTCAACGGTTGAAATCTCTACCATGCAGCTGCTGCTGAGGCTGCTGGTGCACAGTTGCAGTACTGAGCAAAGGCCAGCAGTCCTTTTGCCGGCATTGCCCTGGAATGACTTGACAATGGCGTCATGGGCTATGTTGCAGCGGGATGTGCTGTTGAGCACGCCATCCAGATTGCACAGCCGCACGAAGGCAGCCCCCAGTGATGTGGCGTTGGTCTGGTTGACGTGGGCATTGGTGAATGGACGAGTGACACCCATGCAGTCCTGCAGGACAAACATCACGTTGCAGCATGCTTGAGACTCCATGCCATGACACCCATACCAACTCCATGCCCCTTGAATGGGCATGCAGAGGAGGTTTGTATGCTGTTCAAAAAGTGTGTGCAGTTGGCAAATCATGCTCACATCCAGCATTGACACATTAAAAAAGCATGACATGCGCAGGACACTGTAGCTGACGCATGATACACATGGCAGCAGCTTACCTTGCAGGTCTGGCAGGGTGTGCGCTCACAGGTGCCCACTGTAACAAAGCCATCCACACCAGCACTGCATGTGGGTTCGTCAGTGGTGACCTGCTTGTTGCAGACTTGACCGGGCCGATACGTGCAGTGGCTGGCATCCAGGCACAGGCCAGCTGCAGGAGTGAAGCCAACGGTTGACTGAACTCCTGCCACCTGTATGCTTGCCGTTGTGCCACCAACAGTGCACAGGTCCACGGCAGCTGGTGCGGAGCTGGTGTTGTTGGGTTGCAGCCTGCAGTCTGATGGTACTGCTGCACAGTCCTGCAGCAGCTGACACACCATGCCAGCACGCTTGCCCACGTTTCCATCTGTGCTGGCAAGGATCTGTGTCTTGACAAACTCGCAGCTGGTGGTTGTGCGGTTCAGGGTGTTGGTGCAGAACGGTGTCCAGGCGTCAGCAACTACAGCCTTGCTTGAACTGTTGTGTTGGGTTGTAAAGCTCCGCACACTTGCAACACACTTGCTGCACGCGCCACAAGGAGTGTCGATGCAGTAGCCGTAACACGTGTCCACTCCTGCTGCGCAGGTGCAGGCCTGGCGTGCAGTGCTGCACTGCAAGTAGGGTGGTGGACATGTTGAGTTGCCGCTGCTTGGTGTGCATGTCGTTGTGGGCAGGGTGGCCGAGGTGAAGCCAGAAGGCACCAGGCTGCCTGCAGGAACACCCTCGGCTGCAGAACATGATACAGCAGAACAGTAGTGAGGATTTGAGTCAAGGTCCATTATGCAGGCAACTTGCTGATCGAACAGCATCCTTGTGCGACTCAAGTACTGCCACTGAACCATTGTAGACCGGTGATAGATTTTGAGATGCCTACCTGTGCAGACGTCCAGGCTTGCCACAGACAAATTCGCCATTTGCACGCCCGCGCTGGTGTTGATTGGGACTTGCATCGCACATGCAGCACCCAACTTCCTGTCACACAGCTCCAGGGCAAAGCACAGCCCAGCTGCACGCCTGCCCAGGTTGCCAAAGGTGCTGGCAGCTATGTCGCCTTGGACTTTGCTGCACAGTGGTGACTGCTTGAGCGCCTCATGCTGGCCACAGAACGTGCCAAAAGCGCTTGCCCGTACAGTCGCGCTTCCTCCCACAGGTTGGCTCTGGACAAAGGTACGTGTCGCCTGCATGCAGCTGCGGCAGGCGCTGCAAGCTGGAGATGCCCCAATGAGGCTGGCCAGGCTCAATAGAGTTGTGTTGAGGGGTGCGTTGAGCAAAGCCGGCACCTGCCCAGCTGGGGTGACAGTGACAGGGTGGGACAGCTGCAGCTGTCCAGCATCAGCCAGCTGTTGGGCAGTGACGGCCTTGCGCAGCACACACTTGACAGACCCGCCAGGAGGAATGGTTTGGGCAGTGGCCGTACCACAGGTGACGGCGTCACCAGCTAGGCTGAAACCGTTTAAACGTACATTGCCCTCATTTCTGGCCTCAACTGTGCACTCCACCAGGCCAGCTGCAGAGCAAAAACATGTCAGAAAACACAGAACAGCAGCGGGATTTTAGTGCTGGCACACTTGGTCATGCAGATGATGACCTACCATGCTGTAACTTGACTGAGGGCTTCTCTCTTTGCCCCACCTTTTGACTGCAGGGTAATATCATTTCTAGGCGCCAATTGAGGTGCTGACGCCAACACATAGTCGCCCGGTGCAGAGGTCAGCTTCTATCAACATGCCCTTACCCTTGAAGTTCAGTGTGCAGTTGTCCTCACTGGTGGTGAGTGCAAGCCTGGGCGACTGCAGGACCACTACGGTGATTGGCTGTACAACAGACCCCGCCAATGTCAGGTTGGCTGCTGTGACAGATGCGTTGAACACCTTGGTGCCAGCCTCAAAGGAGTCTTGAGTGAAGGTGTATGACGCCCTGCAGGAAGTAACAGCCGGTACAAACTGTAAGACCATTCATGTCAGGTAGTGCTCATGCAGCCAAAGCAGGCACCCTGCATATGGTTGCTGCGCAGCTTGTTGTGGCAAAAATGGCAAGATATCAACAGCACTTTGGCACTTCATGTAGGCAACTGTTGGTGTGTGTGTCTGCCAAGCATCTGATCTTCTGCTATCTCCCAAGTGGGCTGTGCACTGCAGTCATATGAATGCACACAATGCAAAGAGGCGTCAACGATTGCCTTGTTCGTGCTGATTATGCAAAATCTGCGGCTGATAGTGCTCCTACTGTTGCCAACAGCCAGCAGTAGCAGTGCTACGCACCTGCACTGCACTTGCCCGTCAACCCCAATGCTGCCCCCGTCCTGCATGCAGGCAAGCTGTCCAAGGTCTGGCACCACAACACTGAGGTTGCGCAGCAGCACATTGCCTGTGTTGTAGATGGTGTACACCAAGGTCACGTTCTGGCCTGCAGCGGTGCAGCGCAAAGGGCTCAGGGTCATACTTTCTACCTTCCTGCGCTTCTGGATTGCTACTAAGGTCACCAGGACAGATGGAATTTCCCGTGAACATACACACATCCAGGCGATGTGCACTTCGTTTTCCCCATGTGGCTGGACTGGGTAACAGTACCGTGCACACATCCACCAGTCCTGCACCACCTTGCTGCCTCACTTGTTGACTGATGCACAGCTCACCTGGTGCAGAGACTGTGGCAGGGTCTGCTGTGCCAGTGACGCTGACTTTACTAACCCTTGTCAGTTGCACAGGGATAGAGGACTGCACCCAAGGGAAAGGTACCGGTGACTTGGTGCGCGGCAGAGCACTTCCCTCCACTGTGAGACGCATGAAGCCCTGTTCAAAGTCTTGTTGGGTGGCGATGGCTGTGATATTGCATGCAGGGGCCCTTGCCAGCGGCTCCAGTATTCCTGCCACGCAGCCAGCTGCTGTAGGCGTAGTCAAGCTGACGCTGCTGAGGCCAACGTTGCCACTGTTGCGCAGATAGAAGGGGCACACGAGCGTTTCACCTGCGAGCGAACAAATGATTGATGCATATGTGAGGTCAACCAGAAACCCCTACGCATGTTGTGCAGCATCGATGGGTTGCGCGACCCACCCATGCCACTTGCGCCGTAATGGCGGATAGCACGGTGCGACGGGCGGCGGTCTAGCGATGGTCGACGTGATGTTTGTGCTGTGAAAGTAGAGCAGCGCGTGTGAAATGTTTGCTCTTCCACTAAGCCAGGGGTCGGGTCGGATGTGGTGCGACCCGCGTAACAGTTGTGACGTTGTTTTGCGTGATGAGACTCAAGACGTGCACTGGCACAATCCATCCACGCTCTCACCTGCTTTAGCCGGCACACTGCTGCATTCAGCGCTGTTTATCTCTATTGAGACCTCAGGTCGCCGCTGGGCAACAAAGGTAATGTCTCGGGAAACAGACAGGTCTGCAGCAGGGGTCACCGCAGTCACTGTTGCAGTGTGGTCTCCCTCCTCAAGATCAGAGAGCGTGGCCACATAGGAAGACTTGCAGGTCAGCACTGCCCCAGGCTGCAGGAGTGATGTGGTGTTGTATGGCTGAGAGCCAATGGTGCAGACCATGGTGGCTCTGAAGACGTCTGGGACGTCCACCATCACGCCCTTGAGGGTCATGTTGCCGGTGTTGGTGACAGTGGCGGTGAGATTGATGGGTGTTCCTGCAGGATCACGCAGGTTGTGCAGGTGTTTCACCGCAACCCTTTCACAAAAGTGGCACAGCAGCTACCTGAACTACTTGGTAAATTACAAGGTGTGGTGTGTAGAAGGCCAAGGCTGCAACCCACTGCAGGACGGTGCTGCACCCACAGTACAAGCCATCTCAGCACTCACCGTGCTGGTGTATCACCAGAGGTACAGCTGCAACGCTGATGTCCATCATAGAAACCCTGCCACCCAGAACCACAACCGCGCTGTCAGGTGTGCTGAACACTCTGGGCACATTGCCATTGTCAGGCTGTCCTGATGCAGCAGGAACAATCACCGTGACAAAGCCAGCTTCCAGATCATCTGACGCCAGAAGCCTGAGAGCCACAAAGTGCACATTCAATGGTGAGTGTCACCGCTTACATCAAAGCATCCTACTCCTATCAAGCAAACCTCCCCTAACAGGAAATGTGTGGCATTGCGCTCCGGCTTCGCTTTCAAAGCGTACTAGTAGTACACTGTGTGTGGTTCATAGCAGGGGCACTGTGTTTCAGCATCTTGCCAAGATCTTGCTGAGCGACTTGCTCAAGGGCCTTGCAGCTCCACGTGTGCTCCAGTGGTGTTACCTTGTAGCTGTGCAGTTGACAGACTGCCCTGGCGAAAGCTCAAGGGCATTGCACCCAGCATCAACACCATCCAGCACAATATCCCTCAAGCTCAAGCTGCCAAAGTTGGCAAGCATCACAGTGCAGCGTACCACATCAAGCATGCCCCCTGCTTGTGTTCCACCTGCAAGGCCAATAGGGAGCAAGCTTGCTTTGAGGGTGATAGGAGGCAGTAGCAGGGGACTCACAGATGGCTGAGACAGCTGTTGTGATACTCTGAATACCCTAGCAGAATGAATGACCTTTCGTTCATGCATCGTGCTCAAGGAGCATTGCCGTATCAACCAACCCGGGATTCAGTGCTTCAGTGGCACTCACTTGCAGGTAGCGTTGCTCTGTGGCACGAGCTGGCCACAACATCCAGGTGCAGCTGAGAGGTCACCAGCATGTGCAGGACAGCTGTGGGACCAATACGTGCTTGCCTGTCAGGCGGTAGGGTGGGTGAGTTGCCTTGCACGTTGAAGGACAGAGAGGGCTGTTGCAGGTCCCACTCTTTGATGGTGTAGGTTCCGGTACAGGTGAGGTTTTGCCGAATGCGCAAGGTGGTGTTGGTGGTAGGGCAGTGGACAGTATCCAGGTCTGGGCTGTTGACCGTGACATTGTACAGCCGTGTAGTACCCCTGCAGCAGTGGCAGGCGTTCAGGGATCTTGTAAGTGTGCATGCGCATGCAGTGAAAATGATTGATTGGCTGGCAGCATGTGGCCATGATATTCAAGGCATGGACCTGTTGTCCCACCAAACAGCTGAATGCTTGAAGGCTGCGGCATAGCAGAACAGTCAGTCAAGGAGGCCATCCAGAGCAACTACTGGTTGCTCTAGCAGCTTACCTGTTGACTGCTGTAAGGATGAATGACACAACAGAGCCTGCAAAAATTTACACATGTACACAGACAGTACTGAGATGTGCTGGAGCTCCGCTTTCGTTGCGCAACACTGGCAAAGGGTGCCAGTCTGACATTTTGAGACAAGCTGGTAGCAGCACTGCACATGGACTGCATGTGGCAGTGTTCCCAGGACCAATTGCCCAACGCAACTGTTGCCTTGCCACTCACCTGCGCTGCTGATCCATGCAGACTGGTTGGGTGCAAGAGCGATGCTGACCTCCAGTGTTGGCCATTGTTGCCACAGCGTTGCTATTGTAGAATAGGTTCGGGCCACCACAGATATGTTGCCTCCTTTGTTGAAGCTCGCGTACACTGTGCCACTGACGTTGGCCTTGCCAGCATCAAGGTCCTGCTCTGTTAATGGTAGATAGTACTGCATTGGTAGTGTCAAGAAACAAGATATCATGGTTAGGCCCAGGTTTTACCACCCTACATTGGCAGCACCTGTGCCGGAGGTACCCATCAGCAGCGGCTGCACCCCCCCCCCCCCCCCGTTTTAGTTAAAGCGATGCAGTGATGCAAGCATGCTCCTCCAAGTCAGTCAGATGTCAGTGCTGTAGGTTTGGGCATCTCACTCACAGACACTGATTGATATGCACCAGAAGATAGCGCAGGTGCATGGAAGTCCCAGGGACCATGGATGTCAAAGAGATTCAGGGTGCCATTGTTCCGCATGACGGCATGACACTCCAGCATGTAGGCTGCAAGGGCAACACACAGCACCGCAAACCCGAACCTTTGCAACAAGGTGCAACACGTTTGGGGTTTGAGTAGAAGCAATGACACCTCAAATAGCATTCCTTGATGCTTCTTGATAGCATTGACGCTACATGACGAGTAGTGCATGTGCCAGAAGCAAGCCCCACCTGTGGACTCCATATGGTTGCACTGCCATCCCTCAGCTTCAGCCCGCAGATCACCCAGCCTTGTCAAGCCCGGGCTGGTCAGGCCAACCTTTTGCATAAATACCCGGGGTGTGTCAGACTTGGGTGTATTGCTGTTCACCTGCAGGCCGTCAGGATGAGGCACAATGTTGCTGGCAACAAATTGCGCTGATATCGTGTGATTGAAGTCGAATTCGTCTTGGGTCAAGTAACGGCGGGCCAGACACGTCATGGTAGCCCCCACGGGCAGCGTGCTGTTGAGGCTGGGCTGACAGGTCACAGATACGATGTCACTGTTCTGCCGCAGACGTAGGTCACGTAGGGCCACACTTCCCGTGTTTGACAGTGTGAAAGAATAGAGGATAGGGTCACCTGTGCCAGGGAAGCATCACTTGGTTGGCCACAGGTGGGTTAGCAGCACCATTAGCATGTGCATGCGTTCCTGGGCTAGTACATCACAAACTGACTGGCAAAACCAGCTTGCCAACTAGCAATGAACACGACTAGACCACAAAGAATCCAACAGTCTGATGGTCCACATCCCAGCGACAAGGCATGGCAAGGATTATAGCAAGCATGCTGTGGACAGATTTACTCAAGCAGTGGCAAGTACAAGGTCAAGGTTTGAGGCTGCTGAGGAAATCACTTACCTGGCACAAGCACAAAGTTGCTACTGCTTTGCAACGGACGTGTCCACCCAGTCCAAGAGCCTGTCACCCGCTGGTCATTCTTGTTGTAAAGGTCGCAGAAGCACGACCCGCCAGTAGCACTTCCAGATGATCCACCACAACACATAGGATCATACTGCGACGAAGAACCTCCCATCGGAGGTAACCGCCTGGTGATGTTGATGCTGAGGGCTGGCCGTGCCGTAAGGGGGGCTGCAACTTCAACGACAGCATGAGCTGTCAGCGCGGGCACAGCTGATGCAACAGCCTGCACGTCAACCGACCGCAGCATCAGGCCTGACGCAATTTGCTCGTACTGTTCGTCCCATATGTCAAAGTCTCGCTGCGTCGCCCGCCAAATAAGTGTGCAGTGTGCGGTGGAGGAGGGGGCTAGGGCAGGAAAGTCACATGGTGTGGCGGAGGTAACGCCAGGTGACAATGGCACGGTCACATTCTTGAGCAGGACAGTGCCAGTGTTGGTGACATTCAACGTACAGGATAAGTCTTGACCTGTATGTAGCCACACACAGACAGGGCAGGTCAGGGTCAGACAACCACAATGCTTGGCGCTATGCATGTATGGACGGGTGCTCAGTTGACCGCAGTGCATTTTGGAGCGTGCAATATCGATTACTATGTGCAGTGATCAGGCGGTCACGGCAACAGGCAGGATGTAAACCGACAACAAGCAGCATGACTGCAGGCTGCAAAAAAGTCGACACGATGCATCTCCTTCTCTGGCCAAACCCCATTGGTCCTACCTGCAGCTTCAGGGATGCGGCCACAGGAGTGTGTGATCTGTAAAGTTGCTGCTCGCAGGGGTGTCACGCCAAGAGTGTTTGACGCAGCTGCTATGGTCTGTTGCTGTGCAGCAGTGCCTGCTGTAAACACAACTGATAGCAGCATGGGCCCTTGGTCAAAGGAGGCTTGGTCAATCAGGATGGATCCGGTGCATGTCACACTCTCTCCAGGTGCCAGGGTGGCAATTGTTTGGGTGCCGCTTGCCCCACAGGTCAGGGGGCTGCTCAGCTGGCCGAGGGAGGTGCTGTTGAGGTCTATGCCTGACAGCACAACAGAGCCAGTGTTCTCCTGCAATGTGACATATGTACATAGCAGTGAGGCGCAAATGGATGTTCAACTAAGATACAGTCGCCAATAAAATCCATACACTTGGTGCTGTAACGGCTGCCCACACAAAAGGCAGCCAAGCGAGGCGCACCCCCACTCGCAATCGCCACACAAATCAGCAGAGTGACCCAAACTGCCGGAGGCTGGAGGCAGAGCCTCGCCAGCAAGGGACGTCTGAGCAGGTTCACAAAGACATGCAGCATCACAGTAAGCTGGCTGGAGCATCACTTGATTACGACTCACCAACGTCACTTTCAGCATGACAGAGCCTCCTGCTTTGGCCACACTGCTGCTGTTGGCCTCCAGCAAAACTTGCAGCAAGGCAACTGTTGCCTGTGGTGCTGCAACTGTGACCCGGCTGGGTGGCACATCCGGCAGCAAATTGGGGCCCACAACAGTACCAGTGATGCCCGTAGCTTCAATGCTGTACGTATCAGCTACAGCGCCCACTTGTGTCCACATGCTGCACTGGTATGTGTCTGAAGGTGCCATGTAAGATATGCTGCAGTTGTTGTCTGCACCAGTGACTGTGATGGCTTTCACAGGGAGCAGGCCGGTGTTCTTGATGGCAGTACGACACACAACAACTTCAGCGCCTGCACAGGTGCAGACATCAGCAGGCAAACGGTCTTCGACAGTGTTGCTGAGCATGCACATTGTACTTTGCACTACAAGCAATGCGTAAACCGCTGTCAGGCCTGATTGGGTCAGGTATGCGTTTGGGGCTATGTAGCATGAAAGCCAGCAGTGTGTCGCCTTCTCAAATCAGCTGCTATGGATGTCCACATGAGCAGGGAAATCATTGCCACGGGTGTCTTTGACATGCTCAATGGGGCTTGGCAAACAGGCACCACATACCCCACCATACAGCCGGCGGCTTGTTGCTGTCTCAAAACAGCAGCGACTCACCCACAGTGCAATTGGTGGCATCCATCTGCAGCGCCAGCCCTGGTTCAGCCAGCACCTGCACCAGTGCATCCGCTGTGTGTAGTAGTTTGAGTTGTGCTGTTGTGTCTTTCATGTCACAGCCCTAAACCCCACAACAGCATCTGTGTGTGCATGTAGGCTGTGCCTGCATTGCAACATTGTCCGGTGTTTGGGATTAACACGGTCCAGCTCAGTCGATAGACGTGGTCTCCTGAGTCTTCAGTCTCGAGTCGTTTCTGTGGTTGGTTTCAGTGAGAAGATCGTCAGGTGGCTGCTTCTCGCGTAGCGGTCAAGGACAGCGTCCCTTTCTTGCAATTTTGTACCCCTCGCTTGTCAAACTATATGGTGGAGTCGGAGGGCGCCCGGCGTTAGTCCAGCAGTTGGGGACTGACGTGTGTAGAGATGTGTGAGACTGCAGTGAGAATGCAGTGATCAGCCTGTTGTGGTGAAGTGGACACTACATTCTATCAGGGTGTCAGGTTCAGTGAGTGGAGTAGGAGACGCTATACTGTAGCAGAGTGTCGTGATGAGAGTGAGAAAGGAGTTGAATCAGTTGTACAGCCTGCATGACGCGTGTGTCAGTGTGTCTGGTTACAGCGGATGTCGATGAGGTCATAACAGTAAGGATACTCGGTTCCTGTGACTACAGCACTCACTGAGATATGTGATGTGTAGTGTTGTGCAAGTGAAGCAATGGCGAGGAAAATACATGGTAACAATTCACACCACTACATGTGCTGTTGATCTTACTGAGGCTCTGACCAACGGACGCTTGCACTGACACTGACAGCTGAACCTGTATGGCACCTCCTGGTGACAGAGTGGCCTGCTGCAAGTCGATATCGGTGACCACGTACGCCCCCTCACACACTACATGTTGGCCGACTGCAATGTCTGAACCGAAAACCCAGGGCAGGGATGGCTGGAGATCGCCGTAGGCGGTGCATGCTGGCTGCACTTCATCCCTTCGTGACGTCCAAATGACGCTCCGTAGGCGTAGGTTGCCTGTGAGAAAAAGAAACAAGGCATTTCCGTCATCCACCCACTGTGTATAATGCCGGTCCTATCCACCATTGCCCCTGCGGTCCACAACATCGCCCCACATTCACAAGAGTACGCACCAGCAAGAGCCCCAGCAACCCACCCCAAGGACATCTGTACCAGGTGCACATACCTTTGTTGCTGATGGTTGCCCTCACGTGTACAATCAAACCTGCAGTATCAAAACAAGGCGGTGTAGTTTGGACTGGGTTGACAGCTTGGCACAGCCCCGCCACCAAGGACCGCAAAAGCCTGGTGACTTGCTGTGGGAAAGATGCGGCTGCCAGTGTGAAACTCCGAACCGACAGGCTGTGAGCTGGTAGCATAACAAGCCATGACTTCATAGTCCCTTGCAGCGCACCTGCTTCCAGCACTCCAGCAGGATATGCTTGCTCCAGCTTGACCGACATGGCAGGGGTCTGAGGGACAGGCACGGCTGCAGTGGCAGTGAAGTTCAAGCTGCTGGCTGCAGGGCTGCTTGTGTCATTACCTTGAATGGTGATCTGAACAAAGGTCTCGCCTAGCTCGAGTTTAGGCTGCGACAGCGTCCATGTTACGTCGCAAAAGGTGGTCTCTTCTGGCTGGAGGTCACTGTGTCGACAAGGGGACCCGTCTGGCAGCACTGCGCTTGCGGACAGAGCCGCCAGCGACATGGGCGTGTTGCCGTCGTTGGATACGGCAAGCCCGTCTGGGCAGTAGAAATCAAGTCCTGCAGAGTTGGACGTCGCATTGTATTTAGCATCTGAGTGGGCTAGCATGACAACACACACCATGTAGCTGCATGAGTACACACAAGCGCTTGGGCAGGGATGCTCACATGCAGAAAGTGTACATCAGGTTGGAATGCAACCTTGGCAAGCTCATGCCTGATGCGTGCTGCTTTTGCACTGTCCTCCTGTGTCCCTCACATATTTGACGTGATCAAGTTGCCTGGAGAGCAGTGTCCCTGCTTACCAGTCTTGCTTGAAGGCATGCAGGTTGACGGCTTCAAAGCCAACGACAGATGTGGGCTGCGCGGAACTGGAACTGTTACCTCTCCGTAATTGGGTAACCAGCCAGCACCGTTGGTTGCGTACCACCATGAAAATCTGACTTCCCCGGGTGGCAGCCAAGTAATATCCGCGCGGTCGCTTTTACACGCCAAGTTGCTGCCGGGCGGCAAATTGTACAGTAGAGAGATCCTTTCGTACTCGTCCCAGTTACCCCCATACTTATCCTGCCATGGTAACTGTATCGAGGAGTCCGATCCTGCGTCCTTGCGTGCGCATTCGTACACTTTGAAGGAACCCCCTGCGCGCCCTCGGTACGCAGCGTCTGTAGTCATCACGTCGATACTGACTTCAGTTGCAGCCTGCACCAGCCACAGTCCCGGCTTGGTTTGACCCATGTTGGCGACTTCCACTGTCACGCTGGGTGCGTTCCCTGCAAGTGCAGAACAGGAGCAGGCACCCAGCAGTTGCGGGTTTGCTCTACTAGATTTGGTGCAAGATGTCGGGCAATAAGTAGATGCAGTAGGTCAGAGGATGTTACTTACTTACGAAATTTTCCACACGCTACCAGCTGGTGTTCCTCCCAAGGCAGACAGATTGCCAATGCGCTGGTATGAAGGCATCATGCAGTGAACGAGCGGCAATTGCCGCTTGCAAGTGTATGCATGATCATCATGATGGTCGTTATACCTTTGTGGTTGTCAGCCCACAGCATGCGCTTTGTTTGGTAAAAAAATAAGAGGGGCGGACCCCCAAGCATGAGTTGCGCAATGCCCTTCTGCATGCCGGGTGTCTGCTTCAGAGTCACAAGCCCAGCTCAGCGTTGAACGCGATACCACGGCAGTAGTGCTCTCTGACGAGCCGCATGCACTAGGCCGGCAGCGCTGCCCATGCGCAATGCGCATGGTCAACTTACTTGAGCCTCGAAGGGCTGGGAAGACTCTGAAATCCAATGCAGAAAGCGGGACAGGAATCTGTTGCTTGCTGGAGAAAGGCACATCATATGGCACAGTCCGATTGGCAAGGGCAATGTACCCCCTTGCCGTCAAGTTGATGTTCAGGTAACTCTCATACACATCTGCAGCCGTGAAAGTAAACACCTGCTGCCAACCGAACGTGCTTCCAGGAGGCAATACTGCCACTGCAGTCCCGTTGTAGCCCTCGATGGTGATGTTGTGAAGCGTGGCAGCACCTTGAGGCCATGCAGAGTTTTCCAGGGCAAAGTGGCATGTCATTTTCAAACCTGCAGCGGCAGCATTGCAACACCCCATATGTGTGTGCATACGTCGGCAAGCAGCCGCCTGATACAGCACATCAGACACAACCATGCTTTTTTTTGTGTGGCCCAGCCCTTTTGTGCCGGGCATGGTCGATGTGAAGCTGGCCATTGCACGCTGACCGGTTTGCTTGCATCACAGCTTAACAAAAACATGAGGAAAGTTCTGGGCTGCGCTAAGCCTGCACAAGCCCCCTCTCACCCCTGAGGTCAAAATCACATCCTCCAATTTTTCCATTACGGTACTGATAAAGTATCCTGGCATTTGGCAGAGGAGCATCTGGAGACCCTTGCAGCAGGCGCCTCAGAGCATTCTGGACAGGGGCTGCACGCAGCAGCAGCAGCAGCAGCAGCAGCAGTGGTAGCAGGAGCAGCAACACGACATGGCGTTGTCACATGGCGGCCCTGATTGGACTCATTCTCAGCTTCACCACAAACACACCGCTTACATGGCGCCAGCAATGACGTCATCGATGCTTTGGCCTCCTGAAAACACTGCAACCATTTGCTGGCCGCCCAATCATTGCATTGTTGACAAACAGACTGATCCAGATCACCGGCACAGCTGCAGGCACAGCTGCTGCAGCAACCGCAGGCAGTTGCTCACCTTGCTGAACCTCTTCTAGTGGTTCACAGTCCACAATGCTGTGGATGTCGCCGGCAGCGATGGCTGGGAAGGGTTCCGAGAGTTCAGCGCGCCACGGCAGAATGTCGATGATAGCGCGTGGATGATCGGTTGGCAGGCATCGAGATTGGTTAAGACCATGTATTATGGTTATATATCAGGTTGAGGGCCGGAGCGGTGGAGTAAGCAGACTACACAGGGGGGCAGACGCATCTCACTTCATACATGCTCAGCGCTGCTGCTGGTTCTCGTTAAAGAACAAACACGCATCCTCCGATTCCATAGCGTAAACACCTACTGCAGAGGAAGTCACAGACAACCACACTTACCGGTCAGCAATCCAAACAACAGCAGCTTGCGGAGCAGTTCGCTCTGACATTCCCATGCCATGCTTTCTAGTGTTAAAGCTTCCAGCAATTAGCTTTCAACCTGTCAGCGCCATCTGAGGGTTGCTGGTCGAGCTGACGTGCCAGCAGAACTCTTGGAATGCAAGAGAGTTGTTCTGCTTGCTAGAGAGACATAAGGAGTCAGGCTCCAAGCCAGATGCATGTGTAGGGTAATAGAGGGCTGAACGTCAGCTGCAGACGTGTGGCGGGCGACGTGGGAAGCACGGGTGGAGGGGGGATCAGTTGAGTAAAGTGAGGAGCGGATACACACGGCCTATGGCCGTGCAGAAGCATGTTCAGGCTGAGAACTCTGACCTTGTTTACAAACAGCGTCCAGGCAGCAAGGCTGGTTGTCACAGGGGTATCTTGTCACAATTGGACACTTGTGTAGGCGCTTTGCTGGCGCTGTGTTGAATATTCCAACTTTAATGGGTCACTCTGTTGGGAGAGCAGGTGCATGTGGTGAGTACAAGTTATCTTCATATGAATCTCTGCTTGGAAACTGCAAAATCCTGCGCTGTAAGCTGCTACATGTGCAGCTGAGACACTCAGTGTCTTGGCACCACGCCAAGACAAGCATCCACGCCAAGACACCCAGCACGCTGCACTCAATCAACATACACACAATCAGCTGAAACAATGCCCCATGCAGCTGCCACCTGGCCACTAGAGGCTGAGCTGATCAGGATCCAAGTCTCGACGCACACTCTTTACACCCAAGCTCTGTGCAGGCACTGCCATAGACCCCAACAGCCATGCTTGGCAGCGTCAGCACCCGGCTATGCTTGTCACACCAGCGGGAACTGCCCCAGCCCAACAGAGTGACAGTCAATACAAGACCAAAGAGTGAGAAGCTGTGTTTTGGGGTTGGCTACAAGAGTGAGAGGCCCCCCGTGACCTGATCCACCACACTCTTGGGCCCTGGGCCTATCGCCAGCACTGTCTGTGAGCCTGCTGCTATCTGGGTGCGCCCAGCATCATGGACAATGTAGGCAGGAAGCCCACGCGCAAGGGCCTGCTTGGCAAGCTCCGCCTGCAGCAGCAGCAGCAGCAGCAGCAGCAGCAACATGCAGTCAGAGCAGCCGGTATGGGTCACTAGTAGCAGCAGCAGCAGCCTGGCGGGCCTCTTATACAGCAGCAAACAGACTCATGCAGGCATCACACTACAAGCAGACCCTCAAACTCCTGCAAATTCAAGGTTATACCAGCTACATGTTGGGTCAATTGTCAAGAGAGCTGCCGCCCCCTCTTGCTCACCATCTCCTGGTCGTCCTTTATCTTGAGTGCAATCTTGGGCTGCCCATGCCGCTCCCACTGCCTGAACAGCTCCGAGTTGCTGCTCCTGTACATACCTATCACACCCACTGCCGCATGTGCACACTGAGCACCTGCAGCACCAAGCGCAAGTAAGAGCGAGTCAGTGAGTAAATGCGCACGACTCAACTTGCTCTGCCGCTGCTGGTGCTGCTGCTGCTGCTGCGGTGGCTGTTTAAATGTGTGCTCCGTGGGAAGGCTTTTGCCCAAGCCAAAAGGCAGCCAGCTGACACGTCCCATCCGACTGCTGTTATGGCTGTTGGGTTGGCCTGCACCAGCGTTCGTTTAGAGCCCGCTGGTGCCGCATGGTGGCAGCTGACCCTCTCCTGATGCAGCTGCAGCAGTAACTGTGGCCCATCAGCTTGGTTGGTGTCAGCACCCGATATTCTCGTGCTGGTGCTGATGGTGGTGCCTGCAGATCCCCTCATGCATACCGGCAATATCCCCCTGCTGCTGCTGCCACTGCTGCTGCCACCAATTCTTGCTGTCAGCCCTCATCAACCTTGCCGTTACTGCTGCCATCAGTCTTGCTGTTGCTGCTACGACCAAAGCTGTGCCACACGATTGCTGACTGTCTTTTTTCTGAATAGGTACAGGGCGGGCGGACCCCCACCAGCTGGCCACACACACGATCACTGCTGTCTGTCAGCGCTCACCTATCTTTCCCTTGCCCATCCCTAGGCTGGTGTTGACGCACAGCACCATCTTGCACTCCTCTCGCGGCCGCTGCGCTGCTGCTGCTGCTGCTGCTGCTGAGCTGCTGGCTGCAGGCTTTCTGCTGCGTGCTGCATTGCCCTTCCTGCTCTCAGCTGGGGGCTGCAGGCACGTTCACAAATCCACACATGGCACACACACATAGTCAGACAGCGGCATGACAAACGGCAGCTAAGTGAGCAGGAAGTGGACATGCAGGTGAGTTCTTGTTGGTTGTGCATCAGTACTTGGACACAACCATGCCTGAAGCTGTGTGCAACCCTTGACCAGCTGTGCTGTGGGGCCTGCCAGACGGCGTGCATGGCTGCTTGACAATCAACTTTGGAACAGCAGCAACAGCAACAGCAGCTGCTGTCACTGCATGCAGAGCAGCAGCAGCAGTAGCGCATGACATCCCCTACAGCAACTGTCTGGGACGGCTGCCGTTTGATTCAACCAGCCCACCTGTGACTCCAAGAAGTATCCGCCTACAGACCGCAGTACGAAGCCCAGTACCAGACCCCCTATGAACTTGAACACGCCACCATCAGTACCAGCCTGGGCAGCCATGGACTGGGAGCCTATGGACATATGACAGGGGCGGGTACTCCCTGACACCCTTGGCTAGGCGTCTACTGCCGACTTGAGAGAAGTGATGTGACGCAGGAACTTGATCAATGAATGCTCACTGTTTGGATAGCAGTGTCAGGCGAAGCATGTGTTGAGTGTGAAGAGAAGATGGAGGATGATCACAACGTTATTTCTGTGTTACAAAGGGAACCGCTACAAGGAAACGTTAGTAGATATATTAATGTTTCAAGGATATTGTTGTGATGATATTGAGAGCACCCGTCCTCCAAGCTTCTGCACAAGCATTGCTGCTGCTGCTGCTGCTGCTGCTGCCACTGCTGCCCTGACTGCTGATCATTGCTTACGAGTACCTCTCCTGTCAAAGTCAGCTAAAACAGCACATCACGTATGTCTGCATCATTTGCGAGGGGTCACCCTGTCCGATGCAGCTGCAGCACCAGTCACAACCACGCAGCACAGCAGTTGGTGCTCCCTCAACCATCACACAGCATCCCCACACGTGTACAACAGCACAGCATAGCATGTTTCCCGCCACAGTCACAGCATCAGCACCACAGCATAGCAGCCAGCACACCTCGCTGCCGCACTCGCCAGCTCAGCAAATGCCAAGCTGCTGCACGCACCAAGGCTGGACCAATTGATGGTGAGTGAGTGGCTAGCCCGAAGTCGCTGCTTATGGTTAGCAATTTTGTGTACAGCAGTTGAAAGGAGCAGCGTGCACGTGCTGTGCCACAGACACCTGCACACTGCATGTTTTGAAGTACACCAGATGGTACCAGCGTGCAGCTCTGAATGCCCTTCGCAAGCATAAGCAGTGGAAATAAGCCTGGCCCACCTGAAAGGCTGCTAGTCATGAAGAGCATGTTCCAGTGTTGCTCAATGCACCACACCATTAGGTTCAGTGTTTCAACATGTCACCCCATCAAGCAGCACAGCAGTAGCAGACCATCACTGCAGTTGGCCTGCCAGGCTTGCGCGTGTCATACAGTGTGCGTCAGCAGGGTCATGCCTTTGCTGCTGCTGCTGCTGTGTCATGTGCTGTTTGCTGTGTGATGTGTGTGCCAATTCCAGCTGAGAAAGAGGCTCATAAGATCTTTGATGAAGCAGCCATCACTGTCAGGTGGGTAGGATCAGCAGCAGCAGCAGCAGCAGCATGGACACAGGCACACAGCTACAAGTTGGGGCATCCGCTTGCTCAAAAGTGACAACTGTGTGGTTGGTGGAATACACACCATATGCATGATCGCTTGGACGAGTGGCCAGATGCTGACTCAGCAGCTGATAGCAGCTGCCCTAGTTGGACAACAAGCACAGCATTGGAGGGTCAAACCACACAGCCTTTTCATCATCTTCTGCTGCTGCTGCTGTTGCTGCTGCTGTGTCCCAGGTCTGGTCATGGAGGTGATGGTGAGATAGTTGAGGCTGGTCGTGGCAAGTGGGTGAGCAACAATAAGTACCACGCAGGAGCAAACCAGTCCAAGAAGATATGGCTGCCAGCAAGTAAGCAGTCACTGGACAGCACGGGGGCGGGGGGCGGGGGGGGGGGGGGGGGGGCGCTGACGGTGCGAATGTGGTGGTGGTGTGTGGCCCCTGCTCATTCAACATACATAAGGTTGCACATGTTTGCGCACTTTGTGCGTGCTGATGGTTAGCATCCTTTGTTATCTGGGTAACCAACTAACCTTTACTGACGGAAACCCTGGCGGTCACCCTCCTTCCATGTACAGGCCTCCCCGCCGAGGGTGCAGACGGTGCCGATATTGTGGTTGTGTGTGACCCCTCCTTGGACAGCCTACTGCACCTACACAAGCGCAAAGAGTGGGCAGGGCGCAGGGGGGCACAGGGCAACCCCGCTGTTGGGTCTGCGGGGCCCAAGCGGCTGAAAGACAAGAAGGCAGCCACACCCCCATTGGAGATACCGGTACCGCCTGGTACCGTGGTCAAGCGCAAGGGAGGGCAGGTGAGTGGGTGCAGGGAAGCAGGGGGGTGGAGAGGGCTGGAGAGGGCTTGGTACAGGTAATCTTTTTGTATAGTTTCCTGCTGTCAGCCTGCTTGGATTGCTCCAGTGCTAATGTTAAGGTGGGGTCTGTGGTGCTCCAGCGGCTGAGGGACACGAAGGCAAGTGCAAGGAGGGAAGGCAAGGGGGCCTATGGCACCAGAGTCGCCTGTTTTTTTTTTTGGCCTCCTTGTCCTGTGCATGACAGGCCGCTGTGTGTTACGGTGCTGTTGTCTTTGTGGCATGCAACCCCCATTCCTCTAAGTATGTCACCTTGCTGCCTTTGGCTGTCTGCTTGCCGTGCCATGCTGTGCTGTGCTGTGCTATGTGCTGCTGTTTCAGGTGCTGGGTGAGGTGATTCAGCCTGGTGACCGTCTGGTGGTTGCTGCAGGGGGCAAGGGTGGTCGCGGGGTGGTGGCGCCCTCACGCATACAGAAGCAGGCGGAACTCAAGAAGGAGTACCAGCGGGCACAGGTGCGTGGGTGTGGGGTGGTGGTGGTGGCTTTGGCGGCGGGGGGCTGGAGGTGACAAGGTACTGCCTTGCCACCCGGGGCACCTATCCTCGTGCTGATCATGTGTGTTTGTTGTTTGTGGGGATGGGGGTGGGCAATTGAAGACGTTGAGCGTTTGACTGCCAGGGAACACCGCAGGTGTGCAGGCCCAGGTCCAGCATGTGCTCTCAAAATCTGGATCACTGCTTGATGGCACTACACATCATCGCTTACACTGCTTGTGTGTGTTGTGTTATGGTCCACAGAAAGATTGTGTTGAGCCTCAACGGTTGATTTTACTCATATTACTGCTGCTGCTGCTGTTGCTGCATGTTACATGCGTGTGTCCACAGAAAGCTGGTGCCGAGGTTGTTGCTGTTGAGGACCCCAACTGGCGTGATGATGCTAAGGGACACCCTGGTCAGCAGCTGGGCCTGACTCTCATGCTGAGGGTGGTGGCGGACGTGGGCCTGGTGGGATTCCCCAACGCAGGTGTGTATGGTTTTGGGTGGTGTGGGGGAGGGGTCTGGTACAGCGCAGATGTGTATGTCAGGGGGAGGGGTCGGCTCCAACACATGTGTATGTCTGTGCTGTCGAAGTGGTGTGTGTGTGTGGGGGGGGGGGGTCTGGTGGGGGGGGGGGAGGAGGGGAGGTGGGGCAGGATGGGGTTTGGAGATAAGTGCAGAAGGAAGGGTTTCTTGTAGAGGATGCTGAATGAGGAGGGTAATGCATGTTGCCATATGGGGGGGGGGGGGGGTCTGGTGGGGGGGGGGGGAGGAGGGGAGGTGGGGCAGGATGGGGTTTGGAGATAAGTGCAGAAGGAAGGGTTTCTTGTAGAGGATGCTGAATGAGGAGGGTAATGCATGTTGCCATATGGGATCAAGAGGGGGGGGGGTGTTGAGTTAGGGTGGTGGTTCTTATGGTTTGTGTGGTGTGGTGCCGTGTGATGTGTGGTGGTGGGTGTTGATGGCCAGTGAGGGCGCAAACCAATCCTTTTTCCCGAAGCTGAGTGGCTTTTTGCCACCTGCTGACAACAACTCCTTGCAACTACTGAGGCCTGGTGATGGTGGTGGTGATTGTGGTGGACGATAGTAACATGGTATGGGGGCCAGGGTTTTGGTTGGCTTGCTGACCAACTTCAAGTACATGGCAGGCTGCTGCAGCTGATATGTCGTACCGCTGTATTGCACTGCCGCATCACGCTGCCGCATCGCACTGCTGCTCTTTATTTGTACTGCAGCAGCAGCTCATGTTCCCTGATGATATCAGCTTGGAAAAAAAATATCAGCTTGGGGCTTTCTGGTGTTTCAGCATGCAGCAAATGTTGTCCGGTGTGGTGATTCAGCATTGTGTGGTTGGTGTGGTGAGTTTCTGTGTGGGTTATGTTCATGCGCATGATTGTTGATGGGCATGAAAGGCCAGTGAGGGCGCAAACCAATCCTTTTTCCCGAAGCTAAGTGGCTTTTTGCCACCTGCTGACAACAACTCCTTGCAACTACTGAGGCCTGGTGGTTCTGGTGGTCTTGATTTTCAGGAATGTCGTTGCTCTTTGGACAGCCCTGATGTTGCCTGTCAGTCTGTCACAAGTCTGTCGTGGTTTTTTGGGGGGGGGGGGGGGGGGGGGCGTTGTAGCACCCCTGCAGGCGGCCGTCGCTGTGTGAGGTGTGCCTCGGTGTGTCACCTGCTGTATGTTGGAGGCCTGAAACTTGCTGTGTGTTGTCAACCTGCTGTGTGTCGCAACCCCGCTGTGTGTCACTATCTCTCGCACAGGCAAGTCGTTGCTGCTTGCTGCATGTTACACCCCTGAGACGCACATTGCTGTGTGTTGCAAGCAATGCTGTGCGTTGCAACCCCATGTGTGTTTTGTCCCCCCTGCAGGCAAGTCGTCGCTGCTTGCTGCGCTGACTCGTGCCAGTCCTGAGGTTGCCCCCTACCCCTTCACCACCCTCATGCCCAACCTGGGGGTGTTGGCAGCGGGAGGGTCGGGGCCGGTGCTGGCAGATCTGCCAGGACTCATTGAGGGTGAGCGGGACATCAGCAGCAGTTATGGTTGCAGCAGCAACAGCAGCATTGAGGGGTGCCTGTTGTCTGCGTTGATGTCTATTACCTAAAGCACTGCTTCATTGCTTGCAGCTACCTGGCCTGCTGGTGCTCGCGTTGTTTTTCCTCAGCATGTACATCCATTGTTTCGTGGGCTCGAAACACAGACAGTCACCTCCTCTGCTGCCCGCACTGCTGTCGTTGCTGCAGGTGCCCACCTAGGCAAGGGCCTGGGCCGCATGTTCCTGCGCCACCTGCGGCGCACACGGCTGCTGCTGCAGGTTGTTGATGCGTCTGCGGCCGACCCCGGCACTGACTACCTTGCTGTGCGTGAGGAGCTGCGCATGTACAACCCCGAGTACGTCACACGACCTCACGTGGTGGCACTCAACAAGGTGGACCTGGAGGACGCAGGTAGGTCTCGTGGCTGTGTGGTGTTTGGAGGGGGGGGGCTGTGGTGTGGTGAGGGGGGAGAGGGGAGGGCGATGCAGCTACGGGGGTTTGAGTCACCCGGGGGGGGGGGTCTCTTGGGGGGAAGAAGCAAAGGGGTTACACAGCTGTTTGGAAGTACCTCTTTTCCCCCAGAATGTTCATTTGCCGCGTATCTCAAGATAGTCACTTGCATACCCCATGCAACTGCCTGAACACCTCTCTTGCCGCTGCGTCACCCTTACCGCTGCCGCTGCCGTCACCCCTGCCTTCCTGTGTTGTGCCCTGCCAGGTGGCCTGCGCCAGGAGATATCTGACGAGGTGATGGCTGCAGCACGGCAGCTGCAGGAGCAGCACGCGGACGATGTATCTGGCTGACAGCTCCCGCTGCTGTGGTGCCCTGCAGCGCTATCACAGGTGGGCGCACAGGCTGCTGCCTTGCTTGACACTTTGTTATAACTTAGCAAGATTGCCTGTAGACACAGTACTCTTGTCACTGATGCTGGTCAGGCGGGAGAACAGAACCCTGCCTAGGTGGTGGTGTCGCATTCACACACGTGACTGCGTCCTGTTCCATCAATGGGTTGCTGGGGTGGGAAATCCTTTGGTGCAGAGGGTTGAGCGCTGGATGCAGGAGGAGAACAGGACGCCCCTCACCCGCTTGCATTGCCTCCTTTGCTCTCCCTGTATATATGTGTTTCTTGCAGGTGAGGGCCTTCAGGAGTTGGCTGCAGCTCTGCAGTCAGTGCTGCAGCAACTGTCAGCACCAGGCAGTGAAGGCAGCGCCATCGCACAGCTGGTGGGGCAGGAGCTGCAGCAGCAGGACCAGCAGCGGCGGCGGCAGCAGCAGCAGCAGCAGCCGCAGCAGCCAGCAAAGCCGGACAAGCAGCAGCAGCAGCATGCAGATGCAGCGGCGGCTGCTGGTGTAGCTGCTGCAGTGTCAGCGGCACTTGCGGGGGCTGGTGCAGGCAGCAGTGGTGACTCAACAGCAGCAACAGCAGCAGCAGTAGCAGCAGCAGATGCGACAACGGAAGCTGTGTCAGCTGAAGATCAGGAGGAGGGAGAAGACTGGGAGGAGGGGAGTGGGAGGAGGAGGAGGGGGGTGAGGAGGGGGAGTGGGAAGCCTTGGACCCCAGCATCCTAGCAGCATTGGCAGGTGGCAGCAGTGATGGCAGCAGTAGCGGCAGCGACGGCTGGGGGGATGATGATGAAGAGGAGGAGGAGGAGGAGGGTCCGCCTCCCTCGCTGCCGCCTAGTGACCCTGATGCATACCTGCTGAAGCTGTCTGATGACGAGCTGTTGAAGCTGGCTGACCAGGCGGAGTGAGCAGCAAGTACATGCTGATTCGACGTGCATATTTTCCTACTTTGCTGGGCGGAATGCTGTGCCTGGTTTGGGTTGTGGGCAGTGCCGCACTGAGACCACTGATGCGGGTGTGTGTGAGCAAATGTCTCACCCCACCCTTGCGTCTGTGATTGTCGTGTATCATTTGGCTCGACAGACTGTACTGAGACACCTGGCTGCGTAGCCATTGCCACTTTTGTGGGTGACAAATATCTGTACTGCAATATATGTTTCGAAGGTTATACGTATTTGTCTGTTAAGGAAGGGAGCTGTCATTAGGTTTGTGTGACTGCATCAGGCAGCATCGATAGCCATTACAGCAAGTTGGTGTCCTTTTTGTATCCAGCTGTACAACCTGCAAGTGGTCTGGATGTAAATCCTGAGTTGTGTGTACAAATTTCTGTGTAGCTGGAGTGCTCGTCATGCTGCGGCTTTCTTGGAACCTTTCTCCATCAGGTGCACTCTGTCTTGTGCGACTGCCTGATGACACACGCAAGGGGGGGGGGGGGAGGGGAGCAGGCCACGCACTGTGCTCTCTTGATCAGGGCCATAGTGGGAGGGACAGGGAAGGTAGTAGGCGAGTCAGAAGAGAATGTGGCAGGGAGGGCGGGGTCAGGGGCAGCAGAGGGTGTTGGCTTCAACGGGCAGGACACCCCTGGGAGACATGCTGGATGAGCGCTGCGCCGTAGGCTCACGCATGAGATGAAGTGCTGGGTTCAGGGAACACTTGCGAATTTCAGCTCTTTTAGCTCTATGCCAGGAGGTTACATAATACTGGCCAACTGATTGGGAACACCAATCAACCAGCTTCGTGCGGCCAATATGAATGTTTCTACATGTGGCCAGTCTCTTAGCTGTCCTTGGTGATCCATAGAGCGCTCTCTTGGAAATTTCGGAACCGTCGTCCAGCCAAGTAGACGTCCAGACCACGCCAAAGCGGCTCAACATGTTGTGATGAAGCACCAAGATGTGCAGCCACAAGTGATCTAACCTTCCAGAGCACTTCCGCAGTCCAGCTGATATCTCCTGCCAGCCTGTGCTGTTGTGACAGCTCATCACAGCCAGTGCAGATAGACCTAGCACTCCCCGAAGGACACCTTCAAAGTAAAGGATCAGAATGGCTGGTGCACATGTGTCCTGCAGCAGGGGAAAGCCAGCCTGCTGGGACAGCGTCAGTGATCGACATGCAGCTGGGACACATCAACGCTGGCATGCAGGACATGGCTCTCAGGTGCGGTCATACCTCCATCCTGCTACGTAATGTATACTTCTCAGCAAGTTGCACATTCTGCTGACCTCTTGTTTTGGCTTGCCATCCGTACTCCAAGCTGGTGCAGTCTTGGACACCCACCAACCCCTTGCTTACACTGTGCCGTGTCGCTGGTGCCCCTTGGAATGCTACTGCAGGGCCCGTATCCGGCCAGATAGCCCTGGTGTGCAGAGCATCGCTGTATGCTCCAGCAGTGCCAGCAGCAGCAGCGCAGAAGCCCCTCCTGAGCTGCATGCGTTTGCACCTGTGCTGGTGGCGCCCAACGCAGCAGTGCAGGCGGAGATGAACGCTGTCTTCACAGCCATGCAGGAGGTGGTGCAGCAGGAGCTCCATTTGGGCGGGAAAACCGACCGCATGGACCCTGCGCAGCTGCAGGACATAGCCAGCAAGCTCACTTGGTCTGGTCACTACCAGGTCCTGCTGTGGGACATCCGGTCCCTGCAGGACGCCACTGCAGGACGCCCCGGGTGCCTGCCAGCACACGCAGCAGGTATGTCAAGCACCCGTTGGGACCTTGTCCCCAATTCCTGTACTGTACAGTACTGTGTTGCAGTGATGGTGGTGGCAACCATGTGTGCAGGGTTTGTTGATTGCCTGGCAGGCGTCTAGTACATACAAGTCTTCCCATGGTGCAAGGCCAGCACAGCATGTCAAAACTGAGCGACGACCATGCCGTACATCCAATCTCAAGCTTTATATTATATAATGCTCTGATCATGGGGTGCCTGACCATACCCTTGTCAATGCTGCAGCGGGCCTGCTGCTGGGTGTGCTGGAGTTCCTCGGCCACCACGGCTGCTGGAGCACCATCAGCTGGCTGCTAGCAAGCGCTGTCGCCGCCAACCTGCACACACACGCAATGGCCGCGGCAGAGCAGCGCCTGCAGGAAACGCAGGCCCTCGCATGGGCCGGCGGGCCTGCTGCTGCTGCAGCAACCTGCGCGCGCTTCGTGCTGAATCTGGCCGGAAGCCCGGCCAGGGCTAAGCCTGTAGGTAGCCATGCGTCATCGGTGGGCATCAGCAGGAGCAGGAGGATCCTTAGTAGCATTGGTGCTGCTGGCCGCGGTCTGTCTGGTCCCGCAATTGCTGCTGCTGCTGCGCAACCCAGCAGCGATGGTGACAGCAGCAGCAGCAGCTATCACAGTGCAGCGTCATCTTGCGCGCAGGGCTGTGGCAGCAGCAGCAACACCTGCAGCTTCGACAGCACACCTCTGCAGGAGGCGTGCGCTGACAGCTGCCGCAGCAGCCTGTGCAGCACAAAGCAGGGCAGCAGCGCCAGCACCAGCTACAGCAGCGTGGCCGGGCTGCCGGCACAGCAGCAGGTCGATGGCGATGAGCATGCTACAGGGCGCAGCAGCTGGCGCCTGGGGCTCCAGGTGCTGCTTGGGGCAGCTGGTGTATTGGCCCTGCTGTTGGTGCTGGTGCTTGTGCTGGTTTACAACAGACAACCCTTTGCTAGTCTGGCTGCGGTCCCTCAGCGTGAGCAGGGCTGCATACTGCTCAGTCTGTTTCCCTGTGCCATAGATTCCTTCTGGTGGTTGCGGCTTGGGGTGGTTGAGCAGCAGCTGTGCGTTCTTCTTGGTGTGCTGGTGTACGTGCCGTTCATGGCGCTGCTGGCACTGGCAGTGGCAAAGGCTGGTGAGGTGTGTCTCGTAGTGTGAACTTCACAGCATTTGAACGGTGTTGCGCAAGGTGGATGTGCGGTAAGGTGTGGCGTGGAGTGATGGTAAGGTGTGATGTGGGGTGTGCACCCTGTCAAATTGTGACCTCCTGTGGATATGAGAATGCCGGCTGCAACTGTAAGCCGTTTGTGCTTGTCTGCTTGGCGCTTGTGACAGTATCAGACACTGAGCTTCAACGTGTCTGGTGGCATTGCTTTGACCCAGGGGGGTATAAGCACTGCTGTGCGCATCCGTCATGGCCACTGTTTTGATTGTGGATGGCAGTGTTGTGTTGCTGATGCGGCGTGACTGTGTGGGATTGACCTGAGTCACAGGGCACTCAGTGGACGGTGCCATTATGGCCGTGGTTGTGCATGTGGAAGTGGTGTGGTAAGAAACTCTCAGGTGCTTGTTTTGGGGGGCGTGTTACTCAGTGATTCAGATGTTTGACGATCACCCTCCATAGGACTCCTTGCGCTTGGGGGGCGTGCACTGGGATGCTCCCTCCTGGCCGTTTCAAGGCCACCCTTATCCTGAGCACACTGTCGTCTGGCTGACATGGCATGATTGTGTGGGATCGGCAAATACACTGCTGACGCAGTCAAGACTGGCGAGATGGCTGTGGTTTGGCATGTGTAGCCACCTGGGAAGCACTGTGATTTGGTTTCACTCCCTGCGGCTGGTCGCATGCATGAGGTGATTGCATCAGGGGGGCTTCAGGTCAGGGAGTATGTTCGGTCTGGCTTGGGGTTTGGGCGTATGGATCTGTAGGGGTTTTGGGCAGCATGCTGATGAAAGTCTTGGTTCTGTGGGGTTATGCTGATGTATGAATGGTCTGAATGGTCTGGGAGACAGTGTGCCTGATGGCTCGTGATCGCCACTCTTGAGTGGTACAGGATGTGTTACGGCTGCCTGCGACTGGGGATTGGCTCTGCGCTGCCGTATGCTGCTTCAGGGGTTTGGTTTTTGTGGCAGTTTCCTTGCATGGTACATTAGCGCAGCGAGTGGATGACTGCTTGCAAGGTCTTTCTGCTTTGTCCCAGGTGAATCGAAGGGTGTTTGGGCTTTTTTGGCCACAGCAATTGGCCGTAGATGCAGGACTGGGCACTGCATGTGTGCTTCTTGCTGCTTGTTTTTCTGTTTTGAGCTGAGCTCACAAATCGCTGCTCGAGTTTTTTGGCTCAGCGGACAGCGCATGCACTCTTTGTTGCCCTCTGAAGCCACCGCTTGTGCTGCAGCTGATCATATGAGGGGCACTAGCCACTAGCGCCCCTTGCTGTTGTGATGTTCATAGGCGTTCGTTGTGGCTGTAGTCCAGCCAACAACAGGATGTTGCCAGGCAGGCTTGTTGGTGGTTCTTGGCGCTCTTGGCGCTCTGTGCGCGACAGTAAGATCTTATTCCGCTTGGGAAGTCCTCTTGTAGTGTCGTCTTGCCATTCAGAGCAGGCCAAGCTTTGTGGTGGCATGCATCAGGTTATAGTGGCATCACCAACAAGTGTGTTTTGCTGGGAGCTCTGCGTTGCTGCCAAGGTCTGCTGGTGGATGTGCAACGGCCCGTTGACCGGCTTGGCATTTGTATATGTTTGTGTGCTGCTCACAATTAAGATGTGCTGCTGAGCCCCAAATGGTCCTGTCTACCTCCTGATGCGGGCCCTGGGAGATCGGCTGGGTTTCTCAATTGCCTCGTTTGCTGGGGCAAGGGGAGCAGGGCACCAGCAATATCTGTACAGGCAACAGGGTTCGGCTGTGGACGCAGGGTATGCCCGCTGCTCCATCGACGGTGCTGCGCAGTGGGTGCATTTTATGGGTGGGTCTTATTTATCGTGAGGTTTGTTTTGACCGGCCAGGCACCAACCTGCAACTGCCTGCTCAAGGTTGACGTGCTTGTTTTGGTGTGTGTGACAGAATTAAGTATGGGGTTCACCAGCCCGACTGCGGAAGTGTGGTTGCATGTGTCAGCAAGTTCAATGGCTGTGGCCCTGTGTGCAAGGTTCTGTTTTTCTATCCAGGTGCCACCTGGACAACAGTGTTGGTGTCTATCCAGGTGTCAGGCATTACGCAGCAGACCTCACACCATGTGGGAATGTGTTTGTCATCGGCGCAATGTGTGCCTGTACATGTGTGTCCTGTGCTGCTGACTACTCAGCAGGATGAAAGCAGCTCTATGGGGTTGACTCATGTTGACAGAGCCATGGGTTTGTGCTTTTGAGATTAAGGACTGCATGATGCAGTCGGGTGTTGTCAGTCGCATGGGTCGTGAGTGCTTGTCTGCATAGGCACACTGCGCTGCTGTGCTTTGCTTATGACAACCTTGGCCCGGGGATCTTCCTGATGTTGTCACATTTTGTTGACAGTACATGTTGACGTCATCACGTTGACCAAGTACCTGCTTGAAGTACAGCCTGAGTGTCAGAATATATCAGGTGCATGTACAGGTGGTGTGTATTTGTTTGCGATATTTCGGCTGCTGAGTGGTGTTGTGCAGCAGCAGGCAACACTTGAGCATGTGTGGCATGTGTTGCTTGCCTGACTCCGATGTTTTGCTCCCCGTCCCGTCTGTTACGTGTGTATGTCACCGCACCGTGAGTGCTACTGCTGTCTTGGCTGCAATCATTGCATCTCAAGAAAGAGGTTGTCTTTGTCTGATGAGATTGGTTGCTGAGTCATTGGCGCACTGTGCGTGTGTGTATCCCTGTGCTGTGCTCGTGACAACCAGCGGGGTATGCATGAAAGGTTCTTCCTGATGCCACGACCTGTTGACAGCCTGTCTGAGGTCCCTGACGTAAACATGTTGACCAGGTGCGTGCGTGCTTGCAGTACAGTGTCCAAATGTACCAGGTCCATGTACAGGTCGTGTGGGAATGTCTGGACATGGCGGCTGCTGAGTGGTCTTGTGAAGCAGGCAACACTTGGGCATATGCTGTGCGACGCGTGTTGTTTGCCTGACTCTCATGTCTTCCCCGTCCCGTCTGTTACGTGTGTATGTCACCGCACCGTGACTGCTACTGCTGTCGTGGCTGCAACCGTTGCACCTCAAGAAGTAGGGCTTCTTGCTGATTGAGATTGGTGGCTGAGTCATCCATGCTGCATGCTTTTTGGGGTCACCCCCATCAGTCACATGTGGGCAGGACGATCATGCCATCAGGGGGTTTGCCAACACACACACACACACACCACTTTGAGACGCTCAAGACCCTTAAAGGGCAAGCTGACTAGTGGGCTCAGTGGGTGGGCTGCATGCCATGCATGCATGGCATTTGGTGCATACATGAAGTGTCTGGAGAGTGGGCTGTTGGGGCTTTCTCGTTTTCGAGCTTGGCGGCTGGCTTGGCTTTGCCTATTGCACATACCTGCGGGCCGGGTGGACACAACTGACCCTGGCAATTATGAGTATGGTATATGCTTTGAGGGCAACTGACCAGTGGGCTCAGTGGGTGAGCTGCATGCCGTTTGATGCACACATGAAATGTGTCGACGGGCTGTTGTGGCTGTTGTGGCTTTCTCTTTTGCTTGGCGGTTGGTCTGGTGCACGCACCTGCTGTGCTGACACAATTCATCTTGGCATGTATGAGTGTGGTATTGCTGAGGTCATGCTGTCATGACAGTATCGGTGCAATAAATCGTGTGTCGACATGGTGCTTGTGGGCTTGAGGCAACTCCTTTCAGCATGGTATTGGCACTGTACAGTGCAGGTGGTGTGTTTGGCTGTGCGCCAAACGACAGCTTATGCTAATGCGTGAGTGTTTTGCTGTTGCCTGCATGTCTTTTTATTGCGTAAAGCGTGTGCTGTTTTTTTTAGGTACAAGGTGTGCTGTTGCCTGCATGTCTTGCTTTTTGTGTGAGTGTTTGCTGCATGTTCTCCTAATGGCGTGAGTGTCACACAACAGCAAACAGTGTTTGCTGTTGCCTGCATGTCTTGCTTTTTCAAGGGTGTCTTTGTGGGTCCGGGTAATCATCATTTGGAGCTGTCAGGCTCCTTTTTGGCAGGACATGTGCAGTGACTGTAGCTGCAACAACTGGGTTGCCGGGGCGCTCGCTGCTGTGACTGCGCACGGTTGCTGGCCACCTTGGGTGTGCCACTGAACCCTGCATTCTTCTTTTTGTGTTTTCCTTGGTTCTTTTTTCACGGGAGTATGTTTGTGCAGGATGTACGACCCAAATAGCCCCACGCTGCCGGTTGTTTTTAAAGGGCAGCTGGCTGTTCTCCTGGCCATTGGCAAAGCAATCCTATACGGGAGGGCTTGTGGGCGGGATCGTAGACAGTAAGCCAGGGCAGGACTGCTGCATTCCATGTCTCAGTGCGACATGGTGGAAGGATGGTTGAGATGTTGGTTGCGTGCCCTTGCAAGGGCTGGATGCAGCTTTGCGCAACCACCCTGCAGGGTGCAAGGCCAGTGGATAGTTGTTGTGTCTTTACATGCAGGTGCGCTTGGGCAACTTCCTTAGTGTTGCCTTCTTAGTCGGGCTGTTGTGTCGATCACTCTGTACATTTACGGACTGGTCGGCAACTCTTGATCGACGGTTGCCACGTGGGTCCACCCAAGTCCCAACACAGCCTGTTCAGCCTTGTCAATGTAAATGAAACGGTATTTATTTACTTCAGCTGTTTATACACGCCACGCAGGTCCGTGAGCGAAGCACACGACGTTCTTGGGCAGGCGGTACATGTCAAAGAAAACGAACGTATAGATGGCAGAAATAGCCAAATGGCATACTATGTCACTTTGCAGCATAATGTGTGTGGCAGACGCTGCTGCGAAGCTGTGTTCGGATCCTTGGCGGGCAACCTTGGTCAACCGACCGGTTGGTGGACCTTCGTTGTCGCTCTCCAGAACGCACAGTGGGTCTCTTACAGTGCGTGGCACCTTGAATTGAGCCTCCCGCACAACAAAAGGTTCTTACGTCAGCACCCAAGCACTGTGAGTGTCGGTGTCTTCGGCTCCTGGCGAAGCCTGCAACCTCGCTGAACAGCAAACAACGATCCTTGCTCAAAATAACCCAGATTAAGCCATCTGAGCTTATTTGAGGGCTCCGGTGTGCTTGCTGCACAGGTTGTGCCCCAAGTCTCCAACTGACAGCAGCAAGGACAGGAGCCAGGAGATATGGCGCTGCTCACCTCCCACCACCCCAACCCCGTCTACCTGGTGGACTTCTCAGTGTACAAGCCTCCTGAGGAGTACAAGCTGGACAGGGCAGTTGCAGAGGTCAAGGCACAAAGCTGGAGCGTGAGTGGCTGACTGAATCTGTGTCCCAAGGGGGGTGGGGAGCCTGAGGAAGGTGCCTTTTGGGGGGAGTATGTTACATGGACATTTTGTTCCAAACAGCAATGGCAATGTCCACCAGGGTCGAGCCAGGTGAACCTCATAAGTTGTCTCCCCTGCGGTGGTTTGCACCACCTACACCGGGTTGACCAAAAAAGGAGGAGGGGGTGAGGGCCAACTCTTCCACATCTGTATGAAAGCACAAACCAGCATGCATGCCTCTGTAGTGGCTGTAACACTTTGCGCACTAGCCTCATCAGCATTGTGGCCAGCTCTGTGGCTGCTGCATCACTACAACCATGCCTTGCCTGGTGCCCCGACTGACATTTCCTTCCTGTCTGTTCCGACCCTCCCTCGCATCCCTCACCCCCCCCCCCACACACACACAGAGCTACAGCCCTGAGATGCGTGAGTTCATGGTGAAGGTGGTGCAGCGCTCAGGACTCAGCCAGAAGGGAACCTTCCTGCCACCAGCCATTCACCCAGAGCACACAGCGGAGGTAAGCGGTGCTTGGAGTGCAGGCAGCAACAACGGCGAGCTGGGTGGGACGGCTGCCGTTCCTTTGGAAAAGGAGTCGTTGCGCTGCCCACCCACCAGTCTCAACCACGATTGAACACAGCCGCTCTGGTAGACCAGATTCTTACGTCCACCCCCATCCCCCGAGGGGATTGTGTTATCATGTGGATCAACTTAAATCAGTCCATCAGTGAATGCCCAAACTGTAGCTATGGGCACTTGTGTGACAGTTGCTACCACTGCCGGCAGTGGAGCCGCCTCCATGCCATGCTTGACTCTTCTGACTGTTCACGGTCACATTCCGCGTACATGTATCTTTTGTGTTGTCTCGCTCCAAGCAGACAGCACCAACTGCTCACACACACATGCACATGTATGCATAGCGTCTGACATGCCCCGCCCCCTGCTGTACCGTGCTGTGCTGCCGTGCCATCCAGCCTGTGAACGACATGGCCACTGCCCTGATTGAGGCCAAGCAGGTCATGACGGGGGCCGTCAGCGAGCTGCTGGCAAAGACAGGTGGGTGATGTTTGGGGGAGCAGACGGTAGGGCAAGAGGCAGGCAGGAGTATGAGGTGAAATTTGAAGGGAGGGGGCAAGCTGTGTCCTACGTTTAGAGACAAAGGAAGGGATGTATGCATGTGCCAGTCCTTGGCACCCCCCCCCCCAACAACTGTATAAGCATCCTTCGGGACTGCTCGGAGCAGTGCCAGCACAGGAAGGAGGCAAGCATAGCAGAATCTGCATTGCATGTGGCACTTAAAGCGCGTGAGATGATGATCATTGCATCTCTACCGCCAGCACCTGCTGAACAAACTTGAGTTGTCCTGCAGCTCTGAGCACCCGAGGTGGCCTCATGCTGCTGCTACTGCTGATGCTGCCTGCCCCCCCCCCCCCTGCAGGTGTTCACCCCTCCCAGGTAGACATCCTGGTGACCAACTGCAGCATCTTCTGCCCCACACCCAGCCTGGCCTCCATGCTGGTCAACCACTTCAAGCTGCGCAGCGACATACAGACGTACCACCTGGGGGGTGAGTGAATCACTGTTGCCCGAAGCGGCAGATAGCATGGCATCTTGAGGGAACCCATCACCCCTGTGCGGTCAGACAGTGGCTGATCCCTACCAGCCCCTGTGTGACACATATCTGCTTCAGGCACTCGTGACGGTCAGGAGCTCAGTGTCAGGTTGATCAACCGTATACGTAAGACGATCCTAGTGCACCACTTGCAAGTGTGTAGGACCGTCCGACTAGTAGTACACCACTCAATTGTGGGCCCCTACCCGGGGGTGAGCAACACACAGAAATTTTGAGCACACGAGCATGGCATGTCTTGTAGGACCCGCGACTAGGGCGGACCTACAAACATGCCATGGTAGTGGGCTCGTGCGTGCAGGTGTAGTACACCACCCGGGGGGGGGGGGGGGGGGGAGGGGGAGTCAGTAGCAATGCACGACAACACACAGCACAAGCCCACGCACCCCTTTTTAGGACGTACACCTGGACTCGGACTGACATTCATGGTGTGTGCACTGCAGTAGAGGCGTTTGAGCGAGGCACAGGCTGTGCTGTGCAGCCCTTGCTGATGGAAATGTCACGACAGGAACGTGCTCTGTAGTCACGGGATGCCGTCAAATCCACGCGCCAGCTTGTTGTGAGTTATTGCTCAAACCACCTGCCGCTGACGAAACGTGCTACTGCTGTTGCTGCTGCTGCTGCTGCTGCTGCTGCTGCTGCTGCTGCTGCTGCAAGGTATGGGTTGTGGCAACGGCGTGACTGCCATCGGTCTCATCCGCGACCTGCTTCAGGCCCGCCCCAACTCCATTGCGCTGTTTGTCCCTGCTGAGATCACCACCTACGCCTACTACCCGGGCAAGCACAAGCAGTACATGGTGGCTAACTGCATCTTCAGGATGGGAGGGGCAGCGGCACTGCTGTCTAACATGAGGCAATATGCACGCACAGCAAAGTGAGAGCTAGTGGGGGAGCAGAAGGGTGGTGGGGGGCGGGGTGGGGGGGGGGGGGCTTGGAGCATGCAGTACGGGCTGGACTACTTGCGCAGAGTAGTGCAGCACTCTTGCCCATGTCCTTTGGGAACAGCTGTGCAGTACTGGAGCTGTGATGTAGCGCTGGCACAGTGTCAATTTGTTGTTGGGTCACTCAAGCTTTCAGTTACCTTGGAGGTGATCTTGCCAGTCTGCTGAGGTCCATTGATTCACGATCATTGTATGATCCTCACTGACTTGTGCTCTGCTGCCCTCAGGTACCAACTGATGCACACCGCACGTGTCCACACTGGCCAGACAGATGAGTCCTACGGGTGAGCGACCCGGCATCATTGACCTCAGCATCCCCCGTTTTACGAGAAGCCATCATGATCAGCACAGGGCCAGCACAGCCCACAGCAAAGACAGCTTTCACAGTGTGAGAGTGCCCACTGCCCTCTGTCACCACCAGCCCGTCACCAAGGCACCCTCAGTGCAGCAATCTGTTTGTGGGGCGCTCTGCCTGTTTGTACCAGCTCCCCCTTCCCCTCACAAGACGACCTCATTGTCAACAACCCCCTCCCCCCCTTCCCCCCCACCCTGTTCATACCTTGCAGCTGCATGAGCTGGGGTCCCGACCCCGATGGTGTCAATGGTGTGTACCTGGGCAAGAATGTTGCTGCTGAGGCAGGCAAGGCACTGCAGATGGCACTCACCGCAATCACACCAAAGGTAAGGGACACAGACAGGGGCTTGAGACACACAGGGGGCGGGGGTAAACGTACCCCTGCCTCCTGTGTACAGGTTGTAGTACGGAGTTGCTGGGGGCGGGCGGGCAAACCCACACGGATTGGTGCGCCCACCCCTGCCTTTTGCAACTGCAGATCATGAGCTGGACCCAGTATGCTGAGGCGGCCTCCCACGTGGTGTCACAGAAGCTGGGCCTGACCTCAGAGAGCTACAAGCCCGACTACACAAAGTCAACAGTCAACCACTTTGCCATCCACGCAGGTAAGCAGCCAGTAGGAAAGGGAGCAGGGGGGGGGGGGTCCGTTTGGGTCATTGAAGGGGGCGAGCTGATGTGCAACATGTGACCCTGCTGCCACCCAAGGCTGGTGGGAGGGCACGAACCACTGTCACAAGTTGTTCTATGAGGTAGGTCTGCTGGTGGCAGTGCCAGCCGCTGCTGCTGTTGGCAACCCTACTGCTGTTGCTGCTGCTCCGGCTGCTTACGCTGCGGCAACAGCAGCTGCCTCGGGCCGCCAAGCTTGTAGTAGGGCAAAGGGTCACTGTCAGTATGGCTGCAACTCAGTACTACTGCTGCTGCTTCTGCAGGTGGCTATGCTGTCCTGAAGGCAGTGCAGGCCGGCATGTCCCTGCCCGCCTCCACACTGCTGCCCAGCTTTGCAGCCCTGCGTGACTACGGCAACACCAGCTGCAGCACAACATGGTACGTCATGGCTTACATGGAGACCGTGGGGGCCGTGGCCAAGGGGCAGCAGATCATGCAGGTGGGTGGAAGGATGCTGTGTTGTGCTGTGTGGACACCATCATTTGATGGTTTTGATGGCAGCCACAAGCACAGCGCCTTTGTAGGCAGCACAGTCCAGGACTACACATTGTGCCAGCAGCTGCGCCATGTAGGGAGCCTCGCTGTTGAACATTACATTGCCTAGAACTAGGTTTAGCCGTCACGGCTCTAGTGAAGGTGCTGGCCTGGGCAGCACCACTAGACCATATTAGAACCTGATGATTGGACTCCAAGGCTTGGATCATCCACAGTGTGGGTGGAGTGCAGAGCACCCTGCATTGTCTTGTCAAATACTTCCCAACTTGGTGCATTGGCTAATTTGGTTGCCACCAACAATACAGCAGAGCGCCCTCAACTGAACCTTTCCATCCCGGATGGCCCTTCCCCCCGTGCTGTTGCGCCCCCCCCCCCCACCTCCTCAGATCGGCATGGGTGGTGGCATGAAGGTGGGCATCAACGTGTGGCGTGCCCTGAAGCCCATCCGCGCCCTGCACCCCGCCTGGGTGCACCTGGCCTCAGCACCACTCACAGAGGCAGACCTGCCACGCAGCATCGAGCCAACAGACGGGGCAAACATGGCGACAGGGGCGGCAGCAGCACCAGAGTCGGCTGCACACAAGGGTGAGAAAGCTGGGGCTCAACACAGCATTCCAGAGCGTCTGGTGGCTCATTGATTGGCTGAGGCATCCGATGTAAAGTGCATTGCTGTGTTGCTGTGTCGTCCCCGCGGCACATGCGCCAGGCCTGTCTTGCACACATGCAGGAGTCCAGTGTACCTAGCTCAACCAGCCCTGCCTCTGCACTGGTGCCCTGGGCTCCCTCTCCAGCCTCCCGCGCCCTGGCTGCACTTCTCCTCTGCACTGGTAGTAGTGGCAGTATGCATGTTTACGCCATCATCATTAACTCCTCACTACGCCCCCGCCCCCCCTTTCCTGCCTCCCCCCTGCCACAGGCTCCAAGCCCGCTGTTGCGCGCAAGCCCACTGTGGAGGTGAAGGCCTTCGATGAGGCAGAGACAGACGAGCAGATCGCTGACAGGTGCATGCACTGATTGACACCCACGGTGTACTGGGTTCCCAAGATGCACTCCCTGTGCAGATACAGGGGTTGACCCAACAGGCGCAGCGTGCACCTGCAGAGTGGTGAACAGGCAGCCATGTACATGTACATGTGCTTGTGACATGTGCAGACATGTACAGATGGAGCCACCATGTGACAGGCGCGGAGTGATTGGGCCGAGTGCTGTAGTGTGACCCCCAATAAGTTTGCTGTGGATTGTCTTTGTGATGATGCGGTGTGCCTTGCACTCTGCTTGAAGGTCTGCCTGATGTTGGATCGGTCATGTTGTTTCTTGGCCCAGGCACGCCTTGGCCAGCGTGTTTGGTGTGATGCTGTTCAAGATCTGTCAGACTTTGTTAGTGTGACGCCTGCATGGTAGCTCACTGGAGTTGCTTGCTGCGTCATAAACTCAATTCAAGCTACCAGATGCAGTGCTGTTTGGATGGTGTGAATTGCAGGTTTTGGGGCCGAGTGGAGTGCCAGTTTTGATGTTGAGGACCATTGGCCAGAATGCCATGTTCACCTGCATGACGTTTGTCATCTTGACTGCTTGATCTCTTGGTACGCTGTCTCATGCGTGGGGGTTTTCCTTGCACTGCATGCTGCCAGGCTGTCTTGCAGTTTGAACATTCTCAAGGGCACAGGTGTGTGTTGAGACAGCCCTCTTACTAGACCTGTAACCTGTCACCTTATGTAATTGCATGCTTTGCATTCCCGAGGCCTGCGAACATCAGTGGCTGGAGGCAGTAGCAGCAGTAGCAGACAGAGGGTAGATCTTTCTTCAGCTCGGCCCGGTCGCCTATGTCTCCCAAACGTATATACATCGGTGGATTGACTGCAGATATAACACAAAGCGATGTCTTCGGCCGCTTCAAGCCATTCGGCGATGTGCTGTCGTGTGAAATCATCAAGTCCAAGGCTGTGGGAGCAGACCCAACCAGCTGCCGAGGCTTTGCTTACGTTACGCTGCAGCCAAAGGATGATGTATCTCTGGCGCGTATGCTGAGCCTGGTAAGCTTGTTGGCAGGGCCTGGCTATAGCTGCTGTAGCGTCAGCGGCAGCAGCAGTTCAGCAGCAGCAGAGCAGCCTCCAGCAAGTTTCATAGTTAGCATGCTGAAGGCATCAGTCAGACCATCTTGATGATCCTAGTTCTTCTGCATGCCTTGCAGTACAACGGTTGCAAGTGGCGGGGTCAGAAGCTGCGTGTAGAAGTAGCCAAGCCAGACTACCTCACTCGACTGCAGCAAGAAAAGCAGGAGGTGCAGCAGCAGGAGCAGGCCAAGCAAGAGCAGGCACAGCAGCAGCAAGAAGATGCACAGCAACCACCACCAGGTGGCCAGCAGGACTTGGAGTCTGATGCTGCAGCAGACACGCAGCAGGACACCGTCATCAGGTTGGCTGTGCCTGGCTCCAGGAGCAAGGTGAGCTAGCTGGTGACACACGTAATCTCAACACGCCTCGTCAGCAGGTTCACTCTGCACAAAGCAACAGAGGTGTAACACACAGGTGCTATGCGATGTCACCACTGACACCACCACCACCACCAACAACAACAGCAGCAGCAGCAGCAGCAGTAGCAGTAGCAGAAGCGCAGGGGCGGCCACGGCATTGGCAGTGGCAAGGCGTAAGCATGAACCCAGCTGTGGTTGTCTCGCTCTGGGCCCGACTTGGCAGTTTAGGTCCACCAATGGTCTGCCCAGCAGTAGGGCTATTGGACACTAGCGCTCGGGGGATGTTGGCGCCTGGCATCGCCCCTGCTGGTGCCCCGAGCCAAGTATGCCATGTACTACCTGTACCTCCATGCCCGCCCGCCTGCCTGCCTGCGCGTCCCTCTGCAGTACATCAGTGTTGACCTGGCTGCCAAGTCCAAGTCCCACAAGGCTTGGTTCCCCACACACAAGATGAAGCGACCCCACGAGCTGGACTGGGAGCCACTGCCACAGGCAAAGAGGTATGGCAAACCTTGATCGCTGTTGCACTCGTGCCCAGCTCCAAGACAAGTGTACAAGCCCTTGAATGACTGGCACCAGTATGCATCCACTCTAATCATGCCCAGTTGGGAGTAGTACTCTACTGCACTGTTGTAGTCAACTTGAGCTGATGTGTCTGCTGTATCATGTCTCAACAGCCTCTCCCCCCCTCCACAGTCGACCTGGTCTTAGCCCCGCATGTGCCAGCTCTCCTGCCCCATTCGTCTGCCCGACCACACCTTGTGTCTCATGTCCCCCCCCCCCCCTGTGTCTTCCCAAACACCCCACCCAAACCTCCCACAGGGCTGCCCTGCAGGCTGCTGCAGATGCAGCAGTGCCCCGCCTTGATGCTGCATCTGCAGCACAGCAGCTGCGTGCCACCCAGGATCTGCTGCAGCACATTGCAGAGCAGCAGGCAGCACAGCAGCGGCTGATGGTGGTGCCCCAGGACCAACAGGGGGTGGCCGTGCCCTTCAGCTACACGGAGCAGCAGCAGCAGCAGCAGCAGCAGCAGCAGCAGCAGGCGGGAGGCAAGAAGGTGTGTCAAGTGGTCGGCTTTGCAGCTGCCTGTCATGTACATGCATCTCACAGCACGCTACACTACACCTGCTTTTGAGCGCGCTAGTTCATGACCCTGTGTTTTGCTTGTATGTGGGATGCATTGCCAGCAAGCAAGGGTGATTTCCCTGCAGCCAATCAGGTAGAGCCAGGGGAACCACCTGGTCACCCATTGTATTGTTTGCTGGGCTGTCCTCATGGTGTCTGATGTCTGTCCGTATGGTGTCTGCCTACTGCTGCTGCTGCTTCCACCTCCAGGCTGGCTCCTCTGCTGTTGTCGAGGCGGAGCTGATGAGTCAACTTAAGCTGCTCAAACGCATTTCAGCACGTGAGCAGCAGCAGCAGCAGGGACCCAGGCACCCCAGCAGGGCCGTGGTGGACTTCCTTGATGGGGACAGCAGCGGCCCTTCAGCCCTTCAGCCATTCCAGCAGAAACAGCAGCAGCGCGGAGTGGTCAGTATGGGGTACGGTGCTGCTGCTGCAGCAGGTGCTGGTACTGTTGCTGCTGTGGATGGGGATGCTGCTGCGCTGTTGAGCAGGTTTGATGACAACAGTGACAGCGACAGTGATGGCGGGCAACGGAAAGCACGCAGGCAGCAGCAGCAGCAGCAGCAGGGCAACCACCACACAGAACTGCTGGTTGCTGCTGTCAAAGTTGCAGCACCTGCAGCAGCAGCCGTCGCTGCCACACCTACTGCAGCAGGACTAGCGGGCAGCAAGCGGCAGCAGCAAGATGCTGCACAGGCACAACAGCAACAGCAGCCGGCGGGCAAGAAGCAGCGTGGGCTAGTACCAGTGACAGGCTTCGTCCCACTCAAGGGGCAGCAGCAGCAGCAGCAGCAGCAGCGGCGGGTGCAGCAGGCTGGCAAGGCGGCGGTTGAGGTGGCGTCTGACAGTGCTGCTGACGTGGCCTCATTGAGTGACCTTGGTGGTGACAGCAGTGACTATGAGAGTGACCAGTGGGAGCAGTGGCTGGCTGCAGAGGGACTGGCTGAGTCAGAGGATGACGGCCCACAGCAGCAGCAGCAGCAGCAGAAGCAGCAACAGCAGCGGAAGCAGCAGCAGCAGCCTGGGCCTGTAGCAGCCCCTGCACATGTCACCAGCAGCAGTGACAAGGAGGTGGGAAAAGAGGAGGGCTCAGATGTTGACAGCGAAGGGCGAGCAGCACCAGCAGCAGCACCAGCTGCAGTCGCAACGCCGCCAGGCAGCCAAGGGGCTAAGCAAAAACAGCAGCAGCAGGGGAAGGAACGGCAACAGCTCTTACACAAGCAGCAGCAGCAGCATCCCCCTGTTGTGCCTTCCCTCAAGCTATGAAGCCACAGCAATCCAAGCCAACTGCCAAACGGCATCGGCCTGCCGCCGCTGCTGCAGCGACAGCAGCAGCTGCAGCCCCAGCACGGCCAGCTCGGGCTGCTGCTGCCGTTGCACTGCCAGTGCTACCAGCAGCAGCACCAGCAGCAGCAGCAGCAGGTGCGCCAGTAGCTTGGGCCTAGACAGGTTTGGCAGTGACAGTGAGGAGGTGTTGGTGGATGTGGACAGTGAGGGAGATGAGGTGACGGCACAGCCAGCAGCACGTGCATCGAGCGCAGCTAAGGGCCCAAAACAACAGCAGAAGGCAGGCAGGGGGCGCAGGCAGGCGGGGGACATGCTGCTCTGCCCTGTGGTCAAGCAGCGACGTTGAAAAATCAGCCGCACCCACCCTTCTTGTGACAAACGGTGTGTGCTGCCACCTGTCGTGATGAACACTGTGTGTCACGTCATCTCTGGTAAACCTTCTTGTATCCATCTTGGTTTGCTGGACCTTGCTTCCCATTGTGATCGACTGTGTGCCAACTTGTACTATTGTGGTAGAGTACAACCGTCTGATTTCTTGCAAGTTCACCTGCATGTGCATGGACCTTGCCGTACAGACTTGAAATCAGCTCAAGCAACGCTGCTTTGTCTAGCACACAGCTTGTTACACACCAGGCGCAGACAGCATTACCTATACTGACACCTTCAAGCCAGGCATGGCTGCCAAGACAGTCTTGTCACTCATCATGCAGCCGCCAACTCACCACCACCTGTCCTGCTGGCTCCACCACCAACCCGGCCTGACATACAACCAGCCTATGCAGACGACAGCATGCCACAGCATGGTATAATCCACCCCCAGAGGCGCCAACAGGGACCCCGGGGGGTCACACCTGTAGAAGATACTAAGGAACACAGCTACAAACAAACTGCCTGCTGCAGGATGCAACGCAAGGCATGTGTCGAGCTCGTCAAAGCCTGTTCAGCGCCAACAACTTTTCGCACCCACTGCTGGATTCCCTGAATTACGTGTCTGGATCAGAAATCACCTGGCCTATCCTGTCATGATCAAGGGCCTATCAATCCGCTGCCAAAACCCTCCCATGCCAGGCGTCACTATCCCATGGGGTAGCAACCCCTCGCAGTCAACACCTCACAGCGTACAAATCACAGCCTGTATTGCTGCCGCTGCTGCCACTGCTCACGCCTGATCGTGCCGTAGATGCCCGCAGACTGCATGTTGCTGCCCTGCTGGCCCCACGGCTGCTGCTGCTGCTGCTGCTGCTGCTGCGACTGCCGCCCAGCCGCAAACCCAGCGCCAGCCCCATAACCATTGCTGCTCTGGCCACCGTTGTACCCCACACTGCTGCTGGACACCCTGCCAGTGCTGCTGCCCCAGCCGCCGCCAAACTCCCCCGCCCCCTGCTGCATCCCAGTGCTGGACGCTTGCCTAACCATGCTCTGCCGCCGTGCCAGGTCCACAGCGGTCACCACCTGCGGCTGCTGCTGGGTCTGGAATTGAGACTGCGTGTAGGGCTGGCGCCCGGACTGACTTCTTGCCATAGGGGGGTCCAGGGGTGCGTAGATGTTGATGCTGCTGCTGTTACCCCCCTGCTGGCCAGCGGCCTCATACGTGGATGCAGAGCTCACCCGTGAGGCCCCGATGCTGCTGCTGCTCACCCTGCTGGGCCGCGACAGCGGCCCTCCTCCCTGCCGCTGGACTCCGCCCTCCTGGGGCTCACCCCACGCGATCCTATCGAGCCTGCGCGGGTGGCGGTGTCCTGCAGGCGCTGCGGGGTGGGGGCCAGGCCCACGCTGGTGCCCGAGGCCTCGGGGGAGATTCGCAGGACTGCGTCGCGCATGTACGCGGGCGCCTGCGCGTACGCGGCCGGGTTCTTGCTGGGGCTCCACTGGGTGGCCACTGCAGCCTGTGCTGAGGTGGGGCGGTTGGAGAGGAACGCGGGCGGGTTGGGCAGCGCACTGCTGCCTCCTGCAGCTGTGGAGGAGGGTCCGCGAGTGCTGGGTACTGTGACAGCACCACTGCCGTACGAGCCTGACAGGCCTGTGTAGCCGCCAGAGGCTGATGCTCCGCTGCTCAGCTGCTCCTCAGCACTCTCGTAGTCATCGCTGCCAGCAGTGCTGCCGTCCCTCAAGCCGCCAGCCGCCGCCGCTGCTGCTGCGCCCCTGCCGCCCGCAGCGCCCTGCTCTGCCTGCCGAATGGATGCTGTCAGGGCCCCAACACCCGCACCCATACCAGCTGCAACCCTCCTGCGGCCCGCTGGCCCAGACTGCTGGCCGGACATGCTGTCCTCACGTGCAGGCGTGGCGGTGCCGCTCCTGGGGGACACCGACCGGGGGTCAGGGAGGTGCCTGCGTAGCGCCCTGCAGCACCCCTCAGCCGCTGCTGCTGCTGCCAGGTGCCGTCGTCGGTGCCGCTTGCGCGGGGTGAGGCGCGTGCTGAGCCAGAGCCCTGCCGGGTGAGGGGTGTCGCACCAGACGGCAGCCGCGACATCGACTGCTGGCCGTTGACTGAGCCCTGGCGGGACAAACCCCCTGCATCTAGTATGCCCCAGGAAGACGCGTACTTGTTGTTGGCTGCAAACGCTGACGCAGCGGCAGCAGCCGCGGCTGCGTCCCCACCACCCGCGGCAGCTGCAGCAGCATCCGCAGCCCATGCTGCAGCCTGCGCCTGTCGCTGCTCTGACTGCACAGCGCCTGCCGCCAGCCCGGCTGCATGTGCTGACTTCTTGGCCTGGGTCATGGTGCTGCCGTACTGCATGGACAGCGGGCCCAGGCCTCCGCCTGCGAGGGCACCTGCCTGCGGCCCTGCCTCGCCCAAGATGCTGCGGGAGTTGCTGGCAGCCAGCGCCCCTGAGGGGCCACGGGAGGACAGGCCCAGCCCAGCTGCGGGCGCAGCAGGGGGCATGCCCTTGGCAGCGGTGCTGCGGCAGCAATGGAAACAGCAGCACAAGCGAGGTCAGCACAAGACAATCTGTGCATGCTGCTAGCTAACAGCTGCTGAGCAAACGCAGGAGTTTGCGCGTGTTGTACGTGGTGCATTTCACCGCCCCGCTCCAACTTTGAGGCGCATGTGCTGCCCTTTAGGTTACCTGTGTGGCTAGCTGGCTGCCGCCATGCCTAATGTTCACCCATCAAACCCAGTCTCACCTGCTGGACCTCCTGCCAATGCCTGACAAGTGACTGGACAGGGGCGCCAGGTTGCCAGAGGTCTGCTTGTACACCTCGGCCAGTGACACAGCCGTGCTGCTGCCCACCAGCGAGGTCTGCCTGCTGGCCCCCAGCTGCTGTGGCCGCCTCTCCAGGATCTCCATGGAGGCCTGGCCCATAAGGGGCAGCTGACGGGAGGCTGCAGAGGCACCCCAGGACCAATGCTCACCAGCGTCTGGCGCCTGCAGCAAACAAAACAGAGAGGTTTTAACAATGTGTCCACACCCAACAGTAAAGTTGATGCGGTTTGATTGAGTACGAAGGAGAAGATACTGGCTCAATGCGCTATCTGCACCACCAACCGACTATGGTCAGCACATACCTGCTAGCTGCAGGAGAAGACATGCCCGAGCGCAGCGGCGGCATCCCTCCAGCGTCGGAGCCCTCCACGCGCAGAGGAGCAGCACGCCCAAGACCCAGTGGCCCCTCCTCTGCAGGGCTACCGCCCCCTGCAGCATGCTCTCGTGCTGACTGCTGCTGCTGCCGGTCTTGCTCGTCCTCATCGCTGGCCGGCTCTTCCTCCTGCAGCTGCTCCTCGCCTGCTGCCTTTGCCGGCGACTGCTCTGCCGAGTGCAACTGCGCGCGGGACCTGCAACCCATCCCAGCCTCTTGCTGCGCCTGCTGGGCAGCAGCAGCCGCTGCTGCTGTGCCCTCGGCAGCTGCACCTGCAGCGTCGGCGTAGGCATTGCTGCCACGGGGTGTGGTGGGCCTGCTGCTAGCCTCCGACTGGCTGTGTAGCGACTGCATGCCCTGCTCCAGCCGCATCATCACCTGGTGCACACCCAGTGCGTAGGCGCGCGTGGCGTCCAAGTCCAGGAACTGCATGCTGGCACCGCCCTCAGACACCTGCTGTTGCTGCTGCTGGGTGAAGCCGGCCTGGGTGTAGCCAGCCTGGCCCTGCTGCCTCTGCACCTGCGTCTGAGCCCCACCAGCTGATGCGGCCCCCATGCTGCACCCTCGCCCGACTGGCGAGGTGTGCGCCTGCTGCTGCTGCCGGCCCCTGCGCCGCTGATGCTGCGCCTCAGGGCTGCCATGATGCCGTGCTGAGGACCCCCCGCCCCACCAGCACTGCCGTCACCCTCACGCAGCTGCTCCATGAATGGCTGTGCCTCAGGCTCTGGTGCCTCGAAGGGGTCCACGCGCGCCACCATGCTGGCCCTGAGGGCGAGGGAGGAGCGCACCAGGGGCCCGGCCATGCTGCCGCCCTGCTGTGCGGTGCGGCTGCTGACGCTAGCTCGCAGGAAGCTGGGGGAGTGCGGTTGCTGCAGGACAAACCAGGGCAGCACATGGGGGAATGTAAAGTTGCTGAGAGTGTTTTGGGGGTTGTGCGAGGACTCCATAGTCACAGCAAATTATGTGATGGGAGGAGCGACTACCAGCAGTACAAGGCTGATGTCATGCATGCACATCTTCACTGCCAGCACACTGTACAGCGCATCAGTCCAGCACAGTCAGTGCATCCAGCCCCTTACACCCCAGGGCGCACCTCCTCATCTGGCCTGTTGCCGAACGAGAAGCTGTCCACAGGGCTGCCCGTCCTGTTGCCGATGCCACGGGGCACACGGATGGGTGCTAGCCCCAGGGACTGACTGGCTGGGTGCCCCAGGCGCCGCCCAGGAGGCTCAGCGGGGGCAGGGGAGTCTGCGCGGGGGGGGGGGGGGAATGAGAAGGCAACAATGGGGATATCGACACAGCAGCATGCCACCATCGCGCAAAGCAGCCATGTTGTCATAGCATTAGGCGCAGTCTGTGCGCTATCCAAATCCCATGCCACACTGAGAACACCACGTGCTTCCTGCGGCAATGCCAGTGTGAGCGCATGTGTGCTGGTCTGAATGCAGGTTGTTCACATCCAGGACGTGCGCAGCACAGGGGCAAGTGCCCAGCAGCCACGAAGCATCAGCAAGCTGCCCGCACCTCGCCCCTCCCGCTCGTCCTCTGCCACAATCTCCAGTGACTTGCCCAGGATCTGCTCCTGCTGTGTGCCTGGCTTGGTGGCCAGCATCAAGTGGCTCTTGCTGAGAGGCCCCTCCCCAGCAGCTAGCGACGACATCACCCCACCGTTGCCAGCAGCAGCGGCTGCTGCAGCAGCTGCTGCTGCGGCCATCGCTGCTCCTGCATCGCTGGACCGTGTGGACCTCCTGCCATTGAAGCTGCCATCCACAGACGACCTCCAGCTGGCTGCTGGGTCGATGGTGGTGTGGCGTGATGCTCCATCAGCGCCGCCGGAGGAGTGGCGCTTGTGCTTGCCGAAAAGCATGCTGGAGAGGCTCTTCTGCGGCTGCTGGTCAGCTAGGCCCTGGTTGTCGGCAGCAGCAGGTGCTGTCCGTGTCATCTGCTTGCTGTTGTTTGTGCCGATCTGCCAGAACTTGAGAGCCTTCCATGTGGAGCTTGAACTGCCGGCCTGTGTTTTCTGCACTGCTGCTAGGCTGCTGCCTGGGAGCTGGAGGGGCCTGAAGCCACGTTGCTTGACGGCATCAGAGCCCGGCATCTGCCCAGCTGCTGCGTTGCTGCTGGCTTGCTGCTCCCCGCCCCCACCACCTGACATCCAGAACATCATCTTCTTCGCGTGCTCCTTGGCAACCTGTGAGTGGCCACAGGTGAAAGTTGTTAGAAATTTGCTGAGTTTTGTTACAGGAGCATGCGGGAGCTGCCCCAGCGCTTGAGGAGTGCACGGTTTCTGCTGCAACATGCCAACAGGGGTCACAGTGCTGGCTCACCTGTTTCTCGGCCACAACTTCCTGCTTGAGCTGGAACAGCTGGTCAGCATTCCCCCTGAGGATGTCCAGCACTGCGGGAAACAACAGAAGGGTCCAGCACGTCTCAGAGCAGCATGGGCAAGTCGCTGCTGTCCTGCCATCACCAAAAGCAGCGCTGCAGCGACACTGGCTGGGTGCTCCCTTACCTTCAGGGCTGAAAGACGTCTCCAGCTTTGCTGCAACGGAGTCACAAGCACGCTGTTGCTGTGCCTCCAGCTCTTCCACCTGCGAGCACCACCCCAAAGCACTACCTTGGAAACAGCCCAGAACAGCCAATTGTTGACTCCTGCCAGGCACTCCCTAGCCAGCCTCACCTCAGCCGTGAAATATGCAGCACGTCTTATGGTTTCTTCGTTTTCCTGCACAAGCCGGTGCACAGCTGCTTCTGCCTGCGATTTGGCTTTGCCCCCGGGTCTGCTGCTTGCCGGTACTTGCCCTCAGCTGACCCCTCCTCGCAACAGTGTGCTGGGCCCATTCAGCGAGCTGCAGTGTGACAGCACCGAGCTTCACCGCATTTCACGCACGCCCGCTCAGCTGCTGCTGCTGTCCGAGCTGTATCAAGCTTGGGCTGAGGGGTGTTCATCCACTTTGCTTGCGCAACATTCTTGCCGAGACTCTCAATAGCCCAGAACAGGCAGGGGGCACACAGCTGTCGGAAGTCCAAAACCAGCAAGTGATCATGGTTTTTGGTGTGTTCTTCCTTGGCCTGCAGCGTGATCTGTCTAGCTTCGTGCACCCAGGTCAGAAGCCTTGAGACTCGCAACTGATGCAGAGGGGTGCCGTGACCCAGAAGTGACACAAATGCTGTCACAAGCTGCCAGCCTGCTGACTGCCAGGTCAACCTTCGCCCAGCTCAATGTGCTGCACCAGCTGGTCAGCAGGCACTACCACCAGCTACAAACACCACCACAGCACCAGCAGGAGCAGCACAACCACCACCTCGCACGCTTGATAAAGGAGCACTTCCCCCCTGTCAGCTACGGCTTTGCATATGGCAGCGGGGTGTTTGTGCAACCTGACCTGTATGCCCCAACGCCCCCAAGGGGTCAGGGCCAATGCTGGATTTTATTCTGGCGGTGGACAACCCACAGCAGTGGCACTCACAGGTACAATGCACAGGATGTGGGGCAGGGGGGGGGGGGGTGACTGTGTAGGCGCCCAGGGGCGGGGGAAGGGGGGTGTCCCGGCTCACCTCGCAGTGGGATCCCAGGGCACACCAATGACAAAAAAAGGAATACTCTGAACCCTGCTGCTTCCCATGTAGGTTTGCCTTGGATGTGGACCAACTCACACTGCATGCATGTGCTGTATGTGCATGTCTCGCAGAATATGCAGCGCAACCCAGCACACTACTCCTTCCTGCGGCTACTAGGGCCACAGATGGTGAGTTCACCCAGCAGCAGTGACCTTGCAGCTGGCAGTGCATTTGTGGCACACAGCACAGCTGCAGCTGCCCATGCATCGGCTAGACCAAAAGGCCTGGCTGTGACCCATACCAGTGATGGTCCCACTTTTTTCGGGGAACCATCACTGGCAGCAGCTGCATTTGCATCCAAATGAGCAGCGCCAACAGCCGACAGGTTGCCCTCTGGTGCTGCATTGTTGCTCCAGCTGCATACAGATGGCTCCGTGCTGCTGGCTGTGTGCTGCAGGCGTGCAGGGTGGCTGACCGCATAGGCGTGGGTGTGTACTTCAACACACTGGTACCCTTGGGAGACCAGGTGCGCCACCCACCCAGCAGCAGGGAAACACACAGTGCTAACCTAGGGCTCCATGTACCCTGCCACCTGCCCACCCTGGCCAATGCGCTGTGACATACCACTGAACAGCTTGTGTATTGAGTGGCCTTGGGTGAATGCAAGGGCGCCCGGGAAGGAGGGGGGCGTATCACTGTCACAGTCTAACGGTTAGAGTATTGTGTTTTCTTACCTCTCAAGCAGCTAGCATCGGTTGGCTGTCCAATGCTAGCCCGTTTGAATGCCAAACAGGCTAGCGTCTGAACATGTGCTGCCATACGCTCGTCACCAGCCGTCACCCTGCCACCACAAAATGATGCTGCTTGTCCTGCAGGTGGTGAAGTACGGTGTAGTCAGCATGCACGCGCTCATGCAGGACCTGCAGCACTGGAGCCACCTGTATGTGGCAGGGCGCCTGCACAAACCCGTTGCTGTGCTGGCCAGCACGCCAGACGCAGAGGCAGCCTACCAGCACAACCTGAGGGCTGCGCTGTCGACGGCACTGCTGCTGCTGCCCAAGCCTGAGTGTAGCCTCAAGGTGAAGTGCGCAGAGTGCAGCTGAGGCTGCACCCGGGTTTGGATCTGATGCTTGCAAGTAGCAGTCTTGTGGGTTACACAGTCTTTGAACTGGCCACCAACTGCGCATCAAAAATGAGGGTCGATCGGGCCTCTAGCATGTCTGTACTACAGGTGGTACCTTGCAGGCAGCATGGTCGTCAGCCTTTCTCGTTGCTTGTGTCGTGTCTGCCGACAGGACTTGTTCAAGCGCATCACCAGCCTGTCGTACCTGGGTGACGTGCGCATGGGGCTGGCTGAGGACAGCAGGAAGGTGGAGCGCATTGTGGCAGGAAGCTACAGCCACTTCAGGGACACATACCTACCACTGCTGCAGGTGGGGGCTGACAATGGACAGCAGCACCCCTGTTGTTGCGGGCCAAGTACAGTACAGTATCAAATGTACCAATGATCCCTGCAATTGCCTTGTAGGCGACAGCAACCGACTTGGGGCAGAGTTCTGTGGCAGCTGCTCCAGCTGGGCTTGTGCAAGACACATGCGACCACCGTATCGTGATGACAAAGAGCATCTGAACGGGTGGAGGCATCAGTTGGTGTCTGTTTGTGGTGAGGTTGCCTGCAAGTGCCGCCCAGCTTGTGCTGCTTGAAGCAGCAATGGAGTCTGACCGTCTCTCCTGCATCCTCCTGACCCGTTGTGCGAGAACCCTCACCCCCAACCCCTAACCGCAGTGGTCCTGCCGCCGTGCTGTGTGTGTGCAGGACCCTGGCTTCAAGGATGCTGCGGGATTGACTGCTGATGAGGAGGGGCTGACGCAGCATCAGCACGACACAGACAGCAGGGTTCAGCTCATGAGCAGCTTGCCTGCGGTAAGGCCGTCATTCTGAACAAGGTCTGCTAAGCAAACTCAGCGCTATGGCCCTGAACGGGTGGAGTGAGGGTCAAGCCTGTGTGTGATACTGCAACGCTGATGCATGTACATCACACGTTTGCGGCAAGTGGCATGTGCTAGCAGACACAGCTTCCCAGCATGCCCTGTTTGCCCAGTATCTGCTGCGTCACTCTCTACACTGTACTGTGCCATGCCGTATGTCTGGTTACTGCAGGTATCGCTGGCCCGTATGGCAGGAAAGCTAGCCGGTACCCTACAGCAGCAGCACACAGCCGCTGCGGCAAGCGTGCTCTCCAGTGCTGCAGCCAGCGTGTCGGCGCCGCTGCCGCAGCTGCCGGCAGATGCGCGGCAGGACATAGCAGGTGCTGCACTGGCATCGGGGCGGCACAGAAAGCTCATCAAGTCTGCGCTGCATGCAATCGTGGCCGGGTCCAGCAGGTGTGTGGCATGTTGACATGCTGACAGCACATATCACAGGGTGTGCTGGCGTTGCATGTCCACCACTGCACCGGTCAAAGTACACACTGTGCTGGCAGCAATCATCGCGAGGTGGCACCTTGCTACTCACCTTTGCAACAGCTCTTGCCATGCAGTGCTTTGCACCAACTGCAGCATGCCCGTGCCAGCTGATCTAGCAACTCAGGTCTTGAGGTTGCAACTTGCTAGGTGCATGCAGCATGTAACATGCTGCACTCAGTGCCTGGAAGACCGTCCGCAGGGTGACACAACTGTGACCGTTACAAGTCGTATCTGGCTTCAGCTGATATCAGCTGTCTTGCTGTTGCTGCATTGCTGCGCAGGCGCCAGGCTGTAGCAGGGCTGCTGTATGCTGGGCCCCTCAAGTCCCTTCAGTACCTCGGCAAGAAGCTTGCAAAAGCATGGAGGTAGACTCTTGCTTGGCAGCACGTATATCATGTCACAGAAGAGGAAGTGTGAGGAGTCACATAATGAAGGCAGCCATCCACTTGGCTTTGTGTTGTGAGACCACTTGGCTTTGTGTTGTTTTGAAGCATGAGTCAAATAAATGGTTGTGAGGCCTGTGGTTGTTGGGAGGCCTGTGTTTGTTTACAAACAAACAAATTTGGGACACTGGCACCACCATCTGCTGGCCAACAGTGGAGCTGCATTACTGCTCCTACCAGTCTGAGGCTGCAACAGTCTCAAGTGCAGCTTGAATATCTTGGCTCAACAATTTGTTCAGGTCTTTTTGATCGCACTGACTGCCCAACGGTCACTAGTAAAGTTGAAGCAAGGCCACTGTGGCTGTCAACACTTGACTCCACACAGGTTGCCAGCCACCATCCAACTTGAGAGCTCTCAGAACTGCAGTTCATCAGTCAACATGTGCGCAACAATGGCAGGCACTGCCACATACACCAACAAGACAGTCGTATGCAAAACCAAACATGGCAACTCCAACTACAACCCATACTTGCTTGCTTCTGGTGGGTCCTGTTCAGGGCGACAAGTATCTGCAGTCCACCTAGCTGGCCTGACAGATCTGATATGCAGCCACAACACTCACAAAACCTGCTTTGTTGCAATGCAAGGAACAGTACTCCTCTTTGGGATACGGCATAAAGCTGATACGCTGTGTACCAGAGAATGAAGGCATGCTCTGTAAAATACACAGCCCATCCATAGTCCTCATCGCTGTGACAGGCTTCCCCATGATGTGGGAGATGGCACCGGCCAAGCAAGCTGGCAAACGCATGACACCAGGATACACAGATGCGCACTAAGATACAACCGCAGCAGCCTGCTGAACCATGCACAGCAACTCAACTGCAACTGGTGCATGGCTTGGCAGGACAGGGGTTTGCAACACGAGCTTGTACCTTCCCCAGAGGAGCTGGGTGTAGGTATACACGATGTAATACACAGCTGTGCGGCATGCACAGACATAACCCACCGCTGCATGCACCAAGCTTGCCAGGCGGTAGCACCCCAGCCCTTCTAGACAATGGGCCTTTGGGCCCATTCAGCCCCAGTACACCTCCCGTCCTGATAAGCACACGCTGAAGCCAAACTCAAGGTGCAATTAGAGCACCTTGGGTTAGCACCCTGTGGGGTACTGCACCATGTGGCCCAGTGGGGTGGTGAGAATGCACCACCGGCGCTGATAGCAGCTCCGCTCTTGACCGGACTCAAACCCATGCCAGACTACAAATCTTTCCACACGTGCATCATGCCCCATGTGCAGACTCCACCACCACTGAATACCACCAACTGTGGCCTGCATTCTGCCTGACATAACTGACACACAAACACTGTGGCACAAAAGCCTCACACTCGGTAGAGGCACTTTTCTACAGGAGTGCACGCAGATAGCGATCGCCATCATGGGTGCTGCCTGATCGTGCCAGTATTACAGACAAAACCACCCCAAGGCATATGCAGCAGCTCCATTGGTCACACGCACACACACTGGTCACACAAACACATGGGGTCGCACACACAATTTGAGGTATGTGCCAACACACAAGTGCCGATCCACTGCCTGACTGAGATGCATGCGCAAGGGCGCAGCTGCAGCAGGACACCCTACCCTGACGGACGGCTGATGCATTTCTTACACCGACACACCCTTGCAGAAGTGCCACAATTCGGCAGCTAGCTACTATTGCAACAGGGTACAATGCATCCTGGGCAAATACTGCGCGCACTACTGCCAACAAGCACGTGATTGCTGCAAGGCGCGTGATGGCTACAAACAAGAGGCACGTGGCATGGCCATGTTTTGAACAGAAAGCAGTAGGGAAGCAATGCAAGCCCTGATCTGGGCGATTGAGACACACCCTCTCATGTCGACACACAATCACAGAGACCCTCTTCTTCGTCCACACACCCCTCCCGACACACCAGGGAACACCCTGTGACCTGAAACCATGTGCAGTGTATGGATCCATCACACACCCACAAAACAGCAATAGACGCAGAACCAGAGAGACACAGCAGCCTAAACAAGAACAAAACACGGCAGGCGCCTTGCAGCCCCTGTCTACAATGCAGACACTGGGCAACGGCGTTGCATGTGATGTGCAGCCACCCCCTGTGTCCTTGCAGAACACCCTGCACTGTGCGCGCACAGCCTGTTGCCGGAATGGATGTAACAAAAACGGACTACACAACTACAATGTGAGTGTTGTCCACTCTTGAGTATCAAAGCCTGGACATGCTGTGTCAACACACCACAACTGTTGCATGCACAGCTGCTACTCAGCATCTTCAAGATGCTTCGGAAGCACTTTCCCTCACCACGCCTACCTAAGAAAGCCAGGCTGGAGCCCGCATTGGGTGTCAATAGCCCACCTTGACGCAAGTGCACCTTGCCCCACACAACCATAGACATCTACACAGCCTTCAGGTGCACAACCCACTCATGTGCACAACCCAGTCATGTAAAACCCTCACTCCTGGAGGTGACGTATCAATCAATGCCGTGAGTGACCTCATTGGTGTGACCTCACTCCTGGGCGTCATGCCACTCCCCTGCCTCACCCCCCTCCTCACCCCCCTCACTCGCCTCATGGCCACACCCCTGCAGGGAGCAGCTGCTGCCAAAGCTACGCGCAAGGCTGCTACCCAAACTCCACCTACCCCCACCCCACCACCCCTCACCACCATTCCCCACACCCACATCCCCATCTCCACCAGCACCCATGCTAGCTGCTCCTGCTCCTGCTCCTGCAGCGGCAGCTGCACCCCCTCCTCGGCCCCCTGCTCCTCCCGCTAGGCCTGTTGAGTGCCAGCCTGGTGGCAGCCGGCCCAGGAGGTCCAGTGGTGGCCGCTTGCTGCACTCCTGGCCCTGCTGCATGTTGGCGTCAGGCAGGGCGTCCATGACTGCGGGGCCCAGGCGCTCCACTGCTGCCCTCACGCGCTGAATGTTGAGGGGGATGGCCTCCAGGGACCAGTTGATCACAGGGGTGGGGATCCAGCCCTGCAGCACACAGCGGCAGTAAAGAGTGGCAGACTTTTGTGGCACGAGCTGGGAGAGGGCGAGGCACAACGATGAGGATCCAGCCTTTGGGGGCAAAGGCAGGTGACAGAGAGCTGTCACAGATTGTCGCAGCAGGAGCCAGCAAGGTGTGGGGTCATGGCGGCACGAAGCCACAAGTAGCTGTATAGGCATGGGGGCACGAGACCACAACTAGCTGTATAGGATGAGACACAGACATACCCAACCCAACCCCTTGGCAAACCTCTGCAAAGCATTACGTTACGCGATGGTGCTTGAAACCAAGCACCACAGGACAAGACGGTCCATGCTGCCATGCGTGTTTGTCCCGCGTTGCGCGTCCCCCCTCCCTCCCCCCTCCACCACCACCACAGACTTTGTCAAACACCCCCAGGTCCCTCACCTTGGGGTCGACCTGCAGCGTGACACTGATGCAGCAGCCTGAGCTCGTGGGCACCACAACGTAGCCAGACTGCCACATCTGGCCCCTGTGACACAAAGGCAGAAGACACCATCGACATGGCTGAGCGGTGCGAACCACAGGCGTATGCTTTGCAATGCGCCGCAAATGCGTTTGGGCATGATGCTGCCACACCTTGCCGACCAAATGCTTGCCAAATGCGCGCTGTGCCATCTCGGCAATGTAGTCAGCGGGTGATGGTGCTGCCCCTGACCCCTGTAAGTTCTGTGTGGTGGCGATAGGTCGCAGCTGTGGCCCATTTTGCCTGTGCGCTGAACCCCTCCTTCCTTTCCCCCTGCGCCCGGCAGGCAAGGGCTGTGCAGGCTTGGGGCACAGCCGAACACACTACCGTGCATGTGCACGGTGTGGCAACACAGGGAGGGGGTGACGCGCCCCATTACCAAATCAGCATGATCTGAAAGCAGAGCCAGGACTAACTACAGCACCAGCTGCACAACACTGCGAATGCGTCATGTGATGCCACCCTACCTGATCATGCGTGGCAGGGGCCCTGGGTCTCCTCCTGCTGCTGCCTCCTCAGGCCCGACGGAGTGGCAGGACAGCACACACATGCCATTGGGGAAGAACACCCGCACAGCACGCAGCACAAAGTCCCTGTCGCGCACGAGGTTGGACACACCTGCAGCACACCAGTGCAGACAGCTTATGTCATGATGTGTGTGTGGTGTAAGGCACGCGCAGCTTGACGCAAAAGCTCGACCGTCTAGAGCGCACTGGCAGCAGTGGTGCCCTCCAACACGTGCAACACCTCCACCCTGCCAGCCAGCATGCCTGTTGCCTTTGGAGCACCGATGCTGGCTGGTGCGCAGGTTTGTCCTGCAGGCCGGGGTCTCGCTTGGGGCTGGAAGGGTCAGGTAGGCCTGGTGCACTCAAAAGCAGTATTCCTTGCATCAAGACGCCACAGCAATGCAGCAGGCGCCAGTGCCATGAGCGCTGCTGCCCTCACGACGCCAGCTACGCTACCAGCCAACAGTCGGATCCTTTCCTGCCGCCTCCCCCTCTTCCTGCCGCCCGACCACCCGACCGCCCTTCCTCCCTTCCCTTCCACCCCGTCGCCACCCTCCCTCCCTCCAGCTTCCATCCGATCTCCCCTCCCGCCCTCTTACCCGGCAGGCCGTACACGATGTGCAGGTATGCCACCTCACAGCGGCCAGCGGGGTCCCGCGCGTAGCTCAGGTAGCGGCCCCCCTTGAACAGCACGTCCCACTCAGGGATGAGGCTAAAGTTGCACAGCAGATCAAACACACCCTGCAGGCAACACAGAAGCAGCAGCATGGTGAGAGTGTTCTCACTGGCCACCACCCAACATTCACAGGGACAAGCAACTGGCACAACAGAGTCTACCTGCTCGCAGCTTGCACAACAGCTTATGACAGGTGGCAGAGCAGGGGGAGCTGCTGAGTCCCGTCGACACAATCCTCATCTCGTGCATGTGTTGCAGAACATCTGCTGTACATGCATTTCCGTCCTGGCAGTTGCTGTGTGCTCACCCTGGGTGCTGCTGCCACCTCCCCCATACCCGTCACGCTGTAGATGTGGTTGCTGCTGCATGATGCTGTGCGAAACACGCTGATGCCGTGGCCTGAGCGGGCGATCAGGTCGAAGCCCGAAGGGTCCAGGCCCTTGATCAGCTTCAGGACGCCCTTCTTGTCGGATGCAGTGAGCAGGGGGGCCTCCACAAGGAAGTCCAAGAGGGCAGCAGCTGCACTGTGTGGGGTCTCCTGAGCCATGCTGGCGATGACTTCAGCACCTGCTCAAAGGACCGGGAACAGCAAACACATTTCCAGAATTGTGACATGGTAATGCAAGGCGCGTGCCCTACTGCATGTGCTGTTTCGTGACACCCCCCTCTGCCCTACCCGTGACAGGGTGGCACAGGCAACTGCAGCCCTGCAGCAATCTACATAGGCCAGCAGGACATACCTGCCTCAATACACGTGTGTAGACAGATTGGGTGGCTGATGCACCTGCTCACGCGCTGTCAGAGCCCCATGTGTGCATGCTTCAAAGATCAGTCAGGAACAACCCAAAAGACTTCGTCTGATGTCTCGACTGGCTAGCTCCGTTGAATTCAGCGCAGAACGTTTAAAGAGTGACGTGGGGATATGTTGAGCCAGATTCTTGCTTTCAGTTGCAGAGCTGAGTCATCACAACTGAAAACCGTCTCATCCACCGAAGCTTCAGTTCTCGCTGCCCGTTGCATTCTTCACGGTGCCAAACTTTCCAGGCATTCATCCTCGGGAGGTGGCAGCGACCCGAAAGCAGTCACCCATCAAACATTGGATCATGTCCCACGACTGCTATACATGGACGCATTGCCCGCCCCATCACACAGTCAAGAACAATGCACTAGAACAAGCCCCTGACGGCAGATGCAATCATGCCTGGGGTGGCCAGGACCTCAGCTGTACAGACATATGCATGTCACCCCTGCTGTCCCTGCCCCTCAACCTGAATTTTCACCAGCTGGTCCTGCCAGCCACCCTCCTGCACTCTCCTCCCAATGACCCCCCACCGGGCCTGCAGCCCTTGTCAGCGCACAGTTAGCGCCCAGAGTGTGGCGCTGTCGACATGCTGCTATGCTGCTTCAAGGCTGGGGCAGTGGTTCACACATGAGAAGGCTGAACATGGGTTACCAGGCCCTAGCGGGGTCAACCAGACCGGCCAGCCACAATCGGTGGCAACAGGACTGTGCAAATCAAAAACTTCAGAAAACACATGAATGGGCTTTGCTGCCCCCACGTTAACGTGGGGGCAATGTCTCTGTTCATACCTTCTGGCCTCGTTCAACGAGCTGCCACAGGTATCATACAGGTATCATAGCAGGGCCTGCTACGCAGCAGAGTTTTAACATGTGCCATGCAAGCTGGTTGGGTGAATGGCAAAGCACAGCTCCAACGTCAGGGGGCGTTGCATCAACCTGCTGCTTGGTTCTCTGTGTGCGCGTAGGACTGGGCGGGTCAAACAAAGATGAGGCGAGGCCGCTCCAGCACCCAGCCCCACCTGTGCCAGGCAGACTTGTAAGGGATGCAGCACTTGAGAAGCAAGCCTGAACAAGGAAGCTGTTGCAATGTTGCAACATCGGATGTGACAGCGCCTTCTTGTGCATGCTGAGAAGTAAGGTGAAGGTCACTGTGCCTGGCCCACAGCCCATGGAGTGGCCAGACTGTGGCCACATGCCAGCATGCTGGTGCCATCCCCAGCTGAACAGATGCTACTTGCAACAACTCAGTCCAGCATGTTGGGTCGGTGGTGTTGATGCCTACAATGACCCCATTATGTGCCTTGCACAGCTGTCTTGGCTGGGCCAGCTCCCCAGGGATTCCCAGTGTCACCCAGCTGTGACCTGCAGCTGCAGGCCTTGCTGCAGGGGCGTTTTCTGCACCACTCGCTGGCGCAAGGCATGGGTTGCAAGCAGGCCCACAGTTGCTCTCAGCCAGGCTGCGTGTCACATCTGTGCGTTCTGAGCAGGGCCATGTGCCACGACAGTCACGGCAGACATGCTGCGGCACGCCTTGCGGTGGCCTCAACAAGCACCAAAACACATGTCAGCAGACTGCCACCACTACTGGTCAACATTTTCCATGTTAGCCCGGGATCTTGAAATATCTCCAGTCATGAATCCAACAAAAGCGCCTACAAGTGCCCAAGAATAACAAGGCCTCTGACCAGCAGGAGCTACCAATACTCTGTATGTAATCAAACTTCATCATATCAGCCTTCACATGCTCCTGCACGGCCACTTGCCGTGCGTATCTGCTGCCCTTGCTGCCTTCACCATCTGATCTGTCCTCCACCGCGCGCTCACCTTGTCGCCGTCTACAAGCCTGCACATCACGTCAGACCTTGCTAAAGCTTCACACTTGAGGGTTATCCCTGAATCAGACTACTTCTCGCCTGCCAGCGAGCAGAATAGCACTCTCTTGCATTTCGCTGGCACGTCAGCCAATCAGCACCCTTGACATGGCGCTGATAGGTTGAAGGGCTAAATCATGGCAGTACGTATACCTGGAGGCATGGCATGCGGTCGTCAGAGTGGACTGCTCTGCAAGCTGCTGTTGTTTGGATTGCTGACTGGTAAGCCTGGTGAGCTGGGCCTTCCTCCACAGCAGTCAATCACGTAACGCGGTCAGGGTGTTCATTGTTGGTCTTTGAGGATATACGCAGGAGCTCTGAGCATGGGAGACAGAAAGTTGTGTTCTTGGCTCAACCTAGACTGCTTCCTGCCTCCTCACCGCCCCTCAGCCTGTCATACAACCTTCCTACATAGTGCTGACCCGCACTCACTGCTTGACGACCGATCAACCCCACGCTTGCATGTGTATCCTGCCGTGGCGCGCTGTGAACTCTCGGGACTCTGTCTAGCTATCGCTGCGGCGAAAAGTCGCAACAACGTCAACCATGATACTACACAGGAGGTTCCTGGAGGTGAGCAGCTGTCCTGCGGTACAAGTGGGAACAGCAGGACTGGCTGGGTGTGGTGCTGATCAGGAGGATTGGACAAGCAGCATGGGGCATCATGCGGTGTTTGAACCTGTGTGGGAACCAATGCTGGGTTTATGCAAGCTCAATGCATGTGCTGAAGCCAAGTGTTGATCAGATCAGTGTTCTCCGCGCGACACCCACGTGCCGTTGGTTGCTGCTGTGCAGGCCATGTGCAGGATGCTCTCAGGCGCCTGCTGCAAGGGTCCCCACTGACTGTGACCCTCACAAACTGCACCCTGCCAGAGGTGGCAGGTGAGGACATGTTTTCATCGTAGAGCACCTTGGCGCCACACTGGGACCATTGTCAGATCTTGCACTCTTGACTGTGGGCAGCAGTCTGCTTGCGATCCATCTGTGGTCTGGGTTCTGCAAGGACGTGATATCAGCAGGACATGCCAGCCGTGCTGTCCTGTGCCCCTGCGCAGCCGCGCGCTGCCTTGCGCACACGGGAGACCACCCCTGAAGCCTGACGCATGCTGCTGGCACTTACTCACTGCTGCAGGCCAGCACATCTCCTGCACACTGAGCGTCACCAACACTGACACAGCAGCACTCAGCGCTGTGAATGTGACGTCTGTGTCCGGAACAGCAGCTGCAGACTGTGCTCAGGCCGCACTGGACCCTGATGCATCCTACACCTGTGTCATCACCCAGACAGTGGAGGGGGGCCAGTTCACTTCATGGACTAACGGCACAGCGAATGTGACTGTTTCAGTGACAGTGGGCGCCAACTCTTCACAGTCTGAGCCAGTCTCACAGTCTGCTAGCGTTGTATTGGCATGGCCAAGAGCCACCCTGCATGCCAATCTGGTGCTGACTGTTGACGAAGAGAGCTGTGTGGTCCCATTGAAGACAGGTGAGCTCGAACGCGCTGAGGCCTGTTGTCAAGTGAGCTTGTACGTTTGTGCGCTGCACACCGAGCATTCTGTGCATGGGTGTGTTGCACGGCAACATGTACCTGTTGGTCACTTCGAGGACAGGCGTGGGTGGATTCCCCGTGCCAAACACCACAGACTACAATTAGCCCCACACTCGCTGCAGCTGAATGGTCACTGCCCAAGTGTGCTGATCCACATTCTGCATTGATGGTTGCTGCAGGCGATCCAGTCACATGCACACTGACTCTGTGGAATGCTGGAGCGGCCAGTCTCACAAGTCTGGTGGTGTCTGGCCAGCATGCTTGCAGCGCCCTCACAGACCTGGCTCCCAACGCCACAGCCTCATGCACCGTCAGCAGCAACCCCCTTGCACAGCCAGACTTTGACAGCTGGGACGAGGCTGGGCAGCCATTCACCTTTTCTGTGTCAGCTGCTGCAAGTGCAAGCCAGGCCAGTGGTGGTGCTGATGTCATTGCTGGCGTAAACATCTCTGTGTTGCTCACATCATCTCCTGAGATGCAGATGGTCTTAAGCAGCGCGCTACTGTCCCCAGACCCACAGAAAGGTGGGGGTGTGTGGTGTGTGAGCAATATCTACTGCTTCACTCATTCCATACACCTTGGGTATGCTCAGACTGTCATGCCCTTGCCAGCACTTATGCACACACACTAATCAGTCAGGGAGATTGTGGCCTCAGAGCTGCATGTGGTTTGCGAGCCTGTGCATGGCGTTGCAAGCTGTGGCGGTGTGAGCTTTGCTGTGTCACTCAATGCCCCTGTTCTCCTGCGCAGGCCCCGACGTGCAGTACTCCGTGCAGCTGCAAAACATTGGCAATGTTGCATTGCGTGATGTGAAGGCCGTGCTCAATGCGTCTGTTACTCAGGACTTTGCCTGTCAGGGCGCTGGTCAAAGCCGTCTTCAAGTTGGAGACTTGCTGTCCTGCACTATCAGCTACACGGCTTCGCAGGCAGAACTTGAGCAGGGCACCATCACCACTAATCTGGTGATCAGTGCCTTGAGCGGTCCAGTTGGGGCTGCAAGGGCGTTCTCATCAAAGCAGCAGTTGCCTGAGGTGCCGATTACTGCAGTCCGTTCCATGCTGGTGCATGTTTATCCCAACCTCTGCAGCCAGACAATGAATGCACGTGAGTAGCTGGGGGCGTTCGTGTCAGAGATGTCGCTGGCACCACACACCGGGCCTTGCGTGGCAAACTCCTGCAATTCATGATTGTGAGGCACTTGATACAAGCCAGCTTAGTGCCACTCAGCGCAATGAGCTGCGCAGTTGCCAACTGTGAAACAGCGCTGCCTACTGGCTTGTACTGAGTTTGGGCTGCCCCGCTTCGCCGCTGTTGTGCAGCCGGCCCGTTGGAGTGTCCTCAAGCTGTCCAGGTAGAGAACACAGGCACTGTCCGCCTCGCCAACGTCCAGATCACAGGGGCAGCCAGCTGTGCACTACCTGCTGGGGAACTACTCAACCCTGGCAGCAGGCTGTCATGCACGGTGGGCACCAAGCCGCGTGGCAGTTGCTTCACCCCTTGTTTACTGGGTTGATGCCCTGCTTTGACAGGTGGCATAAATGCATGCGTGTTGTCAGGTGTGCCAGTTCAGCATCTAGGTGTGTGCGCATGTGCATGCTTCAGCTGCGTAGAGTGTCCTGTATAGGAGGGCAGCACCCCAAGCTCAGACGCTTGGTCTGTACAGGCCTTGCCTTCTTACCTCTGTGCCCACATTGTCATGCAATGCATTGCTTCTGCTTCCTGCAGGTGTCCAGGAACATCACTCCTGAGGACTTTGAAACTGAGTCACAGCTGTTGAGTCTTGCGGTCACCGCCACAGCTGAGCCCCTCGGCAGCACAGAGACACTGCAGCGGACTGAGGCATTCACCTTGCCGCTGGTTCCACGCCCCGAGGTGTCAGTTGAGCTGACCATGGCCAACACCTCCACTGTTGAAGCAGCAGGTATGCTAGATTGCACACATGCCGCTTGAGGTGCTCGCCACTGTGTTTGGCATCACACGAACTTTTGCCTTCACTGCTGCAAGTGCCCCGCGATTGAATTGTATGAATACGGCTAACTGCCGTGTCTCTTGTGCTTGTACCAATGCAGGGAGGGTCTTGCAAGCACAAGCAGTGGTACACAACAGGTATGCACGTGTCCCCTCAACCTGCCACACCCCAGCTCACTTCTCGCGCCAAGTTTTGGTGCCTCTCCTGCAGTCGCCTGGCTACTGTCACAGCTTGTCAAAACTGTGACGGCGACCCCTACATGGGGTGGGAGTGTTGGGTCAACATTTGTGTGTCTGCTCACCCGACTGCAGGGGCAACATGATCATCAGAGATGTCTTGGTATATGGCGGCCGCTTTGGCACTTTCTTGTGTGGCAACACTACGGTGCCCTATGCTGGCAACATCACCTGTAGCCTGGCTTACACTGTCACCGACATGGACATTGCTGCTGGACAGCCACTGGACTTCACCGCCACAGTGCAGTCACCCACCCTGCCCTCCTCTCAACCCACTGTCAGCTCCATGCCTGTCAGCGTCCCTGTCTTCAGCAATCCGTTGTTGGTGGCTGACATTGTGGCACAAAACTGCACACCCGCTGACCCAGCCCTTGGTGAGTGCACAGGTTGCCAGGTCACGGGAGTGGGCAATGCATCAGGAAAGCCGTATGCCCGTGTGTTTGTGCTGTTTGTGGGGCATGTTGTGCCAATCAGCGCAATATCATAAGCACACTACTAGAAACATTCCACGTGGGACCACTCAGCCTGAACCCTTGCCAGATACCCTGTGCCCTGATTGCCGCAAGATGCGGCAAGTGCTGATGGCAGCAGCCTGTTGAGCGTGAAGCGGCCACCATCTCACTCCTCATCAATATACACGCTCGCTTTGCAGCAAAGGCAGCGCTGTGGAGTTTTGACCTGACCGTGTGTTGTCCCTGATATATTCTGATCACTCTCCTCTGACACCTCTGTTTGTGAACATTGCTGCAGGTTTGAAAACCACATGTCCTGTGGTGCTTGTCAACCGTGGCAACACGCGCCTTTATGGGGCTTATGCTACAGCTCCATGGAGCACGTGCAGTGCTGGGGAACTGGATCCAGGAGATTCACACATATGCAACGTCTTTTGGTGAGCATTCGGCTCAAAAGCGTCAGCAACCCTCTGGGTTGATCCTCAGTGATTTGTTCCTTCCGGTTTGTTCTGCCATCTCCGTGATATCAGTGAATGGCTGGCATGAACTCTTGAGTTTCATAGCTACAGGTGTAGCTTTGATTTTGATTTTGATGTTGGCCAACAGCATGCCCAACAGCAGTTGCACTCAACCAGACATGTCAGGTCATGCTGATTACACATGACAGAGGAAGATCACGCCAGTTGGTTGGAGAACTCTGAAGATTCAAACCAACTGACGCTGGCTGCCGTGCCGCCCTGTCGCAGGTACATCCAAATTGAAGCCTCATGGGATGGCTTGCACAACATCTCAATCCAGTCAATGGGTGCCCGGACTGCCAGCAACATGGCTGCCACTACTGTTGGTGATACAGCCGACATTGTGCTGGACGAGCTGTCACCAGCCATTGACGCGCAGTGGTCCTCGTTAGAGCAGCCTGCAGGCAGCCTGGGTAAGGCTTACCCAGGGCTGGTACTGAGTGCAAACAAATGTGTCGGTGCGGTTGAACTGTGCTACATGCGTGCGAACATCATCATCCGAAGTAGCAATCCATGCCGTGGCTTGCTGTTGAACTCTGGCGCTCTGTTGTTCTGCTGCACTGCAGTCCCTTGCGTGTTTTTGAGTGTGTTTATCCACAACAGAGGCTACTTGACACTCAGCAATTTGGCCTTGGAGGGTTGGCCAGGGCTGGCTGAAACCCTGACTTCTTGCACAAGACTGTCCGTGAGGTGTGGATGGAGTTCAGGACCCGCCGGTTGCCCGCAACCAGTAAGCACCACACTCAAGTCAGCCAGCATCAGCCCTGACGAGTTCCTACAATGCGTGGGTACCTACGCCTACACATTGGATGAGCTTTATGGTGGATCCCAGATACGCAACGTCACTGTTGCTGGCGTCAGCTCTCTGGGCAAGAGGGTAACAAGCACACAGGCCGTCTTCACCAACCCACAAGAACCACAGCCATCGATATTCATCTACGAGTCAAGTGCCTCTCCAAGCTCGCAAGGATGTGAAGTCAACATGAAGGGTAAGGCCAATGGTTAGCTGTGTGCCCGCCTGCGCGTTGTCTGCATCCCCTGCCGAGGATGCCCTGCATGCATGACATGTCCAAGAGAACATGACGAATGACCAATTCAGCACTGGTGCACCAGCCGGAGTACCCTTGCAGTGGAAAATGGGGGGCTAACAGCGATGAAATGCAGAATACATAGACCTCCTTTTGAAAATTCGGCGACTCAATGGTAGGCTGTTGATGCTGATGACTGTAGCCATAGGCAGAGCATGTCATGCGGCGTCCACACCAGAACAAATGTTGCCAGGCTGCATGCATTGCAGCCTGCCACAGTGCATGGAAATGGCACGTATCTAGCTTCTTATTCTGCTTGCTTGAGGGGCCCCCCGGGGGGCCCTGCTGCCTTGGAGGGGGGGGTCCCTGCTGCCCTTCAACCAGTTCCTCAAGGGCGCCTTCTTGGCCCAATGCGTAGGTATATGGCCGCAGGGGCCACCCAGCCGTGGTGTGGGTGTGCCCCGACTGGTTAGGTGTGGTGGCAGGCCCTGGGGACCTGCTGCAATTTTGTTTTTGCAGTACAGCTGTCACTGGGGTGTTGAATTGCATGCATGTTTGAACACAATACTCGGTGCCACAATGCTGCTTGTGTCTGACACAAAGCAGCAACGCCAACTAGCAACTTGCAGCGGCTGCATGTCAGCTCTCGGCACTAGTAGATGCCACCTGTTGGGCCAGGGGGACTTGTAAGGAGTGTGTTATAGTATATATTAGTGCGGTCAGTACAGGGAGCGGTGCAGCAGTGATATCACACCCTGCTTTGCTGATGGGGGGGCCCGCACACCTGTATCCTCTCTGCTCAACACCCTAGCGATGGTCTTTTCAACACACTATGGGGAAGAAAATGTTACACGCAGACACATTCGCCGCACATCAATGGCATTGCCTGCCAGGGTTAAATCGGTTGAAACACTAAGGTGGGGAAAAACCCCGATCCCCGTCAGTGGTTTGCACCACCTACACCAGATAGAAGCCTGTATTCAGCACAGAGGAGCGGTTGCGATGAATAAGCTACATGTGATGGGCTTTGATATAGCATACATATATGGTTGTGCTGTCATGTGCTTTGCAATATATAACATGTGCTGGCTGGTCCCCCATGCGTGTGCGGTGCTTGTGTGCTGCCTGCACAGAGATGCTGGTGACGTGCAGTTATCACATGCGAAATGAACAGTACGGACGGTATGGTGGAGCTGGTGTCGCGCTTTACAACGTCACTATCGTGGGTCATAATGAGTCTGTGGGTATCCTGCCCCCTGGAGGCGCATACAGCTGGCAGCAGGTGTACCCAATCACGGATGCTGATATGTACGAGACTTTCCTCAACATCACAGTGACTGCGAAGGGGTATCGCCTTGGTGGTAGGCCCTACGACCTGCCTGCATTGATCAGCACCGTTTGGCTGCCAGTCCAGAAGTTGGTGGACTTCAGGCTCATCCCTTCTCTGCAATCCCCAGGTAAGTGGCACCCAGCATCGCAGCATTGTTGCCTTCACGTGGGCTACTGCTGGCCCAGCATGAGGGCACTGCAGTAGCACTGCTGGTAGTGGAAAGGCCACCATTGTGCACACACCCAAGCAACCAACCAGAGGCAGAATGACCGCCTGAAACACTTGAAAGCTTGGGCCAGTAGCATCGTGCATCCAGTGCTCATGTGTGTTATGTGCTTTCAGGGAACGCACCCAACATCACACTGGAAGTCATCAACATGGGTCAAACCAGGGCAGGCCTCTGGGTGCTTCCGGCTGTGTCATACGTTTCTGTTGATATAGTGCCTTCAGACCCAGCATACCCAGGCCGCCTTGGGGGCAGTATGCAAAATGTCAGTTGCACCCAAGACATGACCTTGAAGTTGCCACCGCCTACATTGTATCATAGCTATGGTGACTATGATGCAATGTTGCAAAGGTACAATGTGCCGCCCGGCAGTTTACTACAATGTGTCAGCAATCTTACGGATCTCACCTGGTTGCCTCCTGGACATGTCACATTCTCATCTTGGGTTGGCAACAATACGGTACAGAACGTTCAGCGCGTAAATGTGACAGTGCCGGTCCCTCGCAGCCCACACCTGCATGTCGAAGTACGTCCTGCAGGATGCATGGCTGCAAGCAAGACAGGTAAGCCGTGTGTGTTCAATCACCTGATACTGATTACCACTGCTCACTGTCCAAGGTGACATGGAATGTGACTTCGTGGTGTAGGCAACAGCACAGCAGCTTGCACAACAACAACCTGTTGGGGCCAGGAAACCTCTGCATATGTGACAATCCACCCTGACAGTGTCTGCAGCTGCACATTTTGTTGGTGTTTCTGGCAGCCGGCTGTGATTCACTCATGACACTGTGGGGCTGTGCTGCAGGGCGTGACTACTACTGCCCAGATGGACTCAAGGTCAACAACGACGGCAACACGCCCATGTCGCTTGTGGCTCTGTCAGCAAGCGCGCTTCTGCCGGACGGTTCCCCATGTCGTCACACGGACTTGCAGCCTGGAGAGACAACCTTTTGTGATGTAGCCTGTAGTGTGTCACAGGCAGAGCTGGAGTTGGGTGAAACCTTCGTCCATATTAATGTCATGGGCAATGACACAGGCAATAATGCAGCCAGCTTGAACTTCATCGCTGCTGCAGCCGTGCCTGTGCGCCAGGCTCCTGCTGTGTCAATCAAACTGGAGCAGGCTGAACCTGCTGGAGGCCTGGTAGCAGGTACAACGTCAGGGATTGGCTGACTCATCCTGACTGCTTCTGTTACTTCTGCGACCGTTTGCCATCACTTACGGCAGTACAGTGCATGTTTCCTGCAGCAGTCAAGGGCTTGTGCTGTTGCTTATTATAGGCTTGGGTTCCATGTTTGTGAGAGCATGTCAGTCTTCTGACGGCACTCACCGCCATATGTTGCTACTTGCTTGTGCAGGTTTGTTTGTGTCATTGAGGGTCACCGTACAAAATGCAGGTATGCGTATGGAGAGTGAGGTGGGGCCACGGTTGCCACTGTTTACCGACCGCTTGCAAGTTCTCTTGGTGAAGAGGTGGTCAATCAAAGCAGCTGTGGTGTGATACACATGCTGGTGTGAATTCGACATTAGGTGACCGTCACCAGTACAGTGTAATTTTGTTTGTCTTGCAGGAAACCTGCGGCTGAGGAGCCCTGCTTTGACATCACCTTGGGGTGACGCCCAGCCAGCGTGCACGGCCTATGGCAATCTTCAACAGGCACAGGCCTGGGGTTTAGGTTCGGACATTGCCGTTGGCCAGTATGTGGTGTGTGAGGGCCAGTACATGGTCACTGATGACGACCTGGAGCAGGCCATTCTGTCATCAGGGGGTACCATCCAGGTTGAATTGTCAGCGTCGGTACGGGCGACTGTTGGTCAGACCCCCTGGCAGATCAGCAGAACGCACTATGCACATGTGCAGGTGCTGGCTGAGCCTGGACTGCATATGCACATGGATGCAACCAAATGCACTGTGGGTGAGTCATTGTCACCTGCGGCAATTGGAGATGCTAGCTGCTGTTGCTGCTCGCAATGGTGGCGTGTACAACCATATGTGCTGACCCGTCGATAGTGTGCAAGATGCAGCAGGGGCCGTTGGCAAGATCATGACAGCCCACTCCCCTGTGCTATCATCAAGGTGTCTTTATGAGGTGGCCATGGCATGATAAGCCTTTTTGTGCACGGGCCTTGTACTTGTGCAGGCACGGATCTAGTCGGTTGCCGTGTTGTCATTCGCAACACCGGCCTGCTCCCTGTGGCACATGTGGCAGTCAGTGGTGCAGAAAACAATTGCAGCATGCCTTACATGGCACCTTCGGACACCCACCAGTGCAGCATGTGGACACAAACAAACCTGGCTAATGCTGGTGTGTACACGATTAAAGCGACTGGCATCAGTGGGACAGCCGTGGGCCCGAAGGCGCTGCCTGCTGTGCCACCAAGCCAGGTTCAACTTGCAGCACCCCAGGCGACGGTTGCCCTTCTTGCAGTGTCGCTGGAGGTTAACAGCAGCGTGGCAATTAATGCAGGAGAATCCTTCATGATGACAGCCACCTTGGTGAGTCGCTCCGCACCTACGACATGCTGTTGGCGCCTCATGCGAGAACAGTCCGTCGTTGCAGGGCGCGTGCTCCCAGGGTCGGCACCAGGGCAGGGACGCCTAGTCCTATCCACCGTGCAACATCATCACAGCTGACGCTGCTCAACATGCTTATCTGCCTCTGGGCTTCATTTGTTTTGGAGGATGCACCTGTGATTGAGAACCACCTTTTTGTCAGGATTGTTGCTGAAATATTTTTACCTTGTCTCACATTGTGTGAACCACCTCGATCTGCCCCTCACCCTGAAAACATGTCAAGAGCCCACCTCTGCATAACATGCGCAAACAACAAGTACAATTGACAGCTGCCTGCTAGACATGGGCAGCTGGCAAAGGATGGTCATACTGGTGCACAGGGCCGATTTCAGTAGACTGCATTTTGCTACAGGTGCAAAAAGACAACTGCCTGATGTTGCCTTAGGGGCTTATGGTGAAGTTGTGCCGCTTTCTTTGCACTGCCATGTATTGCAGGTGAACACTGGTACTGTTCGGCTGTCAGACATCGCGTTCAACCGCACGTCCTTTGGCCAGCTGAGCACCCCCTTGGCCTGCGAAGGAAGCGGCACCCAACCAATCACCTCCCTCGCGCCTCAGCAAAGCATCACATGCACATGGTCCATCCTTGTACACCAAGCCACCTTTGACGACGGGCCCATGCTGTGTTCAGTTGTCTTTACAGCAGAAAATGGCATTCAGCAGCAGCAGGTGGAAGCTGTGTCCAACACCGTGGTCGTGACGCCTTTGAGGGCAGCAGCCGTACAGGTCAAGCACTACTGTGGCACCATCCCGCAAGCTGCAGGTGGGGAGGGATCATTTATATGCGCCTATCAACTGCATGGCCCATGCACACCGGGTGTCAGCATGCAGGCTTTGTCTGTATCCGCATACCCACCATGGACATTGTGGTACATCAACGTAACAACAAGACAGTCTGCTCAGCACATCGCCGTGTATACTGCTGGAAGCAAGACCGCCTATCTTATTGACGGCGTGTGGGTTGCTTATCATTGCAGGGCAAGACTTGATGTGTAGGCTGGATGTCACGAACACTGGCACTATGCTGCTCAAGGACGTGACTGTGCCACTGTCACCTGGCCACACGCACGGGGCAACACCGTGCAACTTTTCTACCCTAGCCCCGTCAGCCACCGCACACTGCACAATGCTCTGGCGTGCAACACAAGAGGACTTTGACTACTGGGACGAAGCATACGAAGCAATGGCTTCACACTCGATGGTCAGGCATGTGCAGGTGGATGCTGTTGCATCAGGCGCACCAACACTGACAGCACGTGCCGTTGCGGAGGTGGCAGTGCCTCTTACGCTACGCCCCGCCCTCAGCCTAAACGGCAGCAGGTGGTTTGCACCTGTGGGACCACCATCTTATGGTCCGTTTATGGGATCAGGCCCAAAAACTGACCAGTTCTGCTGTGGAGGACCTTATGGCTATGCGATGGGTCAGTCATGCTATTGTAATGCGTCCAACAGTTGGGACCAGTATGGCACCTCCGGCTGGCATCCCAATTGGAATCGTCCAATGTATGACATTGATACAATCGTGCCAGGTAGGTGACCTCAGCCCTCTGCATACCTTCTGCTCTGCCTGTGCCAGGCAACTAGCAGATCACAAGTTATCCATTCAAAGCCTGCAGCACAGGCAACCTCCGTCCTTGCAAGTCACATGTCTGGTAGTTTTTTTTTTGTGGGGGGGAGGAGGGGGTTACAAGTGGATAGTGTTTGGCTGGCTCACACGTTGCTTGGCTGTCAGTGATCCTTCTAGGAGCTAGCAGTCTCCTTCCAAGCAGACCCTGCTTTATCTTTGTGGACGCTTGCACAATTCACATGTTGCAGCATAGACATGCTACTCACCATATGTTGCTGCTCTTTGCAGGCGATCCGGTGCTGCATGGCTTCACATTGACCAACACTGGCACAGTGGCCCTGCGGAACCTGCAACTGCGGCGTTACAGTGACATCGCAGACTTGTTTTGCCAGCCAGCCAGCCATGAACAGCATACTAGTAGTACAGCAGTACTGCCCGCTGGCGCTACCATGACATGTGTGGGTCGACGCTACATGACCTCCAAGGATTTTGATAACTATGATAACACTGTGACGAGAGCATACTTCCTTGCCAGCAACATCCTGCCGATCTCAGACGACCTTGATGGAAGTATGCCTCATCGTGTGTTTATGCAAAATGCGAGCCTGTCCACCCCTTCCCTCTTGAGACATGCTGATCTCGATGTCAGGGTCTTCTACTGCGATAACCCTGAGTATGCAGGTAAGCCTCTGTGCTGCATGTAAACTTCTGTGCTCATGGTGCTGCCTTGGAGGATGTTCACCACACCACAATGCACAGGGAGGGTATTTAGTGTCACAAGTCATATGTAATTGTTCGAAAACCAGGGCCAGCCATTGTGGGACTGGTCTGTGTGGGTGTGAAAACACTTGGCTGGCCCGTGTCTGTCACTGCTGCCGTCAGTCAGTGTTCGTGGTTTAGGCCATTTTATCTCGCAATAATTGTCCACACCGACAATTGTTTTCCCAAAATGCTACTGGAACTGACGCCTGGCTTAGCAGATGATTTCAATCGCCCTCACACCTGACCTGGGAGACTGGGGTACGTTAGTAGGCCCTCTGGGCACCCCCATGAGCCCCTGGCTTGCCGGCTAGTGCCACGGTTGAATTTCCATCCGCAATAACTATACTGTACTGAACTGTACTGTCTGTTGCACGTGCAGCATCCATGTTTGAATGCACCTTTGGCGTGAGGAACAACGGGTCTCTTACCCTCTTTGACATCGTCGGGCCTTCAGGCCCTACCATGCTAGCAGCGCTGCGGTCTGGCATGCAGTCAACAAGTATGGTGAGGCGGTAACAAAGCCAAACACAATGCCACTCTTTGGCACACATCACAGCACAGCATGGCTAAGCATAGCTCAGCACGGCTGCTCCTAATCAGCATGATGTGGTTGCGACCAGCTTCATACCACGCATGTTTGCCATGACCAATGTGCGCTACACTAGCTCCTTCGGTCCTGCCTTGGTTGATTCATTGCCTGTTTGCCGGGGCGTGCACGCCATTGCAGTTTTATGTGCAGCTGACAGAGCAGGACTGTGAGTTTGGATATGCCAATCTCACTGGCACAGTGTTTGCATGGTTCCAAAACCAGAACGGCAGCTTATCCCTGGTTGCACGTTCCTACAACAGCACCCATTATGTGAGGAAGTGGCCAGCCCTGGAGGTCAACATTGCTCTTGCACCCAACCAGTCAGCATGGATCAGCAGGGCAGGTAGGTGATTCACAGGCCTCGTTTGTACTAGGCATTTATTTTGATGCCAACATGGCAGATTTTACACATAGAAGAAATGAAAACACTGGCGATCAGCAACAGCCTGCTTGCAAGCTTGCACGCTGGTGCATTTAGCAATGTGCTGCAACAAGAGACAACATATGGCACCACACGTCAACTATCACCTGCACATGCCTGTTTGCAGGCTCCCTTGTTTCATTCGTCCTCACAGCCTTCAACAGGTAAACAGCTGGCCTGGGGTGATGCTTGCCTACAACAATGATTGAGAGGCATACCCGATGCTGTCGACCTCTACAAGCCCTCCGCATCAACCTCACACCTGCTCAGCTCTTTCACAGCAATAGCACAGCCAGTGGATGTGATACCCTTGGATATGATGCCAAACACTGAAGGACTCACACCGTCATCCCTAGGGTGTGTAGGCACCTGGGGTTACGGTGGGGACGTGGCGACTGATATGAGGTCACACACGGCCCTTTCCTCAAATAACGCTAAATGCCTGGCATTTTAGCGTCATCTCTCTCTCTCTCTCTCACACCGTGACTGCTGCAGGGGGACTGTGAAGCTGCACAATGTCACAATCAACAGCCCCCAGCTGGACTCTGTGCGCTGCCCATCCACCAATACCACCCTGCGCATTGGCCAGAATCTCACGTGTTACGGCACTTACACCATCAGGGAGTGGGACCTGCAGCAACCGTTTTTATACTTCAATGTCGAAGGCGGCTCACCCACCCTTGATGACCCGGTGGAGGAATACCACCATAATGGGCCACCAGACGGTGGTGACAGACAGGCACGCGTTGGTCCACCAGTGGTCCTACATATGCTGGGAGGTTCTCAGCTGCACCTGGATGTCCTCGCCAGCTCTTGTCACCCAGCATCACTAGGTGAAAGTGAGTTTTATGGAGCTGCTGTAACCGAGCTGCTCCTTGTCGCAGTGCACACCAAATGTAAGCTGCATCCTTACAGTTACGCTGCAACTTCAGTTTGCTTCAGTGTCCTGCTGGCACTCCCTTGCAAGGCTAGCTAATCCACGTTATTGGCAAGTCCCTCAAAACGGCTTCGTCATTTCTGTTGAATGCCTTGCAGGTGATACGCAAGCAGGGACCCTGGATGCCGTGCGCTGCACTGTGGTGCTGACCAATTCCGGCAGCACCAGCCTGAGCAGTGTTGTGCTGGATGGTGTAGATGCCGGGTGCCAGGTTGACGATTTGTTGCCGGGACAGTCTGTCAACTGCACAGCTACAAGGTAACACCATGGATGTATCTTTCTGGCCTCAAGGCACACTGGTGTACGTACACCAGTCACACATGTGACAAGCTCAGTAGCCCAGACCATGCAGGTCAAGCACATACTGCCATTGTAGCATGCTTACATGCATCGTCCCTCCAGCAGGATATTGCCGAGCTTCCACTACTGAGCGCGTGACTTGTGGTGTTGTACTTCCAGGCTTCTGGCTCCAGATGACCTGACAGCAGGCTTTGCCACGGTGTATGTCCCTGCCGCATCAGCACAGCCTGACACTGCCAGCGCGCCCAGGGTGTACAGCGCACCTGACAGCGTTGTTGTGGTCCTGGGTGACAGAGTGTCCATGATGGACATCAGTGTCTCTGCTGTACCTCTGGTGTTGCACCAGCACGGTGAGTGCTGCATAAGGCTGAAGTATCCGTTATCATGATGCTATGTCACTTCCATTCTGTGCTCCTGCACACCACGTTTCAGGTGTTGTTCTGGCTCCTTCTGGGCAGCTCCTCTGCCGTTCTGCCCATGGAGCAGCATTGCTGAGGCATACACACCGTGTGTGTGTCAGTAATCAGGTAGCTGCTGTGCCACTTTTGTGAAGGGGTTGTGCTGGCACACGTGCTCAACTTGCGTGATCCTGCAGGAACACCCATCGACCTCATCTCCACTGTCACCAACACCGGCAACCTGACCCTCAAGGGTGTGATGGTGGACGTCCCAGACGTCTTTAGAGCCACCATGGTCTGCAACATTGGCTCTCAGCCATACAACACCACATCACTCCTGCAGCCTGGGGCAGTGCTGACCTGCAGGGCCTCCTACATGGTCACACTCTCTGACCTTGAAGAGGGAGACCACACTGCAACAGTAACTGCGGTGGCCCCTGCTGCAGACCTGACTGTGTCCCGGGATATCACCTTTGTTGCCCAGTGGCGACCTGAGGTCTCACTTGACATCAATGGCGCTGAGTGCAGCAGTGTGCCAGCTAAAGCAGGTGAGGGAGTGGATGCATCGCGCCAGCACACAGCCAAAGGGAAACGTCACAAGGTGGGAAGCAGCGCGCCCATCATTCCCAGCATGCCTTTCGCGCCAGCCGCCACGCCAGCCGAACCAAGTCCATGCGCACCCGACAACACCCGCGCACGGTGTGTACAGCAAGGCAACAGTGTGTCACACAATTTTGAGGCGTTTTCCATGTCCGCGTGGCCTGTTTGCATGGTCTGTTTGCAGGTGACAAACTCGTGTGCCCCTTCTACCTACGCAACAGTGGCAACGTCGGCCTCAACAGTGTCAGCGTGACTACGCCTACGGCAGCTGGTTGCATGGCAGGACCACTGGAGCCCCTAGCAAGGGCATCTACATGCAATATCACAGCCATCGCTAGCCAACAGGACTTCGAACGGGGTTTCATGAGTCTCGCAGTGGAGGGGTATGCTGTGCCTCGCACCGCATCACAGGTACCCTTCAACTGGGTGCAGCCATCTGCTGTTGTGCAACTGACCAGGGTTGGTAGGGTCAGCGTCACTGGCTTAGCCAACCCTGCCACAGTCTCTGCAGCAGGTGAGCTATGATTATATGAGTGCGCCAGGTCAGCCGCAATGTAGCTGACAAGTGACGTAGCCAGGCATCGCAAGACTGGGTCAGAGTTTGTTTGGAAGCCCAGTGCTTGTCGCCTGAACTCACACATCATGTACACAACAGCTCAGTGCAACTGGGGATTCTCTAGGGCATGCATCTATCTCACTCGCGCTAGCAGCAACCACTGAATGTGACGATGAAGTACCCAGCATGATAATCGACCCCTTGTGTTGCGTTCCCCTGCAGGCCAGAATGTGACCTTGGTGTACACCATGTACAACACAGGCAACGTGCTGGTGCGGAACCTCAGTGTTGTGGTGCCAGGCCTTGGACAGCTCGCCTGCATGCAGGAGGGGAGCAGCATGGAGGTTGATGGACAGGTGCTGTGCAGGTATGCAGCAGCAGCAACAGTGCTGCCAGCCACATGGTGTGCATGCGCTACTTTGTGCATGCATAGCTCAAGCATACTTTATGATTGCACTTGATGACTGTTTGCAGCTCTACACAGGCCACGTGGGAGGCTGATTGTGAATTCAGTCATCAATCAGACGCTGAAAAGAGGTGCAGAAAGAAACTTGGCTCTTGACCTGTTGCCAACTTCAGCTGCACCCATTTTCAGCCGCAAAGCAACCGTACGTGGGGTGCTGGCTATGGCTGTACACCACCTGACATGAATGTGTGTACTGGGTGTTGGTTGCTGCAGTGGGTTGTACACGTTCACCCAAGACTCCTTTGAAGCTGGCACCAAGGTGTTCAACGCATCTGTCACGGCAGCCAACCTGACATTGGCGGGGTCTGTTGTGCCGCCAATCACAGTAGCAGTGGTGCAGACGCCCAGGCTTGCCCTCACCATCAGCGAGGACAACTGCATGCTGAACTTCAAGGGTGAGGGCATTTTGGCAGTAGCTCTAGCCTCCACTGGGTGGTTGCTTGTTGGCGTCAGCACCCCACTCGTGCCTAGCATGGTATCACAATCGTAATCATTGTGAACTTCACAATGATTGGGTACAGACGCTGTGGGATCAAGTTAGCCCACTCCAGCGACCCAAGCAGGAAGCGAACCCGGGTATACCGGTCACCCGGGGTGCAGCCAAGCACTCATGATTGATCAATCAAGCACTAGCCTGTTAGGTGACTACGTGATGGCACATGCATGTGTGTACAGAACCAGCACTAACAACAAGGCATTGCTGCTGGGATGCTGCCCATTTGGTGTGTTTTGCTCTGCAGCGGGCCTGGTGGAGTGCACAGTGGAGGCCAGGAATGAGGGCAATGTGCGCTTGAACGGTTTCAGCCTAGCTGGCGACGCTGTTACCTGCGGTGTGGCCACTGCCCAAACCATTGCTCTTGGCAGTTCTGTCAGATGTGTGCTGCGTAAGGCCGTCACTGCCCAGCAGCTGGCTGACGCTGGGCAGCTGCAGCTGTCCCACCCTGTCACGGTCACCCCAGCTGGGCAGGTGCCGGCTTTGCTCAACGCACCCCTCAACGCTTCTTCAGTGAGCCTGGCCAGCCTCATTGGAGCATCTCCAGCTTGCAACGCCTGCCGCAGCTGCATGCAGGCAATGCGCATCTTTGTCTCCAGCCAACCCGTGGAAGCAAGCGCAACTGTGAGGGCAGGTGCTTTTGGCACTTTCTGTGGCCAGCATGAGGCGCTTAGGCAGTCAACACTGTGCAGCAAAGTTCAGGGGGACATAGCTGCCAGCACCTTTGGCAACCTGGGCCGCCGTGCAGCTGGGCTGTGCTTTGCTCTGGAGCTGTGTGACAGGAAGCTGGGCGCTTCATGTACTATGCAAGTCTCACTCAACACCAGCGCGGGCGTGGCAACGGCTAATGTGTCTACGGCAAGCCTGGACGTCTGCACAGGTAGGCATCTCAACTTCTGAGACCGGTCTGAACTGCAGTGCGGCATTGGTGGAAACACTCTGTACGTGGATGCTGTCCCCTCAGCAAGTTGCCCATGTACCTGGGTATGTCAAACCCTTACCAGTCGTTGCTGCTTTTTCTGTTCTGCAGTTGAGGGTGTTCCTGCTGGCAGCCTGGTGCCTTCTGGCTTCACCACGGCTACCCTGCCCACAACAACATGCACACCCAGCAGCAGCAACTCAAGCTGCCAACCACCCTACTTGCAGTGCAGCAATGCAACCCAGGCCTGCACCTGTGCAGCTGGAGTGGACACCTGTTATGGTTACTGCATCGACACTCCGTGCGGCGCTTGCAGCAAGTGTGTCGCAAGCGCGAGCAAATTCACCACCTCACACAACAGCTCAAGCAAGGCTGTAGTTGCTGACGCCTGGACACCGTTCTGCACCAACACCCTGAACCGCACAACCACAAGCTGCGAGTTTGTCAAGACACAGATCCTTGCCAGCACAGATGGAAACGTGGGCAAGCGTGCTGGCATGGTCTGTCAGCTGCTGCAGGACTGTGCAGCAGTACCATCAGACTGCAGGCTGCAACCTGCCAACACCAGCACTGCACCAAGCGCCTTGGACCTGTGCACTGTTGGTGGAACAACAGCAGGCATCCAGGTGGCGGGGATGCAGTCAACCATTGGCTTCACTCCTGCAGCTGGCCGTTGCATGGATGCCAGCCACTGCACGTACCGCCCTGGCCAAGTCTGCAACAAGCAGGTCACCACTGACGAACCCACATGCAGTGCTGGTGTAGATGGTTTTGTCACGGTCGGCACCTGCGAGCGCACACCCTGCCAGACCTGCAAGGTAAGCTGCAATACACCTCTTACCGATATTCTCTGCATGTCCTGTTGTGGTGCTGTGTCAATGCCAGATGTGAGCCTGGCTTGCCAGATGCAGGAGTATTTCTTTCAGCGTTCAAACTCTCTGCATGCCCCTTGTGTGGAGTGCAAGCATGCTGCAACATCACTTGTTGTGTCTTACCTGCAGGACTGCATGGGTGCCACGCATCCATTTGCCAATGCCCACGTCAACCAGACCAACTCCACATCACTGGGGGCTGCCTTCGTGCGGCTGTGCAATCTGGATGGCGTGCTCAACAGCACATCCCGCTGCAACATAGCCCATGACGCCATTGTCAAGTCATTCCAAGGCAATGCTGGCAAAAGGGCTGCTGGCCTTTGCTCAATCCTGCAACTGTGCAGCAGCAGCCTCAGCAGCAGCTGCATGGTGGAGGTGTCAACATCAACCAATGCTATGGTGCCGTTTGCTGCTCCATCCTTGGACAACTGCACCACCACAGGGCATCCTGGTCGCCCACTGGTGCCTGGTGGTGTTCCTACCCTGACACCTCTACCTGCTGGCAAGTGCACCAGTGCTAGCCAGTGTGGCGACCCAGAGCACTTCACATGCAGCGAAAACAAGGGCACGGCATGTGCATGCTCCCCTGAAGGGCAGGAGACCTGTGTGGAGCTTGCAGAGTGCTCACAGACCCCCGATGGTGCCTGCAGCAGCTGTGTAGCGGGCATGCTGGCCTTCACACGCCAATTTGCTGCTGACACGCCCACCGCAAGCACCAACAGCACCGTTGTTGGGGAGCGCGGGGCAACATTCTGTGCAAGCAGCGGGTACGACACCTCTATGTGCGCCGACATCAAGGCACAGATCACGAACAGTGTTTCGGGCAGCTTGGGCAAACAGGCAGGCATGCTGTGCAGGCTTTTGGGCCGCTGCTCCCCGGCCAACATTACCTCCAACTGTCCTATCATCACACAGTTGTTGAACGGCATGCAAGTGCGCCAGACACTGGACTTGTGCACCATGGAGGGTGTGTCTGGTGGCTCACGTGTACCTGGGGTGTCAGCAAGTGCAGCACTGGCACCTGGCCGCTGCCTCAACACAGCCGACTGCAAGTCCGACTCCCTAGAGTGCAACATGGACAACGCTGCCACCATCTACACGTGCAGCCAGGGTGTGCTCAGCTCAACGACGCAAGGCACTTGTGTCAAGACCGCCTGCCAGGTGTGCCGTGATTGCATGGCGGCAACCCAGCCCTTTGCCGTTGGGCAGGCTACGGTCAGCAATGCTAGCCGAATTGCAGAGGACTGGCTGTCATACTGCCAGCGCAACAACCTGGTGGTCAGTGCCAAGTGTGCTGAGGTGGCGGCAAAGATCAGCACAGAAGGTGCCATGCCAGGCAACTTGGGCAAGCGTGCTGCAGGCCTGTGCTTTGCCCTTGGCCAGTGCAACACCAGCAGCTGTGGCAGTAGCATGCAGCTCGACATGTGCACGATGCAGGGGCTCAACGCAACGGAGGGTGGCACACGTGTGCCAGGTGTGTCTGCCAGCATGGTTGTGTCACTTGGCCGCTGCTTCACTGCAAGCGACTGCACTCTGCCGGCGGACACATGCGACAAGTCACCAGCCAGCAAGCCCAGCAAGTTGTGCACCTGCAGCGATGGCCAGGACACCTGCAGTGACGACACGGTTGGTAGCTGCAGCATCACTGGCGGAGGCTGCTCGGACTGCAAGCTGTGTCTTGCAGAGGTCCAGCCGTTCATCAAGCAGGCCCTGCAGAACAGCAACGCAGCCAACACATGGGTGGAGTCCTGCAGTGGGGCACAACTTGGCACAAGGGATGCTTGTGCAGCGGTGGGCGCAAGCTTTGGCACTGACGTCAACAAGTACCGCCGTGCAGGATTGTTGTGTCAAGCCTTGCAGCGCTGTAGCCAGGGTCTTGCTGCAAGTGCGGACTGCACGATTCCAGACATATCCCTTGGTGCTGGCGGCAGCTCTAGCGCCCAGGCTCGCCTTGACTTCTGCAGTGCTGAGGGTGTTACTGGCGGGAGTGTCATCCCAGGGTTCTCAGCCACCAAGGCACTGCCATCCGGCAAGTGCCAAAACGACATGCAGTGTGGCAGCGCTAACATGCGGTGCGACTCCAGCAACACCACAACCTTCTGCTACTGCGAGGGTGGCACGGATCTCTGCCTGAGTGTGGGCGACTGCGTGCGCACACCATGTGCGGTCTGCAACGACTGCCTGGATTCCGCCAACAGGCTCACGGAGACAACAAGGTTCCTGCAGGACACTACCATGGTGGTCAGTGTGTTTGACAAATGGTGCAGCACACCCTCCCTGCAGGCCTGGGCACCTTCATCCAAGTGCAGTGAGATCAAGAGTCTCGTCAGCACCAACATCAATGTCGCCAAGCGGGCTGGGCTGTTGTGCCAGAAGTTGGGTGCCTGCAATCCTACAACCCTTCCAGCTACATGCAAGCTGGCATCGCGCACTGTTGCGGCCAGCACAACTGCGCTTGTCAAAGGAGGACAGCTGGTAAGCCTTACCCCGGGTGTTGCTGTCCTGTGGTGTTTACCGCACTGGCTATTAGCACACTCCCATTCTCACAGTCTTCAGTGCCGCGATGACTACACTGCCCCTGCTCACCTGCTGCTGCGCCTGTGTTGTGCAGGACAATTGCACACTTGAGGGTGTCAGTGATGGTGATCTACCACCAGGCGTCAGGCCTGCAGGCTTCAAGCCCCTCGGCACCTGCTTCAACACCAGCGACTGTAGCGCAGGCTTCGACTGCCCCAAGACCGATGGCAAGTCCATCTGCAGCTGCGATGCAGCCACTGGCACTGACACCTGCCGGACCATTGGCAGCTGTGTCATGCAGCCCTGCAAGGCATGCGAGGTGTGCGTGCAGGCCATGCAACTGTTCCCTGACATTGTCAAAGATGAAACAAGGGTCGACACTGTTGCTGACAAGTTCAGGAGCTTCTGTGCTGGCACTGGGCGAAGTCCTGTTGTCTGTGAGGCAACAGCTTCAGCTGTGGCAGAAAGCGTGGCAGGCAACCTGGGCCGTCGCGTTGGCGCACTGTGCCGTTCACTGGCCGAGTGCCCAGCATCTGCATGTGAGGTGGCCGTTGCAGCTGGCCAAGACTCTAAGCCCTTGGACTACTGCACCGTCAAGGGTGTTGCTGGCGCACCATTGGAACAGGTCGCTTCGGGCGTCAAGCACACAGGCAGTTGCAGCCCACAGGCAGCTGGCGACTGTGCTGGTACTGGCTTTTCTGTAGTATGGCCGCCCCGACCCGTGTGTGCACCTGCGCAAACAGCACTGGTGCTGTCTCATGTCAGATGTTTGGTGTCTGTGAGAAAACTCCATGCAAGGTCTGCAGTGACTGTGTGACAGACCTGCAGGACTACGTGGGTAACACCTCAGATGCCAACAACAGCACAACCGTGGCGGCAGCATTCCAGGCCACATGCACTGACAAGGGCAACACACCCCTCATGTGCGAAGCGTCTGCCATGTTCATCCAGTCGAGCAACCGGGGCAACTTGGGACGACGTGCTGGTGCCCTCTGCAGCATGCTTGGTGAGTCATAGTTTCTATGGAAGCTGCAGTTGTGCTGTTGGTGTGGTATGAAGCAACATGTCAGCAGGCAAGCCTACATGCATGGCTCTGATTTTCCAGCACAACCTTTTGCTAGGACATCATGCATGTAGCACCCAGTTTGCTGTTTTTTCTTTGCAGGCAAGTGTGCTGGTTCAGTCCTTGCTGATACTACCTGCAACGTTTCAGCAACACAATTCCTGTAAGGAAAATTGGACCTCTGCAGTGTGCAGGGAGTGGCTGGTGGAAGCTACAGCCTGCCAGACATATTCACAGGAGCAGGTGCGAACTGCTGTAGCAGCAGTGCAAAGCAATGGCCGGCACAGCATGTGACAGAACAGCATCAGCACCTCTGGGCTGTACATTACAGGTGCAGCTGCCTGGGCTTGTGATGACACTCTGGATGGCCTACTCTTGTCTGCTGGTCTGCAGGTCTGCCTCCAGGTGCTTGCACCTTTGACGGGGACTGCACTGCTGGCACTGAGTGCAACCTCAAGAACACAACACGGGTGTGCCGCTGTAGCGGTGGCTTTGACAACTGCCAGCCGCCTCCCCCCACTGGTTACTGCCAGCCCAAGCCCCCACCCCTTCCTGTGCTGACTAGGTGCGCATGAGTGGCATGTTGGCACATCAACAGGACAGTAGCATCAGAAACAAAGCTAGCATGCTGGCCCAGAAGCAAACAGTTTGCTGGGCTGTCTGATGGAACCTGACAGGCAACACATTTGCCTCCTTGCAAGAGGGCTCAGCATGGCATGCTTGTGCAGAGGTGATGCATCTGCTGCTGCGGCATGGTTGCAGGTGTGAGACTTGCCAGAGGTGCCTGGACAGCTTCAATGACACTCTCAGCGTGGGTCCCAGCACTTCAGCAGACTCTATTGCGACAGCCTTCAGGGCCAAATGTGTTGGCATGGGCCGCCCCAGCGCTGACTGCGACAAGGTGGACAAAGCCATACGGGGCAGCCTCAAGGGCAACCTGGGTCGCAGGGTAGGAGGCATCTGCCGCCTGCTGGGCGAATGTGATGCTGCACTTGCCACCAATGCCACGTGTGTGCTGACATCTGCCAGCAAGAGTGGCCAGCTGTCAGAGTGCACACGGGAGGGAGTCAACACCGGAGAGGCAGTTGCAGGCGTTGGTGAGTGCCCAGCCTGTTTGACACCCTGTACCTTGGTTTGGCACACCGCAAGTGGGCTCAGCACAGCATGGACACTTGCCTCAAGGGTGTGCAGGATGACCCAACCTGACATGCACATCACAGCCGCACAGGTGCAGCGCTGCACAAGGATTGCAGCTGCAGGGCTCTTACTTACGTTGTGGCTTGCTCCTGCCGGCTTCTTACTGATGGCGCCCCGTTCTGCTGCCAGTTTCCCTGCCACCCACAGGCCTGCAAGCTGGCACTTGCTTTGGGGACTCTGACTGCACTGATGCTAGCAAGCTGTGCTCCAGTGACATCACGGTGCAGGTTTGCACCTGCAGGGCTGGTCAGGACTCCTGCGACACCATGAGCACCTGCCAGCCCCGTCCTGCACCACCAGCACCACCAGTGGCTGTGCTGACACCGTGCCAAAGGTGCCAGGCATGTGTGCAGGCCATGCAGTCAGTTGTCACTTCAACCAAAATGATGACAGACAGGTTCACAATTGGTGATGTTGCTTTTGAGGCCTGCAAGCAGTACTGGAAGGACACTCCTGCCACAAACAAGGACCTGGCATGCTCACAGCTGCGCAAGAGCATCAGAGAGAGCGCGGGTGGCATCATCGGCAAGCGAGCTGGCCTGATGTGCTCGCTCATGAGCGAGTGTGGGGCAGCAGTGGCCATGAACAGCTCATGTACAATTGATGCCAGCGACACCACTGCTGGGTCTCTGGACCTGTGCACTGCGGAAGGGGTCTCCAGTGGAGCTGCCGTGCAAGGCATTTTGGCATTTGCAGGTGCGCATGGGGTGCTGTGCTGGACTGCAGGAGTAACGGAAGCGATTCTTTGCAACAGTGTTTGGGGTTGTGCTGAACTGGGCATTGTTGCACATTGTGTCCTGCTTGCTGCTCTGCATGCATTGTCAAATGTGTTGCATGGCATGCGGCAAACGCAAGGTGTGTGCTGAGGTGCGAATGTCTTGCTTTCTGTTTTGCAGTCCTGCCGGATGGTCGCTGCGAGTCTGACAGCGTCTGTGGCAAGGGCAGCATCTGCAACCAGGCCAGCACCACCTCAGCTTGCACATGCAGTGCTGGCGTGGACACCTGCAAGCAGCTGGGCACATGCATCAGGTTCTGTGACAGCGCTCAGGCAAAGAACAAGTTGGAAACTGCCAACAGCCAGGTGGTGGTCTGTGACCCCTTCCTGCCCAACACATGCAGTGGTGGGCTGGTCTGCCAGGCCAGCAGTGCGGGTGTGCGGCTGGTATGCAACGACGACAGTGGGATAGTGCCAGTGGAGGTTGGGGGTGTGTGCGTGCCGGCAGAGCGCAAGGTGCTGTCAGCCCGCTTTTCATCAGATGGCAAGCAGATAACCATCACACTGAACGCCGCTGCGCGCACAGCTGCGTTCAGCTGCAGCAGCTTGTTCACAGCAGAAAACAGCACAGCGCTGGGTGCACGTGCCTGGTGCAGTGCAGAAGACCGTGTGCTCAGTGTGCAGCTTGATAGTTCTTCAACTATCCTGCCTGGAGACACACTTGACCTGCTTGTCAGCCAGTCAGTGCTGGTGGACAAGCTGCAGTCCGATGTGCCCTTCACAGGCAGTGTCATTGTGGCTACCTGCTCGGAGTGTTCCGCACCAGTTGCCACAGTCACAGGGCCCCAGGTAAAGCTGTCTGCTGGCATGCTGCATGCTGCACTGGTGTGCGCTTTGTGGATTTCCCCCCTGCAAAGTTTGGTCTCCTTGCTGTGGGGTCGCTGAGCTGTCCCCATGCATGGTCACATGCAGCTGTGCATGTCCAGTTTGTTCTGCTTGTCCCTGTGATGCGCATGATCACGTGCTAAAACCCTGCTACCTCTCATGCCGCTGTTGCAGGTTGTTGCTGAGGCTTGTGACACAACCTCAGCTGCGGCCACCGTCTTTGATGCCAGCTTCTGCTCTGATCCCTCTGGGCGTGAGCTCACAGCCCTGGAGTGGGGCCAGGACCTGGCTGCAGGCAGCAACCCTGTACTGGCTGCTGTCGTGAATGATGTCAACAAGGGTGAAACTGTCAAGGCCAAGAGCCTGCTGAGCCTTCCTGCAGCCAGTGTTGCGCTGCTGAGTGATGGGACCTATGCGCTGACTGTCAGAGTCACCAACTTCCTGGGCCAGTCAGCAACTGCAAAGCTGTCCTTCAGCAACGTTGGCCCTGGTACCGCCCCTGTGATCAGCATTGTTGGAGGGCCCACACAGTCCTTCAAGATTGCTGATGGAGTCAACCTGGCATCAGCACTGGAGCCCACATCCGTCTGCGCTGGAAAGACGGTGAGCTGCCTGAACGGGGGAGCTTTGCCAGTGCAGGTTGCACCAATTTCCCGTGGCGGTGATGTGATTTTGTGGATCAAGTCTGTCTGAATGCTTGCAAGCATTTGGAGATTGTCAGCGTGCAACCCAATCATGCCATGATATATGTGTCGGTCACAGCATGCTCACTGACTTCATCCTGCTGTGGGTGCTGTGCACAGGTAACGTACACCTGGGAGTCCCTTGACGGCTGGTCAGGCATTCCAGCTGGTGGCTACACCCTGAAGAACCTGGTGCTGCCCCCTCCAGTGCCTGCTGAGGCAGGACAGACCTACAAGCTGCGGCTCACAGCCCGCTTCACAGGCAGCACTGCTGCAGCCACTGCTGACGTTGCACTCACTGCCGTGGGTTCCCCCTTGTCAGCCAGCCTGCTGGGTCCCAGCGGGGATGTGATGGCTGACAGGGAGGTTGTGCTGGACGCATCAAAGTCACTCGACCCAGATGATCCCAAGGTACGAATGTGAAGTGTTACCAAGCTTCACCCAATGCAGCAACATCCATGTTGTTCAGCCGAAGGGCTGCAGCAGTTGTGTACTGTATCGCATGGCATGCAGGGTGTCCTGCTGTGCCGCATAGGTACATGCTGCGGTATGCGCCATGCGCTAGCGCTTTCCTGCGCATGCAGCCGGAGCCAGCACAAACTGACTGTCCATTGTGCCCGCAGGGTGCCAGCCCCTTGTCGTTCAGCTGGGACTGTGTGCGTGAGGACTTCCCCAAGCCCTGTTTTGCCGGCACAGACATGGGCAACATCAAGGGCAGCAGGTGCGGCAAGTACTGTGCTGACAGCCACTGGTTACTGATGGTCATACATATGGCAGCTGTTGCAATGTGTGTACCTGCCAGCTTGCCGTGTGTCTGTAGATGTGGCTGTCAGTCTGGTGCTGAGCTCTCCTCTAGCACCCTATCTCTTCCAGCAGCCTGACCTCATACATGCTTGCTGCTTTGTAGGTGGACCATCCCTGCAGGCCTGCTGACAGGCATGGAGAAGGCCCACACCTTCACTGTCACTGTGTCCAAAGGCTCTGGTGATGCGGCACGCACTGCCAAGCAGTCACTGCAGATCCGCCCTCGCGACCCAGCAGTGCCCATCCCTACTGGTGTGCTGACCCGTGACTGTGGAGGCTCATGCAGTGCCAGGCATGCTGGCGTGCAACCTCTCAGTGTCTCGCTGAAGCTTGAGAAGCAGGACATCAAGCTGCTGAGCAGCAATGACAAGCAGGTTCATATCCAGTGGAGCCTTGACCCACCCGGTGCGCAGCAATTGGTTGTTCCAGCCACTGCTACTGTTGCCAGCGCCACCCGCAACGCTCAGGTGCAGCTAGTCATCCCCCGAGAGTCGCTGCCAAATGCGGCAGCAGTCACTGTCTCTGTCAAGCTGATTGTTCCTGGACAGGAGGGCTCAGGCTCAGCGAGTCTGACCGTGCCCCTGAACTCCCCGCCTGTGGTGAAGAGTGGGCTGGAGGTGGAGCTGCTTGGCAGCGACCGCAGCTACGGCAAGGCTGCCTTCAGGCTGTCAGCAGCAGGCATTGTGGACGATGATGAGCTCACGTGAGTGCTGTACAGTGTCTCTTGCGTTGGATCATGGTGCAACGTTCTCAGCCTTCTGCGTTTGCGCTGGCCGGTAGCCCAGCGTAAATCTACGCTAATTCTGCAAGCGTTTTCTCGTTTTTGTTCCCTGCAGCTATGAGATCTTCCGGGGGTCCGAGTTCATCAAGCGCACCAAGTCAAACACGTACACCTTTGGTGCTGGCGAGTTGGCTGAAGGCAACACCACACTTTGGGTGCACGCTTTCGACCCGGAAGGTGCCGTTGTGCGTGCCAGCGTCGACGTTTACGTCGCACCGAAGGGCCCGGACTTCGACGTCGAAGAGCAAATTTTCGGTATGAACGTCCAGCAGGCGGTCGGCTCGAACGACCCGAGCATGCTCGCCAGAACAGGCTCCCTGCTGGGCACGTTGACTGACATGAGCAAGGACAAGTCAACAGGCAACAAAAAGGGCCGCAGACTGCTGCAGGAGTCTGGTGGCGACACTTCAGACAGCGACATTGCTGAGGTTGTGCGGGTGAAGGTCCTGCAGCTGCTGGCTGCGCTGACCAGCAGCTCTGCCAGCAGTGTCATGGATGCAGCAACAATGCGTCAGGTGAGCACAGCCGGCAAGCGCTGCACCATCAGCAATGAGCTGCCACTGCAGCACAGTGTGCTGGACTGAATGTGCATATACGGCTCCATCCGGTTATGGTATGACGTTGAACTCTATCCATGTTTCAGTACGCTGTCAATATGTGCACACCAATCTTTTTCTTCTCTGATCACTCTCCCTGCTCTGCCCTGCAGATCTCTGGCAGCGCCTACCAGCTGCTGCTTATGCAGGAGGACAGCCAGCTCACTGACCGCAGCCTACAGGCTGCCCTCAGCATCACCGCTGACGCCATCACCAGCGCTGTGCAGGCAGGCAAGGGCGTGGACAGTGTGTATGCCACCGAGCTGCTGGTGATGACAGCAAGGGGCCTCCAGCTGTCAAGCACAAACACCGGCACAGGCAGCAGCAGTGCAGGACGCCGGCTGCTGGCTACCCCTGCAGGCTACACTGCTTTCGTGGCAAATGGAGCATCCCGCGCCACACTGCTTGGGAACCTTGACGCGCTTGCAGACCTGCTTGATGACAATGCCAACCCTGGTGTTGGCTGGATCACCGTCCCAACAGCAGACGTGTCAGTGTCAGTTGTCGATGAGCTTGGTGGTACTTATGCAAACTACACAATTGCTGTTGGCCCTGAGACAACCAATGGTACATCCACCCAGGCAGCAGACCTCAACAGTGCAGCCAATGCCCAAGTCACCTTCCTGGCAGCCCTGACTAACGCTCCTACGGACAGCAGCACTGTGCCCATCTGGCTACAGTTGGTTCAGGACCCTGCCGTGCTTGTCACGTCAACACCTGCACCCACAGAGGCTGACATCAGTGCATTCAAGGCTGCTGCCTGGAACAGCACCCTGCCACGTGTGGCTCCACCCCTGCTGAACCTGACTGTGCTCACTCCTGCAGTCAGGGTCAAGCTGCCTCAGCTTCAGCTGAGTGGTGAGGCTGCTGCCCTGCCGTGTGCAGCAGCCGAAGGCAATGCTACTGTGGACTGCAGGATGGTCATCAAGCTGCCAGTGGTCAACGCAGATTATGTGGACACCAGCAGGCTGCTGCTGTGCTTGCGCATTGATGGAAGCGGCAACCTTGTGGCTGCAGCGTCTCAGGAAGACGGCTGGCAAATGTACGGTAACTACAGCACCGATGGCACCCTCCGCTGCTCCACCAACCGTCAGGGAACCTACCTCATTGCTGCTGTGGACCCTGTGGACACCACACCGCCTGTTGTCACACCAGAGCCTCCGGGAACAGGCAACATCATGGCATGCAACGGCACCACAGCCTTTGACAGCAATGGCACCGCCTGCAACACCACTGCCAACGTCACCTCTCCTGGCAGCAACATCACCAACAATGCCAGCCTGGGCGATGGTGGGGACGATGCTGGGCAAAATGGCACCACTGGGCAAAATGGCACCACTGGGATGAATGACACCACTGGGCTGAATGACACCATCAACGCCACCAGCCCTTCACCCGAGCCTGCGGCGTCTCCCTCACCACAGGTGGTTGCAGCCTCCCCCAGCCCCTCCCCCCAGGGTGCCACTGCAGGGCGTACAGCAGACGCCAGCATCCAAGCTGAGTGGGCTGCTCATCAACCTAGGCGCAGTGCAGTCCTGCACGGTGAGTGCATAGACATCCGGCAGGTTGGGTGCCTTGCGCATAGTGTATGCCAGCACACTGCCCTGCTAGCAGTGTCCGTGATGCTATGTTTGCGCATGGTTGGTTTGTATAGCTGCAATGGGCACCAGGCTGCCACTCTGTGCAACTCTGTGCAACAGCTCTGTGCAGCAGCTACTTGAGTCACTCAGGAGACCTCCGCAAATCCTGAACTGCATTGCTGCAGAACTGGTTGCAGTGCTGCTTTTGCCTGTGCGGCAGCTGTAACGGTCTGCTAGCTGTGTATGACGATGCTTCAATTCAATGAATGGTTGAAAGGCTGCAAACTGCAACTCACACCCGCACTTCTCTATGCTGCTGTCTTGCAGGGCACCTACGAGCCCGTGGGGCCAGGCAACGTGCAGCAGGTCACCACAGATGCAGCGGGTCGCTTTACAGTTCCCAGCCCTGTGCTGGCAACCTACACCTTTTACTCTCCAGGCTCTGGCTCCTGTGTGGACGATGTGACAGACTTGAGCCTGGCATTCCCCTACACACTGGTGCTGCCTCCGTTGGCAAATGTCACCATCAGTGCCATCTCCCTTCTGGCAGTGCCAGCACGGGGTGATGCAGACCTGCAGGCCAAGCATGGTTCCATGACTGAGGTAGTGCCGGCAGAACTCTGGACTGACGTGTATGGCATGTTTGGCTACACAGCCAACGACAAGGTATGCAGGGACGGGTTAGGAGTGGGGTTGTGAGCTTGCTGATGCTGATGCAGCTTGCGCCAAGCTGTGTGCATGCCGTACACAGCATGCACTGTTTGAAAGCCTTGCATTTGCATCTGCATCTGCATTCGTAAACCATGGTCTGACAAGATCTGCACTGCTCTCAGCATGTGACTGCTCTATCTGCTTCTTGTTTCTGAGCTTGTCATGGACAGCAAGCTGCGCATGTATGTAAGCTATGACTAATGTGTGCTACTGCTCATGTGTGTCTGGTGGCTTTCCAGGTGGACTTCCTGGCGCTCACTGGGCTGACCGGTCCCCAGTTTGCAGCTGTGCAGGGCCACAGTGCACAGGCCATGTCCACATTCAGTGCCCTGCACAGCCTGATGAAGGGGCTGCTGAATGAGACAGACCCTGCTGACATGGCAACAGCTGTGGTGCAAGCAGTGTACAACCGGGTGAAGGACACTGCACCAACAAAAGCTGCACAAGTGAGTAGCGCTGTGTTCCTTAGCACACATCTTGCATGGTCCCCCTGGGGCCAACCCTGGCGGGGCCAAATGAAAGCTCCTGAAGAGCTTGTGTGCCTTGCACGCTGTAACCTGTGTTGCTGAACTTTCATGCAATCCTTCCCAACCGTCTGCAGCAGCCATGCAACCGCTCAGCTCCTGCTGGCGCGAGCAACAAGCACTCTCAGCTCTTCCTTCTTGTCGTTTTGTTGTTGCTGTTTTCAGGTTCTGACCACCAAAGCTGACCTGCAGGCAATTGCTGAGGCTGTCTATGATGACATTGACTTCCAGCCCCCTGGGCAGCAACGCAAACTGCAGGCACCCTCTACCAACCTGGCAGCGCTGTTTGAAGCCATCAGCCAGGTGCGTGCTGGAACTTTCTCATTTCACAGTTGACGCTGCCAGAGCCCCTAAGCACACAGAGTCTCTATGCCCTTCCAATCTGCCGGAAGAAAGGATCCAACAGAGGTATTGCAGGGCAGGTACTGCACACATCTGGCAATGCATGCTGCATGCGGTGTTGTGTGCAGCGATCATGGTACCTGTGGTCTGTGCCAGCACCAAATGCAAGCCACTTATCCCCACCACAGCTGGCTGCGGTTGTCCTGTGTTTCTTGTCTGCTGTGCAGGTTGTTGCTGGTATCAACCAGAAGCTGCAGGAGCTGGTGGTGCAGGCACAGCAGCTGGCAGGCTCAGGGGACAGCGGTGACGCGTCAGCACTGTTGCAGCTCCATGTCAGCATCAGCCAGCTGGCGGCAGTGCAGCAGCAGGACGTGGTGGCAAGCATTGCCAACATGGCAAACATGGCTGCTGCGGATCCCAACTATGATCCAACCGCTGACATCCTTGGATTCTCTGATGTGAGTGTGTGACAGGGAATCAGGGTAACATCTGCATGGCAGTGTTGCAGCAGCAGCCTCAGCAGCAGCAGCTGTACCCGGCCACTTCGTAGGTACACCAGTTTGCTGGAATGGCCATGCAGTGGTTGCGTTGATGTCTGAAGGATGTTTATACTATGTTTCTTCTGCAGGCGTTCACTGGTGAAGCACTGGAGCAGCTTGCCGACTCGAAGGACGTTGACCCGTCCGCCATCTCCACCCTCCTCGACTTGCTGGCGGTCAATGAACCCCTGCCTGTTGACATGCCCAAACCCAAGCGTAGCACGGCCTGGATTGCTGGCCCCGTTATCGGCAGCATTGTCGGGATCGCAATCGTTGGATATGTGGGCTGGTTCCTGTACATGAGGCGACGGAGGGCCAGTGTGCCTGCATCGTTCAGCACCGCTGGAACCGATGCTGCAGCACGCATCCGCCGAGTCGGCGACAAGTACGCAGCGCAGCAGGCGGCAGAGCCAGGAGCGTTCCAGGTAAGAACAAAAAGTAGAGGGATTATCGCCAAGCTTTGCGTCCGAATCGTTCCTTATGGCGCAACGAAAAGTATAGGGATTATCGCCAGCTTTGCGTCCGAATCGCCCTTTATGGCGCAACGGCACATACCCTCCTGTTACGGCCCTTGTTCGATGAGGAGCAACTGGCACTAGGGAATCAGTCCAGGTTCACCGCCAGTGTGCTTGAGGATAAGTGTCTCTTGCAGCCCTGATCTTGAGCACATTCCTACTGCTTTGCCTGTGTGCTTTGCAGGCCCCTGCTGCCCCTCGTGCTGGCGCTGAGCTGCCGGCTGCCAACAGCGCTGTGGCGTCTCTGGAGCGGGCTCCAGCAATATAAGGCTGCAGCAATGGAGGGAAAGTATGCATCGGTGCGATGCATGTCGTGCTGGTGTGTTTCTTGAAGATGTCAGGTGGTCATCTCCCCTACTACTTTGTGTTTTGAAGATACATTAGCGGTTGGTGTGGGTCTCATGGTACCCACAAAGGAAAGAAAGTTTGAAGAGGCACAGCCATGCATGGGCCGCGCCATCTGCAGGATGGGATGGCCAGCTCAGATATTGGTCTGTAGGTGTGGTGGTCAATCTGTTACTGCCTGGTTACTGCCTGTCTGATGCCCGACATGAGCTGCGTTGGTACAGTTTTGGGCTGTGCTGGCTCACCCGAGTGAGTTCAGACATGCACTCTGTTTGGTTATGCCACGTTTGCATCCCGTGTGGGTGCACTGCGATGGGTGCATCGCAAGATGGTGAAGGGCCGGTGTTAGTGATGCTTCTTGTTGAGTAAATGCATGCAGACCGCTTTTCCATGCAGGTGTTATGTGCTGTCAGCTATGCTGTGATGCATGTGAGTGCTGCAGGCAGGCTGTCTCAGCCAACAGAAAGATGTTTCACAAGCGTGTCTTTTGATAGGGTGTTGGGCCTACATGAAGAGACTGTTGAGCTGTGTAAATTGCATGCATGCTATTCAGTTGGTGGCTGCTGCTGCCATATGCCAGGACTCTGTCTTCTTGTTCACTTTCTGGTTGAATCAGCATGCTTAGGTCATGCATCCATGCCGTCCTGTTGTGCGCTGTTCTGCAGGGCTGTCATAGCCCTGACACCATGCATCCTGACTGATCCTGTGTATGGAAAAGTGGAGTTGTGTTGATGTAGTTGATATAGTTGCTGCAGTTGCTGCGATCCTTGTCCTGCACTGCACGTTGTTGCTTGTGAGACATATGCATGCCGTGCCAACTGCTCTTGGCAGCCGGCCATGTGCATGGGTGTGACTAGCAAGTTGCCCAAATTTGCAAGACTGTTCAGACCTGAGCTGCAGTGATGGTTGTGATTGTGGTCAGCAACACTACTGGCTGTGTTGGCTGCCAATGGCTGTGGGAATGTATGCCTGTTGACCTTTGCATGCCTAGTGAGGCTGATTTCTGTACTTGAGGTGCAGCAGTACCTGTGTTGCAGGACTGCGCTGAGCGTGGCTGCTACTCGATTGCTGAGCCAGATCTTCTTCTGCTACAGCAGCTGGCAGCTGCATGCCGCAGAGATCTGCCGATTGTGTGACGGACGTGTAAGCGCATGCTGTGCAGCATGCTGGGTGTTATGGCTTGCAGACCCCATACAGCCACGGCCGCGCACGTGGAAAACGCATGCACATGCTGTTGGCGTACAGGACAGTGTAACTTGACTTTGCCAGCAGGCAAGCACAGCGGTAGAGACGCTGTGCATAAGCCCCTAGCTGACATGAACATAACAGGAAACAACACAAGTCACTGTGCTGTCGTTAGCACACGTAGAATTGAAGTTCACCGCCAAGTAGACGCAGACAAGTCGAACATAGGACACCACACTGGTGTTCACATCTTTGGAACATCAAAGCAGCAAGCTGCAGGAACTAGGAGCAAATCCATCAGTAGGAGAGTCTGGCGTTTGATACAGAAGACAGGGTTACAATACAATGTACAGACAATCGTGTGTGTAGATACATAAGTGACAAAACTGCATTTACACAACGCAGTGAAGTCTCCTTGTCAACAAACTGCACGTGCGACAAGAGGAGCAAGCCTCCAGTAGTATGAGACCGCTGTTCAGGCTCCCTTCTGCTTCAACTGTGCAATGTCAGCTGCCACGCGCTTCTGCAGCTCCGCAAACAGCTGCGGCCGGTAGCCCAGCAGGAACAGAAGCTCAAACCACACAAACAGGGGCGCCAGTGTCAGGGCCTGCAAGCGCCACCACAACACACAGCAACAGCAGTGCAACTTGGTCGCTTGAAAAGCTGAGGGCGACAGCCCTGCCTCATCTGTGTGCAGAATTTTGCGCAAGTGTGGACAGGCAGAGGTCTTCTGTCAGCACACACTGCAATGGGATCCCATTTGCACAAACTGCTGCAGGCTGCAGACACTCAGAGTGCACACATACCACCACAGCCACGCACCCCCTATGTTCACATATATCCCCACAGCACTGCAGTGCACCATACCTGCACCAGGCTGTCCAGCAGAGCAGGCTTCCTGCCCTCCAGTATGGCATGACCAGGGTGTATCTGCGCAATGTGTGAAGATGTATTGGCTCCTTGCAGTGGGTGCAGTGATAGGCTGCAGTCATTGGAGGGCTCACTGCCTGCCTCGATATGCTGAGTGCACAAGCATCAACCAGTGCATCGCCCCGGAAATGTATGCGCACAAATGCAGTTCCCCACAAGCATGCCTTGTCATTGCCTGCCACCCCGCACATGTCGCTGTACTTCTGTAATGCCGTTTCTGTTCAGGTTGACGTGCTGCCACAGCCCCCTGCCCACAGAACCGGCCACATGCCCAGCCCAGGCTCTGCCAGCTGCCCACCTGCATGTACCATGAGAACACGTGCACCCCCAGCGCCCACAGCCCCGCCTTAGCCACATGCTGCTGGAAGGCTGAGGCAGTGAGCCACATGGGTAGCCCAATCAAGGCTGACCAGGACAGGCCAGCCACAGGCTCAAGCAGCAGGTAGTACAGGGAGTAAGCCGCAATGGCAATAAAAGCCACGTTCAACTGCAACCTGGCCCACACAAAAACACCAGCAGCAACCAGAGCAAAGAAACAAGGGTAGGGCATCAGCCATTGACAGCACCATTCAAGCATCTGGGTGTCGGTCAGACATAATAGTTGCACCGACATGTGCATACCAATTCATTTGGGCAAGGCATGTTGTTGCAGTTGCTGAACACAACAACCTTGGAAGTTGTAATTGAGACTCCAAACCCTCAGAACAACGCGCCGAACGCTGGTGCTGAGCACCTGACCCACCCGCTAAGCAGCCATGCTGGGAGTGCTGCAGCTGCTGCCTCCTGTACAGCACCAGGCACTGGCACCAGTGGCCCGCTGCTGGCAAGCCACACTCCAGCTGACCATACTATGGCGGGCACAAATATGAAGTGTATCAACTGCAGCAGCAGAGCATGCACTTAGCAAGGAGTTGCTGGGGGTGGGGAGTGCTGAGTCAGCAGTCTAGGGCCTTGCCTGGTTCCATTTGTTGGTGTGGTAGGCCCCGTAGAACGCCAGCTGATCAAGAAGGCTGAAGTTAAGCCCTGGCATCGTGAACGAGGCAGGACAGCGTCTGCACCCGGTTCTTACTGAAAGCTACTGGGCTTCCTTGGAACGTTGATCTGGAACAGACACTTGCAAGCCTTCGATGACGCCTTCGTATGGCGCACTTGGCAGCATCATTGGGTCATAGATAACGGTTTCTTTCTGTAAAGGTGCCCCTCACATTGTTCTCGGTCAAACCTCGTTGAACGTGATCGCCAGCGTGAAAACTGCACAGCCGTCTAGCTGCATGCAACAAAGCTTAGCTGGCTACTCGCACTGTCAGCATACGTTTGATCAGGGTTGAAACAACGGCTGCCCTCAAAGGCCACAAGGTCAAAACATGCAGTGCCTGCAGAGGCAGGGAGGTCAGAGAGCCCAGCTGCAGCCTCGCAGCCGGGAGACAGCGAGCTCACATGTACATCTGCCATGTATAGAAGCACATAGACCACCTGGCCACCCGCAAGCAGCTCAGCAGCGCTGGCAGCAGCACCAGTTGCCGCAAGTGCAGGCACAGCAGCAGTGGCAGCAGCGGGCCCGCTCTACAGCGCTGCAGGCAGGCCCACCGGAGCACGTGGATACTGCAGGCAGCAAAAAGCGGCTTGCTGTGTTTGTGTCTGGAGGAGGCTCAAACTTCAAAGCGATCCATGCAGCCTGCCTAAAGGGCATCATCAACGCTAAAGTGGTGGTGAGCTCAGCAGCTTGAGACAGCAGCACCAGCTATGGCTGGTACCTCCAGCTTTTACTTGTTGCAACAGCTTCTGCTTAGTTGTATAGTGCAAGTGCCCCAAGCAAGGCCTGGTTCAACGCAAATCCCTCACAGCCAGTTGACCATCCATTTAGTCAGCCAGCCAGCCACTTCAACCACACTCCCAGCAGTAGCTGATAGAGCTCTTGCCTAGCAGAGGCCCTCCAGAGGTTATGACATGCGTAGGGCAGTGGCGTATGCCTGCGATCTGATCGTTGGCTAGGCAAACCCTCTGTCCCTACATGCACCTTTTCCTGCAGGCTGTAGTGAGCGATGTCCCAAGCTGTGGCGGGGTCACGTACGCCAAGGAGCACGGCATAGCCACCCTTACCTTCCCTGCCTCCAAGAAGGGTCTGTTCCCGGGCCTCTCTAAGGAGGAGTTGGTGCAGCAGCTTACGGAGGTGCATGCTGCGGACTTTGTGCTGCTGGCAGGTTTTTGAAGGTGAGAACATGGCAGGGGCTGAAACCGGCCTGTATGTGGGCCTTGGAGGCTGCGCAGCAGTGATGTAGATGGCTGTGAGAGCATAAAGAGCGAGGGCAGGGCAGGGGTTGGGAGCGGAAGCAGTGTGCATGAGCGCGTGGCAAGGGTTCACAGCACAGAGGCATGGTGCGAAAGGAGAGGTCGGGGCAGGTCAGGCATGAGCAACAGCAACGACTCCTGTGCGGTGCTGGCGGTGTGTGCGGAGAGCCGCTTGTGCTGGGTCAGTGTACTGCTCACACATCCTGCAGAACACTTGTTGCCAGCTGTGCTGTGATCAGCAGCACAAGCTGTCTGTACTCCACCTGCAGCTGCTGATGGTGGGCTGTGTGCAGGCTTGTCAGCTTGGCTGACGTCACATGCAGACACTGCATGTTGGCTGGTGGCTAACTTAATGCAACAGCTACGCCACACGTCCACATGTATGCTTCTGAGTGGCCTTTCTGAACAGGACTTGCGTGTTGCCTGTCCTGTCTGCTGCAGCTGATCCCAGCAGAGTTGGTGCGCTGCTTCCAGCGCAAGATGCTCAACATCCACCCAGGCCTGCTGCCGTCGTTTGGCGGCAAGGGGTACTATGGCGAGCGCGTCCACCAAGCAGTGCTGGCGTCGGGAGCAAGGTGCGACAGCAGCGGCGGCCACAGGCACACCATGAGCAGGCAGCGAGCAGCGTAGTACAGCACGCATTCATGGCACAGCGGCACGCATGCATGGGTACATTGGTCTAGGGGCTGTGCTGTATCTGCATTGGGGTGCAGGACAACTTGTACAGGGGCATCGGAGAGCAGCACCACGCACATACTGATATGGTTCTGTGGGAATGATATGCTCATGTACTGCCGTTGTCCCGTAGGTACTCTGGCCCTACAGTGCACTTTGTTGATGCTGAGTATGACACAGGGCCCATCCTGGCGCAGAGGGTGGTGCCTGTGTACCCCACAGACACATACAAGCAGCTGGCAGCACGCGTGCTGGAGCAGGTGAGAGGCAGCATCTGCTGCAGCGCTTCACTTAGCACCGCAGCAGCAGTACAACCCCAGTTGCTTCCCCAACAGGCGCACAGTAGTGTTTTGTAGGTGGGCTGCCATTGGAAGCACTTCTTGTCCACCTTGACCACGCAGCCTTCTACGCAGTCATGGTGAAGTGTTTATAACCTTCAACACTTGGCGCCTTACTTGCTGTGTTGTGCTGGCGCTGCCGCCCGCGACCTTGCTGTTGCAGGAGCACCAAGTGTACCCCTATGCAGTGTCAGCGTTGGTGGATGGCCGCATTACGTTCAGGGAAGATGGGATTCCCATCATATGGGATGCACGCTAGGTGCAGCCGGCAAACCCCGTCCGTTGCTTCCTTTGATCTGCATATCCCGCTGTTGTTGGGACCTTTTGCTTTTCACCAGGTCTGGCACTGCCCAGCAGCACGTTGGGTCCTGTGATCGTACCAGAAGAGCAGCATGGAGGGCTCCTGCTGTGGAGCGCCCTGATGTATACGCCTGCCATGTGCAGTGCGGCCCTCGGGAGGTTTTTTTTATGCAGGCGGGCAGTGTTACAGTGCATGCGCTGTACCCCACAAGGCCCACTGCCATAGACATGATGTGCACATACACCACACATGAAGCACAGCTTCCAGCACCTGGCTGCACACTGTGACCCGGTGACGGGGCCAGCTTCAATGCAATGACTGGCAGCGCCGCACCCATGTAACAACAAACACTGTAGTGCCCGCAACCAGTGTGCATGCATGCTGCAAGGTGCAATGAGCTACCGGTGGACCACCTGCTCGAGTGCAATCTTGCGAATTTCCTATACCAACACTGATAAATCAAGTAAGGGCCCCTTACGGTGTCCCCACGGTGGCCAACCCCAAAATGCAGATGCATGTTGTGGGGCTCAACACCACCTCCTGTCAGGCTGGCCCTTCCAAATTTTGGAAGGAGGCCCTTCCCGATCCACATGAGCAAGGCTCTTACAATTTGCCCCCCCAGGAAGATCAGGTGTGACCTGCATGTGCGCAGCATTTCCAGCAGTACTGCTCCTCATGCTACCCTGCAGTGTCCTCACTCTGGTACAATGCACAGCTCCACTGGACGTCCACGGTGGACGCTATTGAAAAGGCCGTTTGTTTGACGTTCCACCCTCTGCTGGGTCACCCATATGGGTCATGACGACCCTGTCCGCACTCAGCGACCAGGTCAAGCCTCACTGGTGCTGACATGGTCCTGGCATGATGGTGCGTGGCACACGGTCACAGCCAGCCGCCATCTCCAGACTAACAGCTAGAGGTCGAGACAAGGCATGTACATGTGTGACGCCACCCTCCAAACAACACACTGTGACAGGAAGCATGCCCCATGCAGCATCATGCTGGCACTTGCAGTGACAGAACAACCTGCAGGACACAATTTTGACAGCCTGGCCTGCTGCCTGCCACGAATCACAACCCACAGCATGATGCTGCAGGCCAGGCTGCTGGTGTATGGTGCCTCTGCAGCCTTCACGGTTTTGTTGTCCAGCGGTGTTTGACAAGCCGCTGCAGCCTCTGACTGCGAGAGGTTTGTCATAGCCGGCCATGATGGCTGCTCCTGTGCCTTACTGCTGCCGCAGTTGAACTTCAACGCAGTGCGTAGCTTGTGCAGCATGACCATTTTTGAGGCTGTGAGCGTTGGAAAGAGGGGGTAGTCCTTAAGACAGGTGCAGAGATGGGTGCATTTGCTGCCCTGGCGCAAACCGCGTACGAGGGCTGACCAATGCATTCAACACTTTACCATTGTCACGGGTTGTGCTGTGCTGTACAACAACAGGCTATCAGCATCAGGGCAATCGCAGGCTTGCTTTGCACCTGTGGGCAAGGGTTTGCACACAGACCCTTGAAGGTATGCCTCGGCACTGCTACTGCATGAGACTGATCTCATCAGCTCTACGCAACCAGCATTGCGGGGCTCCTGAGCATGGGGGCGGGCTATCAAGGGCTGGCCATGCTTGGACTTGGCTGAAGTTGCCACGTGCACAATATTGGCAGGTGCCGACCTTGCCATGCGCGCTGGGACCCGCTGCAGTTGCTGCTGCTGCTGCTGCCTGCTGCCGCTGACAGCGTTGAGATGGCTGGCATCTGTTTATGTCCAGACTGGCGTCTGCTGGGCCACGGACGCCTCTTGAGTGCGTCCAATATTTCCGGGGAGCATTCGATGATTCACACAATTCATGATTCTGCATTTCATCAACCTGGAGCTCACCATGGCATTACTTGACGAAATCATGGGGGCAGGGGGGAGGGGGGAGGGGGGAGGGGGGAGGGGGGAGGGGAGAGGGGGGATGTGGGGTGTGGGGTGTGGGGTGTGGTCGTCCATTGGACAGTCTGACCAACATAAAATGAATTCCGCCGCTAGTAGTGTTTTTATTATTCAGATTTGTTTGCTTGTCAAGGATGGGTCAATTGCGGTTGTTCGTCAACGTTACATTGCGTCGAAGGCGGTTTCATCGACAGTATCCACGTCCAGTGCGACTACTCCCAGGACACTCTCCACAATTCATCAGAGAGTTCCTGCAAAGTACGCTGTGCGATCGGACGGGTCGGGAACATGCAGGACCCAAAGTGATAACCTTTCATGCAGCCTAAAGCAGTGGCTCGAGCTGTGCTGTGAAACACACCTATCGCGATGCCATCAGCATCGCACTGGCAAATGGGTGGCAGACGCACTTGGCTGCATGCAGCGTTGGTGCTGCTGATGGCCGGTTCCTGTTGCATGGGGCACTGTCGTGTGCTGCACCAAGATGGCCCGTTGTATGTTCCCCTCTTGCCTTCGACCAGCCCCAGTCCTAGTCCCAGTCCCAGTGATTTCATTCCTCGCTATGTGCCTCCGGGCTTCACTACACCCCAGCCACCTGCTGCCCCAGAAGGTGATGGCTCAACAGCGCAACCCTCACCCTCGCCCAGTCCCCAGCCAGTGCCCACAGATGCAACCTCGCCACAGCCATCTCAGGAGTCACCCTCCCCCTCTCCTAGCCCCCAGCCAGCACAGGGCGATGAGGCCGGTTCTGCAGACACGGAGGCAGTTGACGCCACAGTTTCAGGACAACCACCCTCGGATGCGAGCTCACCAGCCCCGCCGCAGTCTTCTCCCTCCCCCTCCCCCAGCCCCCAGCCATCAACAGCACAGGTCACAGAAGCTGGCCCTGCAAGCACCCCAACAGTGACCGCATCCACTCCCACCACCCCCACCAGCAGCACCACCAGCAGCGGCGGCAGCAGTGGCAACAGCGGCCTCAGCACAGGTGCATTGGTAGGCATCATCGTCGGAGCAGCAGCCGCTGCCGTTCTGGCAGCTGCCCTGTGCGCAACCATTCTCGTCCGCCGCAGGCGCAAGCACAAGCTGCAGGCCAACCTGCCATTTAAGGAAGGGCCAGGTGCACCTGTGCAGGGGCTTCCATCCGCATTTGGGTCTGACATCCGTCCCTTTGATGATGGGAGGGGCCCCAGACATGGCCCAGGTCCAGGCTCTTCCTTTGCATTTGGCAGTGGTATGGGATCTGGCCCCTCACACGGCCCCCTCCTGCCGGCCTCAGCAACAGTCCCTGTCCCCTCAGCACTTACGTATACGCAGGCAGAGCCCCCAATCAGGTGGAGCTCAGACCCTGCTGCATTGGCAGATCAGGAGGCATTACTGCTGCATGGCAGGGCTGCCACAGCTGCTATTGGCTCACCAAGGGGCCCTCAGGCCACACCAGCAGCACCAGCAGCAGCTACAGCAGCTACAGCAGGATATGGCGCAGGCCTGGAAGGTTGGTTGGCACACAGCCGTGCAGCAGTGATACCCGCAGACACCCCAGACCCCAGCTACCCGCCCATCGACCCCTTACTCAAAGTCACATGCTGTCCGCCCCCATGTGGTGGCGCCACACCCCAGCAGCAGCCAACAAGCCCTTGCGCTGCCTACCTTGCAGTAGGGGGCTCCCCCAGGGGTGCGGCACCTGCGGCAGTACAGCCCGGCCCCTCACACGCTCCCTGGCTCACTCCTGTGATACCTGAGGACAGTCCCCTGCAGGCGGTGGACGGCAGCAGCGAGGCAGATGCACAGCCAGTCGCTTGGGCCGAACGTGGGCCTGGCAGTGCACGCCGCAGCAGCAGGGAGGACGAGGCAATGCAGGCACGGAGGCTCAGCTGGGAGCAGATGATGCAGGAGAGGAGCACTCAGGGTGGTTTGTCAGCCGCAGGACCAGCAGCAGCGGCAGCACCAGCCACAGCATCAGGCCTTGGGTCAAGCAGCAGCATGCATTGGGCTCCGATGATACCTCTTCTGTGGCTGATATTGGTGCAAGTCCCTTTGCACACCTGCTGGCTGGTGCAGCAGCGGCAGGAGGGTCTAGCATGGCCTCAGCACTCATGAGCAGGGGTGCCAGTGGGCCCTTGTCCCCTGTGAGGCCAGCATCAGGATCAGCCGCCGCTGCTGCTGCCGGCCACCCACTGGCTATCCCAGGTGTCAGGGCAACCAATGCAGCAGCAGCACCCGCAGGTGCAACTGCTGCCGCAGCAGCACCAGCAGCACACAACACAGCAAGGTCTGGGTCTACAGGCAGCGACCCAGTGAGCATGTCAGCCTCTCCCTTTGCAGCTATGTTTGGAGGCCCAAGCGCAGATGAGTCAACAAGGGTGGGGCCGCAGGGCTCGCAGGGCGCCAGCAGCAGTGCAATTTCTACCTCAGCCTCTCCCTTTGCAGCCGGTCTGCCATTAGGTGCCCAGTCCAGAAAGGCCGCAGCAGAGTCAGCATTGTCAGGAGGTTCAGCAGTGTCAACCTCTGCATCACCGTTTGCAGGGGGCCTGCCTGCCCTAGGAGACGATGGAAGCCTCAGCTCAGCAGTGATGGCAACAACTGCGGATGCGGCAGCTGCTGCGGCGGCTGCAGGGGGTGCCAACAAGGGTGGTGCGCCTGCGAGTGATCAGGGGTGGTCTGGGGTGTCGAGGGGCAGCAGCACCAGTGGTGTGAGCGGCGGCAGGCAAGGTGAGGATGTTGTTGATCCGGCGATGTCACATTGCTCAGTGGGTGCAGGTGCCAGATCATCAACCGGATGCCGCTAGCTGAATGCCAATTGCAGTTGCATGCACTCCCCAAAGTGTCCCAGTTTTCTTGTGCGGGGGTGTGAGGCCATGCAGCTGCGCTGCACAGCTGCTCAAGCTATGATGTGTGCACATAGCCTATGACAGTGTGTCAGCTGAACACAAGGGGTGACTCGGCCAAAGGGGGAAAGCATGTGGCTGCAGCTGGTGCACAAGACTGACCCTTGCTGCTTACATGCGATCCCCTTGCCCAAGCATGTTTTATGGAGTTGCCGCTGCCTCTGCCGCACCTGTGCATCGTCTGCCGAGCTGTGCCGTGCCGTGCCTATTGCTGTGTCAACACACACGTGCGTTGCATTCTCAGACAAGCTGTTCCCACTCCTTGTACTGTTGTCTGTGCCACATGCTGTCTGTTCTGCTGTGTCAAGCAGGTTACCCCCCTCGCAGCCGCTTCTCCTCCGATACCAGCAGCACAACAGCAGACAAGTCCTGGCAATCAAATGCAAGCTCGATGAGGCCTGCAGCAGCAGCCGCACATGCAGCCCCAGTGCCGCCACCTGCCACTGCTGCCCCAGCGCGGCCCCAGGCTCAGCAGCCCAGTGAGGGCGCTCTGGTGATGCAGGCCAGCGTGGCACCCAAGGCCACCCGCTACATGTCAGGTAAGAGGCTCGCACTGCTGCGGCATTGCTGGGTGATGTTGTCAGTGGCATGACAGTTTGTTGTTACGGGTAAGGGCCCCACATGGGCAGTGGTGCCACCAGGGTTCAGTAAGCCCTTCTACTGGGCAAGTTTCTGCAAACACGTGCATCAATTCGCGCGGGGTCATTTTGGTTTTGGCACACGGTGCAGTGATAGCAGCAGCATTTCCGGTTTTTCTGAGCTTAGCAGTGCTGCCGCTTGCGGTCCCTCTGATGATGTTGACATGCTGGTGGTGTCTGTCACATGCCCTTGGCCCCTCAGGCCCCCGCATGGACCCCCACTGGGACTTTGGACAGTCTGGAGCCAAGCCTGTGAGGGTCATGCTGCAGGTGAGGCACTGACGTTCGGGGTAATCTGTAGAGCTGTGTTGTTGGCGCAGGTGCAGGAGGTGAAGTGGAGGCTGGTGCATATGGCTGCGCGGCCCTTCCATACTTGGCGTGTGGCATTGCTTTGCACAGTGCGCAGCTTTGTCAGGCTTTCTAGAAGCATAGATCTATGCTTTGGCACAGACGCATGTTGAACCAGTCGTAGCAACAGTCGATGGCACCCTTCGCTGGCTAAGTCTCAGACTTAGATCATCCCCCAAAAGTTGCCGCAGTGTGAGGCTTCTTTCTCAACGCCAGGGTTAGCAGGTGTTGTTGGCTGTCGGTGGCAGTGTGCCGCACAGCGGCTGTGCCGGTCTGAACAAAGGCACCCCCCCTCCCCTTACAGCCCCCCCCCCCGGATCCCTTTGTCCCTTCTTTCAAAATGTAGACCAAACGCGCGGAGAACAAACAGAGAGCAGGGCGTAAGATCTGGCCTTGAGTGGGTTCTTCCAAGGGTTCACTGCCACCTGTGCTGCTGGCAATCAACCACTGCTGCTGCACTTCTGCTGCTGTGTGCTGCCGTCACTGCCTCATCAACGGCATCAGGTGAATGTGGAGGAGCCTGATCAGCCTGTGAGCCTCATCCTGTTGCTGTCAGCCCCACCCCCACGCCCTGAGGTGCTGGCCCAGATCGTGCTGCCCCTGGACCCACCCCAGGCTGGTGTTGACCTGGCCATCGATGCCAACAGGGACCTGGCTTTCCCCGGCAACAGCTTCCTGGGCGCAGGAGCATTTGGACAGGTATGTCCCCACCATGACATCGATGTTGATCAGCCGTGACAGTGCCTGGGGCTCCGGGCCGAGCTTTCCAACATGTTTCGTATTGGCAGGATCCCATTGCCAGTGGCAGCAAGCAGAGGCAGGGTACTGCTGATGTACCGTGTGGGAATGACACGAAACCCAGTAATAAATTCACCCCATCGCCACACCCTAGGCCACTTTGGACACTGCTGGCCCGAATGTTGATGCTTGTTGGCACAAACGCTCCTGAGCGTTTGTGCCAACAGATCTGTGACACCCACAAACCATCCTGTGTCATCCATCGCATCGCCCAGGTTCACCGTGCGCTGTACCGGGGTGTGCACCCTGTGGCGGTGAAGATGCTGACAGACCCTGGCCTGCGCAACCCTGGCGAGGACACACTCAGGAGCTTCAGGTGCGCAGGGCGTGCATGAACCTGGCTTGCCTGCTTAGCAGGCGTCCTGGCAGGACGCAGCAGCAGATCTGTAATGCAGGGCTCCAGCTTGTTTGAAACAGTTCGGCTGGTTGTGCCTGCACACGTACTACTGGCTGCTAGCACGTGAGCATGCCAATGAAAGTTCAGGATTTAGGGTGTAGTTGAAGAACTGACAGCAGTGGTGCAACCGGCAGTGCCTGCCGGCTAGGTCAGCAGCCATGCACGGCGGTCAGCGCAAGGCCTGCTACCAGCCGCTGGTACTGCGCGGCACAGTCACCGTGGGGCTGTCTGTCCTGCCACGCGACGCAGTAAGCGTGATTGTGTGTGTGTGTGCTGCCCTTGTTCCCCTTGCTTCCAGGGAGGAGCTGTCCATCATGGCCAAGCTGCAGCACCCCCACATCCTGCGCTGCTATGGAGGCAACCTGGAGGGACCCAACCCCTTCATCGTGACAGAGCTCTGTGAGTGCAGCCTGGACAAGGTGAGGGCAGGCAGCAGCTCGGACCGCTGGTTCTAGTGGGTTTACGGTATCATCTGAAGCACTTACAACGTACTAGCAGGTGTAAGAGCTATTTATAAATGCCAAACGAGTCGCTGCGTTGGCAGATTGGCCTTTTCTGCACAAACCTGCACGCTGCCAATTCAATTGCACTTATTGTTGAACAATAAGTGATAGTGATTCCAGTGCTGGCGGGTGTACAGGCATGCTGGCTGCTGCCCAGGTTGCATAGCCGGCACCGTCACCCCCATGCAACAGTGTCTGGCCAGTCAATGGGCTCAGCCTGTCACGCTGAGGTCAGGCTGTGTTTGTCAAAACTCAACAGACCTGCCCTCCACATGTGTGCCCGCACCAAGCTTGCCCACACTCCATGGCAGCCTTTGCTTGCACCGTGCCTTGTGAACAGGAACTTGTCAGCACCGGTGGTACCACAGAGAGCGACTGCCGCCTTCCTCTGTTCGTGTGTGCTGCAGATGATCCTGTACTACAAGAAGCACCACGGCACTGGGCTGCCTCTGCGCCACACCCTGATCATCGGCCTGCACATTGCGGCAGCACTCTGGCACCTGCACCCCAGCGTCGTGCACAGGTACAGTGGCATGAAAAGGAGTGCCTGCAGGGCTGTGGCTGGCGCTGGTGCTGATACTGCGTGGATCGACATCCGGATGGCATCATCATCATCATCATTACACGTGTTTCCGGCCAGGTTCATTGTGCATGCAGCAAGCTGCAAGCAGCAAGCTGCAAGCAGCAAATCGACCTTGGTGCAAGACAAGCAAGACACCACCAGGCGACCAGTGACCTAGGACACTAGAAAGCCTGTGCCAGTTACGGCCACAACGCAGGCATACAAAGGGCATAAAAGCAGCAGCGCTGAAACGGGCTGCTGACGACCACCCCAAACATGCTGCTGTGTGGTTTCAAAACCAAACTACTGTAGTGGTATTCCCAAGGACCTGTGGTCAGCAAGTCGCTCGAGTGCCCCAAGCAAGCACTAGGCGTAGCTGGGTGAGCAGAGCTCTGCAACCCACAACAGTAGCTGTTCGCCAGGTCACCACTTCAGCTGCTGTGCAACCACATATTGAAAACCGCCCCAGAAAACCATCCATGTGGCATCCATATGTCCGTGTTGTGGGATAGGGCGGGTGATCCTGTGAGCTGTGTGGCAGACAGCTCGATCCAAGCCACAGCACTCTCATGCACTACTGCTGCTGCTGCTCCCTGACTGTCCACGCAGCTAGGCTGCTCCTTCTCGCCACCTGACGTGGGAACCTTCAAAGATACCTTGCCACGGCATCACACCACACCAGATAGCCGCTGCATGTAGACGCTGCTGCCACGGGGCGTTATCCGCGACAGGTCCCCCGAGCATGCTGCCTTTGCCGCATGGACGGACTCTCCGGCTTGGGGAAGGGCCACATCGAATATGACTTGCTCTAATTAGCCATCGGCTAGCTCCAGAGGCGAGGCTCAAGCGCAAAGCGCTGGCTGCTCCATCACTGCATCGCTGATGTTTCCAGGACCACCACGAGGAGGTTGCAAGTCCCTAGTCCCTATCCGGATGGCAGTGGTCACTAATATTCAGCATAGGCGCACAATGTATGAGTCATGGTTACAGCACCACAACGGCCAGTTGCATTGCGCAGCAGTCAGTCCTAGTGCAGCAGGCGCAGCAGGTAACGGTTCCTTGAAATACATCACGCACCTCCTGGTGCAGCCTTTTTTTGACCAAATCAGCACATACTAGACTGAGTCTCACCTCCCATTCCCTGACATGGGCTGCTGCTTGTGCGCGTCACTCAGTAATGACCTTGCCACTGCGGTGTGCTGTGCTGCAGGGACCTGAAGCCCCAGAATGTGCTGCTGGACATCCATGGCACTGCAAAGGTGGCTGACTTTGGGTTGAGCAGGATCAAGGTAAGACCTGGATGCTTTTATTAAGATGTAGCATCATCTGGCTTGTACCAAAATGGGGCTGGGCTGCTTGGCATGAGTGCCTCTCATGCAGTGCACCTGGACGCCTGTAATGAAGCTATGCAACACAGTCCATGTCCCTGGACACACAGAGCTGCCAGCGCTGCATCTATTGAGCTGCATGGGTGCTAACAGTGTTCTTCTGTGCTGTGCTGCTGCTGTAGACCCACACGTACCTGTCCACCCAGCACCTGGCAGCTGGTACTGCGAGCTACATGGCCCCGGAGTGCTTCACTGCTGGCCACGTGGGCGAAAAGGCGGATGTGTACGGCCTGGGCTGCATGCTGTGGGAGTGCGTGACAGGGGAGAGGCCCTGGAAGGGACTCAACGTGGTGCAGGTGGCATACCAGGTGCGCACATGCCTAAGCAGGAGGTTTACAATCACGCCAGAGCTGTTGGCAAACATCAAGATGCAAGCCCCACGAGCATGCACACGATTCTGTTGCAGCAGAGCAACCTCCAAAAGCTTCTTGGCACGATGCGCAGGCGATCTGCAAGTGCTGATGCACCACAGTCACTCCAGGCAGGTGCCAGGTAGTACTTGGACCCCACAAAAGCCTCGCAGGTGTCTGCCAGGCGCTGCCAGCGGCCCCTTTCTTTGAACCAAGCACATCCGTTGCACGCAAAACAACTGAGCTTGACTGAAGGGCCCTGTAGTGGTGCATGACGCCGCGCAGACGGTTGGCGTGCCGCATGCCTCAGTGAGGTGCCGCATGCCTCAGTGAGGCAGGTGCTCACTACTAATGGCTCACTATAGCTACTGCAGGCTGCAGACATCACCTAGTGGACATCTCACTCAGTGAGAGTGTGCGCGTCACACCCGTGGCTGCTGTGCAGGTTGCCATGGCCAAGAACAGGCCTCCTCTGCCCGCCGTCGACCCTGACAGCTGCCCCCACGAGCTGGTGACCCTGCTGGACGACTGCTTCAGCTTCAACCCCCGTGAGCGGCCCAGCAGTGGAGAGGTCATGAAGCTCATGGCGCACATGATGAGGACACACCTGCCTGACATCAGCTAGCAGAGCGTGCAGCATGTGGTATGTAGGTGCAATAGGCCCCCTGAGGGCTTGGTCCATCAGTTTTCCGTCCCTTCTCGGTTCAAACTGGGTGCTGGAGTGTGCTCGTGTTGTGGTGTTGTGGCTATGGGCTGCTTTCCGCTACTTTGCAAGTTGGTGGTCATGAGACTCATGACACATGATGAGGACACACCTGCCTGACATCGCCTAGCAGAACGTGCAGCATGGCTGTACGTGCAGTACTGCCGCTGTTTGTTCAGTCAGTTGGAAGTTGCAATCGGGTTGGTCAGTCGTTACTCTGTTTGAACTGGGTTCCTGTGGGTGTGCTGACGTTGAGGCTATGTGCTGCTGTCGGCTATTGGTGTCAGTTGGGGCATAATGTGTTTCGCCTGTTGATTATCTGTGGCCACTGTGGCCTTATTGTGCATTGAGGTGCGGCCCTTGGCTCAAGTTGTGGCATTATCTTGCGTCCATAAGGGCATCCGGTTGTTCTGCTGCACAAAGCCAGGTGACTGGCTTGCATAGGCGCCTGTGCATTGATGCCAGCACCGACAGAGATGCTGCTCTGTACAGAGCAGCACCCCACCCATGGCCAGTGAGCAGTGTTTCAAAGTTTTGGCAGGGGTCTGGCTATATCAGTCACTTTATCAAGGTCTGGTTGTACGTTGTAGCGGGGTTGTTCTGCTAGGCGAGTGTTTAATTGGGGTGGCGGCGCTCTGGGGTTTTGAGCTTTTGTTGTTTGAGGTACTTGAGCGTTGCAGGGGCCCTGCCGTAGGGACATGGTAGCAGAAAGTTGTTATTGTCCTGGCTTTCATTCTGCAGCTCAGTGTTTAGTATAGGGGGTATTGCAGCTGCCGCTGCCGCGTGCATTTATTGTGTGTGCTGCTGCTTGGCTTGGAAGCAGATCCAGCCAGTTGTGGTTTGGAGACAGCCGCTGTTGTTGAGCAGGGCTGCAGGATTGCTGTGCTGAGACAGGGGCAAATGTCCATGCAGGTTGCCTGACAGGGTAGCCCCGCTGAACTGCTTATTTGCGAGATGATGTATGCACCCCTCCCATTCTTAGCTTCAGTCTTTGATCGCACTGCAGCTGTCACAGCACCTGCACGGGGCAATGTGCTCGCTATCGTTCCTCCTCTGTTGATCAGTGCTGACGGCTAGCATGCATGCAAGGACACAGATGGCCGCTGCGCGGCACTTGGCAAAAACAGCCCAGGGGTCTGGCACGAGCAATCGAGAGTTGAAGCTGTGCACATGCAGCACATTGTTGACTGTTGGATGTTGCTTGGCACACTATGTTACCCACAAGTTGCCCAAATTTGAGACCGCTTTCGCAGCGCGCCGAAACAGCTTGTTCACACTTGGAAACCAGCATCAGCTCACGAGGAAACTTGCGGTGCATGCTCATGGCACATGGCAATGGTGAGCATGCCTGTGGAACAATACAACACAACCCGCGCCAACACATGCAGCCTGTGATTGCAGCAGGCCCTGCTGATCCGCCATGCAAGCATCTGACCTCGGCAACAGCATGCAACAAACACATTTGGGTGAAGCATGCACGTAGATGACACAACCCTCTCTGTCAACACTCCAAATATGAGCAGGACCGCACTCTGCTGCTGCACTCCTGCTCTAACCTTCATTCTTCACAGTACTCGTCTCAGCACCAATCTGCCCAACACATGTCAAGCCACCATACCACCCACCAGTTAGCCCATCTTCCAAGGCCACCAGTCGTCACAGTAAATGTTGATACACGAAGGCTCACTTGAGCGTTCAACTACACCGCATGGCACCCATGCGCACACCTTGACTTGCAAACCACAGCAAGAACACGCCCTTGGCACGGGCCACTGGCACACCCTGTGTGACAGGACTACTGTCCCAGTATGCCTCTGGCTGTGACTGCACCCACTCCACCCCTCTTGTCAGACCCTTACTGCACACCAGTCACTAACAGCTTCTCACAGCTGCCATGCATTGTCATAGTCTCCCTCCGCCAAACCCACCACCGTCTGCTGCTGTTCTCTCTCGGCCAGTGCTGACACAGCATCCTGCAGGCTGCTGAACTGCTCCAGCGCTATGCCATGCTCGTCGAGCAGCGCTGCACGTACTGCTGACGGCTGCCGTCCTGCGGCACCCTGCTGCTGCTCGTCGGCACCATGGGTGCCTGCCTCAGCACCGACTGTTGAAGCCAACGGATCCCTGTAATCCGACAAGCCGCTGCTGCTTGCGCCAGCTGCTGCTGTAGCAGCTGTAGCCTCCTGCAGCGTCTGGTAGTAGTCAGAGGCATCCTGACCGGCTGTGGTAGGGTCGGTGCTGTTTGCCTGCTCGTGGGAACGTTGGCTGCTGTGCTGGCTGCTGTGCTCATATGCATCCATCCAGCCGTTGTAGGGGCTCCATGCCTGCGCAGGGGCTTGGCCTCGACCCTGCACACAGCAGCAGCAGTCACAGTGGCAGGGACGGACGGCTGCTTGGCACACAATGGCCCCTCATACGCTGATCGTCAGCTGCAAGCTCTGCAGCGCTGCCTAGGCATGCCGGTAAGTTGGGCGCATACTGAGCAACAGGTACACACAATGAGTCAATTCCGCAGCATTCCAACAAGATTGAATCTGCACACACCTGCCCGTCAGCAGCTGCCCCTCCAGCAGCTGCCAGGGCCTCATCATACTGCCTGCGCTGCTCTGTGTCTGACAGCACCTCATATGCCAACTTGCACCTCACAAAAGCATCAGCTGTAGTGGCCTGCAACATCACAGTTTTGCAGAGCAGACTGTTGTCAAAGAACCAACCACCCAGCCAACCAGCCAGGTAGACCATGTGTCAACAACAGCAGGACCAGGTAAAGATGCAGGTTCAGCCCGAACGCATGCATACCGATTGCCAGCCACTGGTCAGAGAGGAGTGTTCTGTCACACACCTGGCCTGCTGCCTCCTTGTGTGCATGTTTGTCAGGGTGCAGATCATGCACCAACTTGCGGTAAGCTGCCTTGATTTCTGCTGGAGTTGCTGTTGCAGGCACAGACAAGATGCTGTACAAGTCATCTGCAGTACAGCAAAGAAACACAAACAGGGCTCAGTCGAACATCACTTGCAGTGGCTGATGGGTGTTGTCACCTGGCAGCAAGGGGACTTACTTGTGCTGGAGAAACACAGCGTGCGCAGCTGCCTTCTCCTTGTGAGCCTACTACATCGGGCAGCAGGCTGATGCCGGATGCATCCCTGCTGCATCCGCTGCTCTGATGCAGCAGGGTGTCTGACGCTGTGTGTGACTGTCTCCTTGATGGCAGCTGACCAAAAGATGAGAGATCATAGCTTACAACGTAAGCTGAATTACAGCAGCAGCATGGCTGAAATTTCTACCCTGCCCGGCAGTGCCTGTTGCAAGTACTTTGGCGGTTAGTAACGGCTGGTGACACACTGGCACATCTGAGATGTCGACTGTGTGCGACCGAAACATTTAGAAACCATTAGTGACTTGGTGGCGGTCAGTACCCGCTAGAAGGCGCTATTCTACTCACTGGATCTATTCTGAGATCACTCTCAATGCCAGCTGAACAGTGCACTGTTTAACGGTATTGTTCCACATGACTCAACACGTTTGAATATATCAACGATGGGATTCAGCTGCAAGCAGCAGCTCACGTGCGCTTGGCATGCAGCAGTGGCAGTGGCAGTGCGGGTGCTGCTGGTGGTGCTGGGGGCAGGGGAGGCACTGATCTGGCAGCCGAAAGTGACCACACCGGCGAATACAGCGCTCAAAACGCGAGAGGGACTAGCCCTTTTGCAGCTGGGTGTGTCGCCGTATGCTGGTGACTCATGCCATGTGGCACCCCTCTGGCTGGCAGTCACCGCCCCAGTGGCCCTGCACCCGGTGCTGTGTGTCGTGCCAAACATTGTGGCAGACATAGCAGCAGCGACAGCTGTGTATGCAGCAGCATCAGCACTGTACAACAGAGCGGGCAGAAAAGGAGCACCAGCGAGAGGTGAGAGGCAGGGACTGTGTCACAGCAGCAGGGCTGGGCAGAGTGTGCTTGTTTGCCCCGCAAATTGCCAGCAAGTGCTAAGGGCCCCTGGCCTGGTTTCGACTGTATTTGACGGGTTGAGTGCTGTTGGTCGACTGGTAGCAGCTCGCACTGTCATTGCCCCTCAATTCACTCAACAGTCCTGGTCGCATATGCTGTGCTCCTGCCTGTGTGCAGACGCCCCGTGGCTCAGTGCTACCCAGCTGGCCCTGTGCTACCTGTTCAACCCATTCACCATCCTCACTTGTGTGGCGGGTACAACAACATCGGCAGAGAACGCAGCTGTGCTGGTCGCGCTGGCTGGCGGCTGCCTAGGCAATGGACCATTGGCTGGGTTTGGCCTTGCTGTGGGGGCCTACCTGGGCTTGCACCCGCTGCTGCTGCTGGTGAGCAGGAAGATGGACACGCCGACTGACCACATATAGCCAAGGGTACACCTGGAAACACCTGGAAGCAGGGTGGAAGTGTGTTTTGCTTTACTCTTGTCTGCACTGACTGCATCTGCTTGAGTGGACGGATCGGGCGTGGGTGTGTGTTGAAGGTTTACACTTGTTGACAGCTTCCTCAGCAAAACACGCCCTGGGTGGCTCAGCGCATGTTGGAGCAGCCTCACCATGACAGACATGAGCAGGTGGCGTGCCAATGGTGCAGCATGGTGTATTATTCTTCACCTCAGTTAGCAACTCTGCCGCTACTGTTGTTGTGCAGGTGCCTTTGCTGCTCATGCTGCGGTATGGAGTTGAGGACCCCTTGCAGGCTGTGCCGCTGGGTCCACAGCACAGCAGCAGCAGCATGCAGCTAGCAGCAGCAGGCCAGCAGGGAGACTTCAATCCAACAGATGCCAGCAGACCACCACCATCCACCACAACACCCTCGCGCAGGAAGCCACAGCATGAACAGCAGCATCAACAGTTGGACCAGGGTCTTTGTCAGCAGCAGCAGGCGGCGACTGCCACCAGGCGGCAACCTCGGCACAGCATACAGCAGCACGCAGCGGTACAGCAGCTTAGTTGGGGCCCCTGTTTGTGGTGTGTGGGCGTCTTGTTAGCCAGCATGTTGGTGCTGTTGGTGCTGTCGGATCAAGTGCTGCACCAGCACCCTGACTCGCAGTGCTTCACTCCGCTGCTGTCAGCAGTTCAGGATGCTCAGCAAGGCAGCAGCAGCGCTGCTTTGCTGGCCCGGCTGAGCAGCTGTTGGGCTGGGCGTGTGTACGGGCTGACCCTTTTTCTCAGAGACCTCACCCCCAACATAGGGTTGTGGTGGTACTTCTTCACAGAGGTGTTTACAGAGTTTGTTCCCTTCTTCCTGTTTGTGTTCCACTCGTTTGCCCTGGTGCTGATTGTTCCTGTGGCTGTTCGCTTCCACAACCGACCACTGTTTGTAGCCTGGGTGCAGCTGTTCATCACATTCATGTTCAAGCCATATGCATGCGTGGGGGATCTCGTCCCTTGCATGGTCCTGCTGCCACTGCTGCAGCAGCAGCTACAAAGCCTGAAGCTGAAGATGTTCCTTGTCAACAGCTTTGCACTGCTGCTTGTGCTAGGGCCGGCCATGTGGCACCAGTGGATCGTGCTGGACTCGGCCAATGCCAACTTTTTCTACTCGATCACTCTGCTTTTAGGGGTGTGGTGCACGGTGTTCCTGATGCAGATGCTGCGTTTGACAGTGCTGTTGGAGAGATGGCTTGCGGGCAAGGGCCCTCCACCCAGGCTGGTGTCTGCACAGGGCCAGGAGGTCTCTGCTGATAGAGCTGCGCAGCAGTATGCTGCACAGCTGCAGGCTCAGGTGTTGAGTTGTGAACACAACGAATGAACACTTTACAACAGAGAGCAAGTGCGCCGTGAGCGCATGTGCAGCCTTGACACATGTTTTTTGAAGCTACAGATGGCTGCAAAGCATCACATAGCAGACAGTGTGCATCAACTGCATCTCAACTGCATGCAGGGCATGTCACAGTCCTGAGAAATGCTGGGAGGACAACTGCAGCACCACACTACAGCTTGAAACCAGAGTGGATGGCCACAACCCCGCCTGTCAGGTTCTCATACGTGACTGCTTTGAAGCCAGCTGCCCGGATCTGGTCAGCCCATGTTTCCTGCAGGCAAATGACACAATACAAGGTGGACCAGTTGTCAGCAAACACCAACACTTCTGCTCATGCTGCAACCAGTGTCTCTACTCATGCTTCAAATAGTGTCTGGCAAGGGGGTGCTGGCACATGGCTAGGCCACCTGCACTGTACTGTGTGACAGATGTAGGGTCAGCATTGCAAGGAACAAGCAGGCACCAACAGTTAACCAGAGGCATACTCCAAGCCCAACTTTTAACCAACTGTTGAGCGTGAAGCACAACTGCACTGGCTTGGGTCTGGCCTGTCGGGACATGTAATGCAATGCCGCCACACCCTACAAGAGGTGCCAGAACTCTGTCCGCCAAGCTCAACAGCCGGGCCCGTTGCACTTCCCCCCGCCCACCAACCCACCACCACCACACACACCACTGTCCCTCTAAGTGTCTTACACACGCACACGCTCACCTGGTCAGGGAACTGCCGTATGCTCTCCACCAGGTATTGGTAGCTGCCCTCATCACCAGCCACCAGCCCGCCTATCTTAGGGATGACGTTGAAGGAGTACAGGTCGTAGGCCTGCTTCAGCAGCGGCAGGCTGACCTGTTGCAGTGATACAATCATTGGCTCAGCAAAAGCTGAGCAACCCACAAGGGTGCCAGAGGCTTATGGGGGACCAGGAAAGAAGCCAGGCACCTCCAGAACAGCGTCCGAAGCATGAAGAAGAACGTAAGACAAGTCTAATGCACAGTCTACAAATTCGTCTGTCTGACCTGGGAGAACTCCAGACACAGCAGCCGCCCGCCCCGCTTGAGCACCCGGTAGGCCTCAGACAGCGCTGCGTCCCGGTCTGTCATGTTGCGGATGCCAAATGCGACGGTGTATGCGTCCATGCAGGCATCTGGGAAGGGCAGCTCCTGCGCGTTGCCTTGCACCCAGGACAGACCGGTCAGGCCTGCAAAGAGGAGTCAGGAGCAGCAAGGGTCAGGACAATGAGGGCAGACGCAATGCTGATGCTGATGCTGGTATTTGTTCGGAAGAAAACGTGGTGCACAATTATCAGGTTGCTGTGTTTACGCTGCTACAAGGTTCCTGCGTTACGTTGCTACCGACCAGGAATGGGAGGCTGCTGTTAGGGTGGAGATTGCTGCCTGGGTGCCTAGGGCGGAGGTGTGGCGGGTGTGAGCGGGTGCAGGAGGTGGGCCGATACACGTCATATGCATGATGTAGCGCAGCTGCCAAAGCTGCTACAGCCATCGGAGCTCCCAGTGCCACTGCATACACCAGCTGCCATAATATGCATGGCTGCTGTTGCAGCCTTGGGCTATGCACGTCGTCACTGCTGTTTCAGCTTCGGTGCTGCACTGGTGTGGCCGGCCTCACCTTGATCCTGTGCTCTGCGCTTGCCCACCTCCAACATCTCTGCATTGATGTCAAACACTGTCACGTGCCCTGGCTCTGGATGCTGCGGCTGCTGTTGACTAGGCTGCTGCGGTTGCCCCTGCTGCTGCTGCTGCTGCTGCTGCTGCTGCTGCTGCTGCTGAGCCTCTGCTGCACGTATCGCACGCAGCACTCTGAAGGCCACATCGCCTGTGCCACCTGCCACATCTAGGTGCTGCATGCCTGCAAAGGGGCCCAGAGTGCCCACCAGACTGCACAGACATGTGCAGGACACAGCACGTGATGTTGGGCAGGCCCCGCTGCCCTCCTAAAGTTCATAGGACTTGTGCTGCGTGATGCACGGCTGTCCTACACCAATATCACTCTGCCATGGTTGCTGACAGTCTGTGTTGGTGTGCCTGTACTGTGGGTGCCGTGGTGTGCATGAATGATGCAGTCAAAGCACCACACACCACGTGTGCGGTACAATCTGCAAAACACAGGGCTCTGCTGTCCAACTCAGGCTCCCCACCCTGGAACACAGCTGTGGCTGTGCCAGTGAGCTTGGCTCACACACCTGTCTTTCCACAGGCGGTGCAGGCCGCCGCTCATGAGGTCGTTCATGACGTCATAGCTGCTGGCAACATTGCTGAAAACCTGCCGCACCAAGGATTCCTTCTCCTGGCGTGCCACAGTCCGGAACCCTGCAAATGCACAGGAGGCAACAAGGGCACGAAGGTGGACCCACAGGTTGTGGTGGTTGTGGTGGTGCACGGTGGCAGGTTCGGTCTTTGGAGAGCTAAAGTTCATTTTGGACTTACCAAAGTCAATTGTTTCATCGCCAGGCTGCTCTTGGCTGGATGGGTGGAAGCTGCTGCTGCTGCTACTGCTGCTTGCTTCGCTGGAACTGGCTGTCAAGTCAGCTGGTGGCGTGTCTGGATGCTGCACTGAGGTTGACAAGGCCCTGTTAGCTTGGAATAGAAGCACGGACTGACAGCACTCAGCAAGGCCACAGACACTGCGCAGGAGGAGGGGGTGACTCAAGCTGCCTCTCAGCATGGTTGTTGATGCTTGTGAGGTTGACAGTGTGGGGAGGCTCTTACTTGGATGACTGCATCACTGCATGACAGCATCAGACGATCAATCCAGACTCACAAAGTGGTTGGTTGGCAACTGCCATACAACCATGAACCTCAAAAGTTGAGCTATGCTTGAGCTTGACCCGCCCTGTGCTTTGTAAGTCATTGTGATTTGGCCAACTTGTCATAGCCGTTGCCTCGCGCTCATTCTGCCTCGACGCGAGCAAGCTCTCGGACACGTCTTGGCTCTTGCTTCTTCTTCTCGAAAGGCTCAAGCGTCTTCGTGTCAATCATCTTCAACGTGAAAAAGATACACCATGTTGCAACGCAGCCTGAGGGAGCTCCCTGCTGTCCAGCAAGCAAAGCGCTCCATCAAAGTTCCTGCTGTGTCCGAAGCCATGGTGGCAGTCGTGACACGCAGTCCTCAACGTGGTGAGTCTGCTGCGTGTCGGTGCTGGCGCTCTGCCGCCTGCAGAGAGAAACATTGGCCTTGTGTGATCCGCAATTAAAGGTCTCGCATGCACCCCTGGTGCAGCCCCTCGTCCAGATAGCGGCTGCAAATGTTTTTTTGGCTGTGTCTCCATCCCGATCTTACGGCCAGCCTGTGCATCTCCCGTCGTCATTGGCTACGTGTACTTGCTGCAGGACACCATCAGAGCAAGCTGCAGAGGGTGGACCTGGCGCCTGTGCCGGCTCCATCCAGGAACTCACGCGCCAACACACTGCAGGTGTGTTTTGACTGTCTGCTCCTTAAATGATCGCTGGCTGTGGGCTTGCAGTGCTGCTCTTTGAACACAGCCCAGCCCTGGAAGTGGAGCCCGTTAGGCCTCTGCAGGCCCGGTGCACCCTGCCATTGTACAGCTTTTTATTGCATGACCACCAAAATGTATGTGACAGCCCTGGTTGCAGCTTTTTAGCTGGCTGCGCTACTGCCAGCATAGTCAGCGGAACAGCCCCTGTTGGCCTTGGGGGCCACGCTCAGGCGCAACACCTTTGACCCTCTTGTGACTGCACGTCGTGCTGTTGCAGGCGCCCACTGCGACAATGCAGGCTAGCCACACCAGCATCAGCCTGCCGCTGGGCCCTGTCGACCTGTTTGGCAACTACAGTGTGCTGGGACCTGCCATCATCCGCAAGATAAACAACGCCCTGGTGGCCCTGGTGCAGCCCGGCGGCTCCGTCAGCGTGCTGAACAGCAGCAGCGGCCCCACCATGTACATGTCCTGCGCCTCCCTCAGCCATGATGAGGACGCCAGCGCAGTGGTGAACCTGGCGGGGCAGCATATGGAGCTGGAGGGCTCTTTTGAGATGCACGACATGCAGAGGGCAGGTATCGAGCATGATGGCAAGGTCATTGTCAGCCCCTCAACGCTGTCAGAGGACAGCTGCATCCTGTTGGCTGCAGGAGGCTCCATCAGCCATCCTGTCAACGTGCACCCCCAGCGCAGCCCTTGAACTCCTTCCCAGTCCCTGTCCTCCCTCTGTATGGTCATCATCATGGTGTGACTGTTCTTGGTGGTGCTATGGGTGTGTGCTTGGTAGAGCGCAGGCACACTGCATGGCGCGCAAGGTCAATCTTTCCTACACACTGCACTTACCAAGTGTGTACAGAAGTCCACATGTCTGTAACAACACAACACCATTTTTGATTGTTGTTCGTGTCGTGTCTGGTGTGTGCCGCGTCTGGCGACTGCATTGCTGTTGCGGTCCTTGCACTTTGTCAGTGCAGTTTGAGACAGCACTGTTTGAGCTGCGACATCTTGCATAGACAGCAGATATGCCTGGGTGCTGGAGTTTGGCCCTGCGGTGGGTTGTTGGTCTGCAGATGTAGCCTGGTGATGGCTGCAAGCTGCCTGTGCGATTTGAGTAAGGCATCAGCTTTGTCCCTTACTTAACTCAATGTAGAGCTGTACTTGCATTCCCTGGCGCCTTGTTTCCAGCGTCGCCTGCATCAGCAGGCTGTCCAGATGGGCCCACACTGCTTGCTTTTGCACCCTTGCGTGCATGTTGGCACTTATGCACAATGTGGGATGCTGTGGCAGATGTTGCATTCTGAGCTGGTATCGCCCTTGTCTGTCAGATTGTTGCACCGTGGTGGGGTGGCATCAAGCACATTTGCAGCCTCCTGCAAGTGCATAATAGGTTCATTGGCACTTTGCAGGTACTTGTTGCTATGTTGCATCTTCCAGCGCCTGTGGCATGCTGCGTCGTTCTGCCGTGCTTCGCAATGTCGCGTGTGCATGTTTGGTTGCAGTTGCATGCCAGGCAGCCTTCACTTTCCTTTGCAGGGTTTTGCATGCGCGGTCTCTTTGTAGCATTTGGGGCGGTCACCGTGTCCGTTCCTGGCATGCTTGGACAGCGTATACCATTTGCGGCCTTGCTGAAATCTGCGTGCATGTTGAATTCGTATGGATAAGGCCAGCTCAACCATCTCCCTTGAGGTGCAGGTGTCTACATGTGTTTTTGTGGGTGTGTTGAAGCCTCTGAGAGCGTGTGTGTAAGACACTTGGAAGTGTGGTCACTTCTTCCTGCGCCTGCTGACAGGCTGTGGCCTGTCTTGTTGAGGTACTGTTCTTTTGCAAGGTCTTGAGCCCGTGTTTGGGTCTACCAATGGGGTGTGTCTGTGTTCCCCCTGCGGGTCATGAGGCACTTTCCCACCCGCAATCTCCTCTTGTATCCATACCTTGTTCACCATGCGTCACATTCACTGCAGGGAATGCCGGCCTTGGTGCATGCCGCTTTCCTGCAGGAGCGCTTTCAGGTCTGTTAGGCGTACGTTGCGGTTGTTGGCGCGCGTGTGTGACTGCGCATAATGAGCACTGATCCCAGGCTCCTTTGAACTTCCCTCTGTTGTTCACCCCATGTGGAGATGCGGGTGTGCACAGCCTAATTAAGGTCAAGGTGCGGCTCCCTTTTCCTTCTGTTAGCATGAGTGGTTTGCACGTTGGAAGATTGTTGCTGCGACACTTTCCAAGGTTTTACATAGGCAAAGACTTGGCCTCCAACCGAGCATTGCTTCCGTGGCAGCAAGGACCACGCGAGGTCTGCATTGTGTTGGGCTGAGCCTAAGGCTCCCTGTTGGGGCTTGCCCACGTGTGTGCTTCATGCAGCACTGCAGTGCTGAGTGGTCGTATGTACATGGCATCTTGACATAAGGTGGCGTCAGTGTCCGGCCATCACCTGGCCAAGGCCCTCGCTGTGCTTACTATGGCGCATCACAGGCCTGACAGGTTTTGCTGGGCCAGTCTCGAGTGATCGTGAGGGAGAGGGGGGGGGGGTGTCGATTGCGTCAGCTTTTGTCTGTGCCTGTGCCTAGGCCAGCGTTCACCGAGCCTTGCTGGCCGGGGCAATTGCGCAACGAGGCTTTGCAGTGAAGGGTGGTTGTATGTGGCTTCTTGTACAATTCACAGTGTGGTTTTTGAGTCAGTCAGGGATTGCAAGAAATGTTTCTGCACAAACCAGCAAGGATCATTTGGGGTGTTTTGATGTGTCTGCAGTTTTGAGAGGGAGTGTGGCAAATCCGTAAATACATGTTTTCGGTCCAGCAGAGAGATATGCGTGCTGCAGTGGCACCCCTTTTTGCTATTGTGAATAGTCTCGTGCATGGCATGCGATGTACTAGTCCTGAGGCTACTACTTGATTGCAGTGCTGCTGTACTCGGCAGAGTTTGGTGTGTGCTTGGTGTTGATACATGAGTTCGGTGTGTGCTTCTCTTTGACTGGGTTGCTGCTGCCTGGCACTGGCCATGTTCTGCAGCATTGATGGTGGTGTACACGTTTTCACGGCTGGTTTGTTTGCTCCGTCCACTCTGCGTGGCTTGCTCCAGTATTACACCCCCAGGCATCAGCGCTCCTCGATGCTTGGCTGGAGGTTTTTGTGTGAGGGTGGTTTAGGTAGTGTGCCAGCCTCAGAACGCTTTGCACCTTGGATGGTCAGGACGCTGCACCCCAGTGCGGCGACATCCGGTGCAATGGACACACACACAGCGAATTCAGAAAGGGAGTGATAGCTTATCGCGGCAAGCTCCCTGCTGTTCCTCTTGCAGTCTCGACCTGCTGCTGCCTACAGGGCAGCACTCAATGTGTTTGTTAAGTGCCTTGTTGTCTATTCCCCTCCTTGTACCCCACAGCATGTGTTGTGTGTGCGTGCATATATCTGTATATGTTTTGTCCGTGAGCCGATCAGAGCTGGACTGGCTTTTCTTGTCTGCTGCTGTCCTAGCATACTGTGACCATGCTCTCTGTGGTCTGTGCCTAGTGGAGTGTGGCTACACTTGTTTGCATCTGTCTTGTGCAGGTACGGTGCCGAGGGCTGTCCTCTGTTTGTGGTCCTGGATCGTGTTGGTTATGGTCTTGGTGCGTCTGGGGAGCGTCAGGGTGTGTTGTTACTGGGATGCACCTGTTTGGGCACTAGTGTGTCCTTATGCTAGGTTTGGCAGGTGGTCGCACTCATTGATGAAATGGGAGCAGATGAGATTGATCAAGAGTGATATCTGCATTTGTGCAGTTTCCAGTACAGGATTATTTCTTCCAGCTCTGCTGTAATGAGACCCTTCTCGCTTCCCAGCCGTGTCAGATACCAAGGGCTGCACATACTTGCCTGCACTGCAGTCGCGCAACATGTAAGGTGCAACATATATATGGTGTTGTGAGTGAGCAGCATATCCAATTGACATGCTGGTGCAAGTGCCAGTCATGACGTAGCTTTTCCTACTGAAGCGAGGCATGGAGATGTGAGCTGCAGTTGTGTTGAGTTGATCATGATGGTGCCTGTGAAAATCCCCTCAGAGCCAACAGCAAGCCACAGCTGGCAAAGAAAGATCGCATACTTCGGCACGACAAGCACAGACCGTAAATATCGGCTGCCACTACAGGTGCCCCTCAAAAACGATGTTCCGAACTTGTATTGCTTGTTATTGACCAAGAGATCTTGTGCGTTTAGATCCAAGTGTCTATCTTATTAGCTGTTATATGTGATGGTTCTATGCTTCAGCGTGCAAATGGTTTGGCTGGATCTTTATTCGGGGGACATTGACCTCCCCGGCCCCCATCAGAACCAGCAACTCTGTGGAGCTCGGAAGTTATACGGTAGCTTTTGAGTTATATTAATCCCTTTTGGACAGCTTGGATTGCGCTGAGGCGCTGTGTAGCCTCCCTCGGACCTTCTCAAGGGTCTCTCACTGACCCACTCTTGGCAGGAAGACTGCCAACCAGGACAGGCTGGCGCAGGTGACTGCTACCTGCGCCAGCCAGCCCATATGTCATCTTTGGTGAGCCGCAGTGACCGCATAGCGCCCAGAACGCAACAGGATCTAGGTTACTGTCAGGCCAGCTGGGATCTCAGTTCAGATCCCACTTTTGCCTCATTGGGCCCACCCTGCTCTCTCAACGTGCTGAATTGATGCAGCACAACCTTGATTGTGCTACTGAAAGCCTGTTTTGCTTGTGACAGTGGAGAGCACGATGTACCTGGTGCATCAACAGTTCACTTTGTTGGCCGCAAACTGACAGACGCCAGCCTGCTGTGTCAGCACTGCTTTCCATAATCCTGCGCAAAAGGAACCCACACGTTGTTTTCAGTGCGTGTAATGCCACCTGGAGCTTGATTGTGCTGATCTATGCCAACCTCCCCCGTATGGTGCATCGCACCCTGCATCCCCCCTGCCCTGTGCCCCACGTGCAGCATGATGGGACCAGCCCTCACATTCAGGCTGATACCTTACAGCACCAACAGCACCAGCAGCAGCAGCTGCTGCAGCTCCCTAGGCTGCACCTAGGCCCCGGCACTGCAGATGAGCCCCAAAGCAGCAGCTCCTACCCTGCAGTCTGCGGCCTGCTGCCCCCACTGGATGCTGCCAGTGGCCCTCCTAAGCCCACTTGTGGGACTCTGGGCTCCTGTGAGAGCGATGACACACCGCAGCACCAGCTCAGCCGCACTCCCACGGCAACAGCTGCGTTTGCACAGCAGCAGCAGCACAGCGCCGCTCAGCGCGCTGCAGCAATGGCCAAAGGAGGAGGGCTTGCGCAGCAGCGGCCCGGTGGTGCTATCATCACCGTGGCTCTTCCAGCAGCGCTACCAAACAGCAGCAGCAGCAGCATCGGCCTGGCAGCAGGCCTGCCGGTGACTGCAACGTCACCAGCAGCAGCTGCAGCAGGCGGCCACGCTCGCATACAGCCTGCAGCAGCGGCAGCCGGGGCGCCCCCGCCCACGACTGGGCTCGTACCCGGCCAGGGGATCATAAACATGCCGCCTGCCTTCCTCATCCCAGCAGCAGCAGCAGTAGGACCCCAGGGCACCCACCACCCTGCTGCAGCAGCAGCAGCTGCTGCCGCCATGGCAGCTGCACGCACAGCTGGCAGCATCCTCGCTGGACCAGCGGCACTCGGAGTCCCTGTCAAGCCAGAGGGCGACAGCAGCAACGGCGCCCTTTGCGGCTTCGCTGGCAGCAGCAGCACCAGCAACAGCAATGGGCAGTGGTGTAGGCGGGGCCTGTCATCAAGGGGGCCGTGCTTCCACTGCGGTACCACGTACAGCAGTCAGTGGCGCAGTGGGCCCCCGCACAAGCCTGTGCTGTGCAACGCGTGTGGGCTGTATTACAGGAAGGTGCAGAGCCTGCCTGACCACACCTGTGAGGTGGCTGGAGCGCTGGAGGTATGTGTTTGGGCAGTAGGGGGCAGCAGGTCTGGGAAGTGGGGGTTGTGGATAAATGGTGAGAGATAGGCAGTTGCAGAGGGTGACGCTATGTGCAGATCTTGGTCGGCCTAGTCAGTCTGCTGGCCCATGCGCAGCTGGTGGGTCGTATGGCTCTGTGCATCCACAGCAATGTCCGTTGTAGCTGCGCTGCGCTGCTGGTGGGGTCATGCTGACCCCTTCTCTGTGCTCACACCACCTTCCCACCCTCCCCCCGCATGGTCCTGCTGCCCCACACCACGGTCCCTGGGCACTGTGGTGCCCAGGAGTCAAGCCAGAGTGGTACACAGGGCCCCTCTAGGTTGTAAATCGCTGGAGGTTGCCTGTGTTCGATGTAGTGGTTTTACTGTGCAGGTTAGGCTTTGCTGACTCTGTCTTTGTGCTGACACCCTCCCCCCGCCCTGTCACCCCGTCTTCCTGCTACCTCACCAGGGTCCGTGTGGCCACTGTGGTGGGGAGGAGTCCAGCCAGTGGCGTGCAGGGCCCCTCTAGGTTGAATGTCACCGGAAGTTGCCAACATTCAATGCAGTGATTTTGCGCTGCTGGTCAGGCTTGCTGACTCTGTCGTTGTGCTGACACGCTCCCACCACCCTGTCACACCTGCACCCCTTCTGCATGCAAACAAAACCAGGGTCCGTGTGGCCACTGCGGTGCGGAGGAGTCGAGCCAGTGGCGTGCCGGGCCCCCTGAGCACCCTGTGCTGTGTGACCCCTGTGGGCGCCACTTCCGCAAGACCAAGACGCTGCCCAAGCGCAAGAGGCGCTCACTCACACAACACTTTGCAGGTGGTACTGACACACCAGCGGCTGCTGCAGCACAGCCAGCGTTGACTGGGGGTCTGCTGCTGATTGTGCAGTGCTTTTTGTAGTCTCTAGTGTTAGTACTTGAGCTTGGGTTGCACTGTTGCTGATTCATGCTTGCTGCGTCAAGCTGGCTGCTTCAAGCAAGCTGTCATTTGCAGCGATTAGGTGCCCTGCAGCGCACCGCCTACTCAACCCCTTGGCGCACCATAGCATGCTGCCAGCACTCCTGAACAGCTGCTTGTAGATTGAAACACCCTGCGTTTTTATAGGTCATGACACAGACAAGTACCCACACAGTCATCAACACTTATGTGACCTCACACACTCTTTCCTTGCACATAGCAATTATAACAACTGGGTGATCGCCTGTCGCCCTGATACATGCATGCCGGTGTTTCTGCTCCCCGCATCCAAAACCTGCACAACTGTCCACCCGCCTGCTCACCTCTCCCCCCCCCCCCCTCCCTCCCAGGCTGTCACCACTGCGGCAGTCAGTCCAGCCCCCAGTGGCGGGGCGGACCACCTGAGAAGCCAACACTCTGCAACGCATGCGGCCTGCACTACCGCAAAACCAGGGCCCTCCCAGAGCGCAACAACCCTGGGGACTCAACCGCGGCAGCAGCAGCAGCAGCAGGAGACGGGGGCGCTGACGAGCAGCAGGAGCAGGGCGAGCAGGTCAGCTCGCACCCACAGCAGCAGCACCCACAGCAGCAGCAGCAGGGTCCGGACGCTATGGACATCTGCAGTGATGCAGCAGAACAGAAGCCCTCCATCCTACAACCAGCCGCGGCAGCGGCTGCAGCAGCAGCAGGTGCTGTATCGAATGGTGACGCTGCTGGGCTCAGCAGCAGCAGCAGCCGGCAGAGAGGCATGCAGCCCCTGGCAGCTGTCTCTACTGTCCCTACACCCTTTGCAGCAGCAGCAGTACAGACCACTAAGGTCCAGGTGCCACACAACGCAGCCACCGCTGCTGCTGTGCGCGCCATACAGGAGCGAGCAGCTGCTGCTGCCAGGGCCCGAGCAGGCAGCCAAGCAGCAGCTGCTGGTATAGGGACAGGGGTAGGGGTGGGGCTCCAGCGAGGCACCGGCAGCAGCACACACATGTTACCGCCTGCTGCCAAGGCCTTTGAGGTATCCTCATCCTCAGCAGCAGCAGCTGCTGCTGCTGCTGCTGCTGTTAGGCCTAGCAGTCCTAGGCCTGCTGCCCCTGTGGCCTCCCCCTGCCTCCCCAGCCCCCCTGAACCTGAGAGCTCCGAGGTCCCAGGCTCCTGTGGTGACACAGCAGCAGCAGCAGCAGCGGGGGCCATGCTTGGTGGGGATGATGGGGACGGGGGTGCAGCGGGGCTGTTGGAGTGCCTGAGTGGGGGTGACGATGATGCAGCACTGATGGCTACGCTGGATGCAGCAGCAGAGGCAGCAGCAGCTGCGGCTGTTGCTGCTGGCGGCCCCAACCCAGCTGAAGTCACTGGTGGGGTTGCAAGCTGTATATGTTGAAGATACACAGCACAGGCTCGCTTGTGAAATGCTGTTCATGCTGGCACCCGCAGTGTGATCACTGGCCTGTCGCGTCCACATGTGCATTGTTCAGTGCAGACATCCTCCCGTCTCAGTGGTTAGCGTGATGTCGGACACACCTGTACATGCTGTGTGAAGTACATGCTGAAGTATGTTCACGTTGCATGCTGCATTATGCTGGAAGTACAGTCACATTGCATTCAGCCACTGACCAGGACCTCTTCATGTGCTGTGCTGTGTGGTGCTGCCTGCAGCTGAGTCTAGTGGCAGCGACCTGCCTGTGGTGTCAGCACCTGGGGGCATCGCAGAAGGCGTGCCTGTGGCTGCTGCATACCAACACAGCTGCAGCAACATGCCCATGCCCCTGCCCATGCACCAGCATCACCAACAGCAGCAGCAGCAGCCTGTCGGCGGGTGTCAGGGCAGCTGCATGCCAGGCATGCAGGCCCCACAACCACCAGCAGCAGCAGCAGCAGCTGGTTGGGGTGTCAGGCCCTGGGGGCCTATGGGGTTCACGGGTCCAGCTATTTTTGGCATGCCAGGCCCACAGCAGCAGCAGCAGCCGGTAGCAGCCGCTGCTGCTGCTGCCAATGGCAGAGCCAACGGGCTGACAAACGGGGAGCCTGGCACACAGCAGCTACACCCCCAGCAGCAGCAGCAGCAGATGCAGGGCCAGCAGCAACCACAGCAGCCGCCAGAAGCCAAGCAGCAGCAGCAGCAGCAGCAGGCTGATCGGCAGCAGCCAGGCCAGCAGCAGCAGCAGCAGCAGCAGCAGCAGCAGCATGAGTCAAAGGGCAGCAGCCTGCAGCCCTACGACCATCTCCACATGGCAGGGCTCCAGATGGCGCCCCTCATCCATCACAACTGGTACCAGGCCTTGCAGATGCTACAGCAGCAGCACATGATGATGGCTGCTGCTGCTGCCCAGCCAGCTATGGCTGCTGGCTTTGGTGGCATGATGGGTATGCCACCACCTGGGTTTGCTGCCCCTGGGGCTATGATGATGCCCCCAGGGGGCGTGTATCAACCCATGATGCCTTACATGGACGCCAGTAGCTATGCTGCATACCAGCAGGCATGGCAGCAGGCGTGGCAGCAGCAGATGGGCATGCAGCAGCAGCACCAGCAGCAGCCCTGGCAGCAGCAGCAGCAGCAGATGTCAGGTGCTGCCAGCTATGCAGCTGGCTCAGCCCCAGCGGCAGCCGTGACAGCAGCTGATGCCCCTGCTGCTGCTGAAGCAGCAGCACCTGCTGAAGAGGCTGCTGATGTTGTCATGGGCACCTGTGCAGCAGCAGCAGCAGCACCTACCAAAGGTCAACAAGCAGCAGCAGCAGCAGCAGCACCCTGTGGAGTCATGGAGCCTGTCATGTGTGGTGGGCCCTGGGGTTTTGGAGCACCTGCCGCCCCTGCTGGTGACGCTGCTGCCACTGCTGCAGCCCAGCAGCCTTGTCAGCAACAAGATGTGATGCAGCAGCAGCAGCAGCAGCAGCAGCAGCAGCAGACAGCTTTTGGTGCTGTACCAGGTAGTGCTGCTGCTGCTGCTGGTGGGTGGCCACTGACACCTGCCTGGTGTGGCTTTGGTGGGCCGCCGCCGTTCATGGCGGCAGCCATGGCGCAGCCCATGGCCATGCAACCCATGGCCATGAACATGGGCGGCCCTGCTGCTGTTGCTGCCAGCCAGCAGCAGCCTGAGCCTCAGGGCTCTGCTGTTGGCGTGCCGGCTGCAGCAGCAGCAGCAGCAGCAGTAGCAGCTGCTGTCCCTGCAACGCCTGGCAGGAACAAGGCAGAATGTGTATAGCTGTATCTCCCTTCATACTTTCTGTAGCCTCACTTAGTGGATTCAGTCGCTTTTCGGGGTGCTTTGCGGGCTTGGCTTGTGCCATGCATCGTGCATGCCATGCATGGTTCCGTACTATGCACGGAGCTGCAGCACGAGGGTTTGGAGTGTTGCTGCTGCAAGCTGCTTGCACATGGGTCATCTCGAGTGTTTGTTTTGTGTGATTGGTGTTCATGAGCATGTGTTCATGGTGGTGTGCAGTGTGTGCATGTCCATGTGACTGTCATAGGAAGAAGCACATCCTCTTCAGCTGTGCATGTGTGAGGGCACCCAATAGGCATCAGTGTTTGTGGGCTTATTCAGCATACTCGTACCTGCTGCCATGGCTTGTATAGCCAGCAGGCAGGCATGGCCTTGCTCCCTTGCGCCCACGCACCAGCCTTTGTGCCACACCGAGTTGTTGTCAGGCCTGTGTGGCCCTGTGTTGGCTAATGGCATCTGTTGCTACGCCAGCAACCTCTATAGTCCCCCAGCTCACAGGGCAGCAGTAAAGGATGCACTGTGTGTTTGATAGCAGTGCAGACAAAGCCCCAGCCCCAGACCAATTGAAGTCGAGTCGCAATCAGCATTTGTCACCCTCCACCATTTTCAAAGCCAATCTGGCAACAGGAGCAGCTGCTATGGGGGCTGCTGTAGAGTTTTGGGAATTGGCCCAGCCATCCACAGCAGCATGCCATTTTGTTACCCCTGGCATGCTGCCTTGCCTCCCCCTCAGAGACGGCAAGGCTGCTGTCTGGCCCAGACTTTTGCTGCCAGCCGAGTAGGCCTCTGCATTGGGAGAGTTGCAGCAATACAGCAGCTGTGGATGCCCTCACTGTTGGTGCTTCCTGGGCACAGTGTCTTTCAGCTGCTGGCACATCATCCAACATTTTGTGTGTGTACTTGGGGGGGTGGTATATGTTGCGCCCTGCACTCATCTTGTGGGCCTGTTGGTGAATCCACCCTTTGGTGGGCCGGACACAGAATTGAACTGTTTTGAACACAGCTGAAAAGGTGATTGTCAGTTGGCGCCATGCTAGGTTGCTTGCAACACAGAAGATGACACCATGAGCAGCAATCTTCTGAATGCTGCCAATAGACCAACGGTCCATCAGAGTCGATTACACAGCAGCCACTCACAACAGGTGATTGCCTTCAAACAGTCCTTCTGCACATGACAACACCTTCCAAATCAGGAACCGTCCTTCCACACCTTCCACCCTCCAGTTCTGTGCCACTCTTTTTGACAAATGCACAACAGCAGTCCTCTTGACGAACCCTGCCCACTTGTCACAGGCCAACGTGACCCAGGCACATGCAACGGCAGTAGCAAGCACGGTAACTTTGCAACCGCAAAACAAGCTGAAGGAGGGGGCCGACAACAGCAAGGACTAACACGCTGTGCACAACACACAAGCAGTGCTGACAAGGCTGCTACATCAAGTTCTGACGGGCCATATCTACGGCAAGCCAACAGGAATTCAGGAGAGAAAGAGCAGCTGAAGGTCCTTCAGCCATAGCCAACCTGGTCCACCAAACATTGCGCAATGGGTCCTGCTGTTGAACAGCAGCCAAACGTGCAATAATATCAGCAGCAACACGCAGTGAGTCTCGTCTGGACACATGACCAACCATGGGCATCTGCTTGCACTGTATGCAGTTCACACGACAGCAGGTGAGCAGGGTAGCGACTGCACTGACCATCACCTAGTCTCGCTGTACAAAGCAGGAGCCCAACAACAGCGAGGGCAGACACCCTGTGCACAACACAAGCAGTGCTGATGAGGCTGCTACATCAAGTTCTGACGGGCCATAGCAACGGCAAACAAAGAGGTGAACAGAGAGAGAGAGAGAGAGCTGCCAAAGGTCCTGCAGCCATACCTGACCTGATCCACCGAACATCGTGATTGCTTCTGGTGCCAAAAGCAGCCAGACAGCTACCATGCCAGTGATCCCACCAACAACATGCAGTGAGGGCAGCCTTAACCCATGACCAACCATGCCAGCCCACCAACTCTGAGCATGTGCTTGTGCTGTATAAAGTGCAGAACAGCAGGTCAGCAGCGTAGCGACTGCGCTAACCATCATCTCACCAAGCTGCTGACACACTGACGAAGAATGCAAGGCAAACGCCGCCAAGAGACCAAACAAGCAAGGCGTCGGACTGTGTAACAGATTGTGGGAAAGAGAAAGGCAATACAGGGTGTGTAGGTGTGCTGCTCTGCAAGACGGGAAGCTGTGCTGAAAGCACAGCAACTGCAACAGCAAACTCAGCCGCATGCCAGACGTAGGCACTACATGCAGTCTCCTGCCGGCAGGGTGGGGGGAGCCGCAAATGCGGCAAAGTCCAAAAAGGAACAAGCAGGAGCCTTTGACAAGGTTGTACGATCTGCAGGCCAAACTGGCACATCACCATCACCATGTGCAAGCAAGAGGCCAACTTGACACCATCTTCGCCTGAAACCACAAGCTTTCACAGTGTTGTCGAACGTGCTTTCATCCCCATGGCTGCTTTCACCAGACACCAAAGAAAAAAAGGGCCAGCAAGCAACCACATCCTTTACCACTGTAGGTCTGTCATGAACTCTGGTGTGAACTCTGGTATGAACTCAATGCATCGAATGTAGGAACAGTAAGTATCACAAGCAGGCACAGCCTCCTCCATAGCCAGCCCATACGATTTGGCACAGTATGCAGTACGCACGCAAGCGTGGTACCCACATAGCATCATGCAACTCCTGAGCAGCCCCTGAGCAGCAGGGTGCTGCAAACAACAACTCCTGCACTGCACTGCACGAGACGACAGGCGGTCCGCACACACGAGGCTGTGTCGTTCACGTTCATCTGCGGCACTCTGCAGCCAGCCAAACTGCAGCACATAAGGGGAAACACAACATCCGCCCGCAGCTGAAGTCTGGGCGGGAGTATGTGTAGGCAAGACGCACACATGCAGCTGACAAGCCATCATGGTGTGAACGATCAAGCCATCAGCTCGCCCACCCTACCACACCGCACGCACACATGTCACAAAATGCAGTGTGTCCTGCCAGGCACTCCCACTGCTGAAACCCCCACACTCAGCGCACCCCCCTGCCAAAATCTGACAGTGTGTGCAGTGCTGCCACTCTCAAGATACCTTGTACTCTGTCCATGAAACCCCACTATCCAGCTTCGAAACTCCACACCCAAACTGCCTGCTGCTGCAGACCGTATGCCCCAACGTCTTTGCAATTGAAACATACCTTGCGTGTGCACTTCCGATGTCACACAGTGGGCCAAAGCACATTGCCATGCAAACAGCACAAGCACGCGCCAAGAGCAATCCAACGCACAACCAAAGTCAACGGACACCCAAAGTCAACGAAGGCACATGTAGGCCACGCGCACACAACAGTGTCAGCACATTGGTGCCAACACAGCCACGCCAGGTAGCTGGTTGGCAGCTTTACACCCATGAATCCTTTCTGAACCCATTGAGTGGCGAAGTCAGGCGGCAAGGTGACGTGTGTGGGGTCGCGCAAGTGCACCGTCAGCCATCATGCTGCAGGAATGGAGGTGTGCGAAGCATGAGGATGATCATCATCATCAGAATCATCAGCAATGTCAGCAGCACAGCAGCGCATGCGCACGTCAACATCGGCAGAAACTCCGCCAGCAAACCTAGGACAGCACACGTAACCACAGGAAGCACAAAACACTAGCAACAGGACCTTTGTAACGACCATGTGACAGCCATGAAGGCATAGGGTTGTGATGCAGCCAAAGTGCACAGCCAGTCACTCAAACACAACAGCAGCAGGCATGCGCATTCAAGCATTACAGCGCCTTGACACTGTGACCCCCCAGTGCAGCGCACCACACATGCCTGCCATCCACCAAGGAAGCAGTCACGTGGTGCGGCAAACAACCCACACAAATGTTCCGGTCAGGCGTCACTTGTCCACCCTGCTGCAGACACCCGGCGCACCACAACACAGAGCAAGCAAACGCAGACAGGAGGTGCTTTGGGTGCCCAACAGCCACAGCGTGGAGCCGCCCAAGTTTACAGCAAAGCCCTGTCTTCGTACTGGTCAGCCCCAACATGCGCGGGGCTGCAACATCTGCCGGATGCAAAACCCTGCAGATCGACAGGCACTGCCCCTGAGCCGCAAGGGGACAGCATAAGGCAAGTACTACCCACCAGCACTAAGTAACACGAACAAAAGCACCTCCGCAAAGCACGATTCTGCCAGCCTCATTTGCCGCCTGCACCAGCAACAAGTTGGCCCCACCAATACCCCACCAACGAGATGCAAGCTCCGGCAGCATGCATACACATATGTTGTCCACTGGCGCAGTGCTGACCAGCAGTGGTGAAACAGCAACAGCCGCATGGATGAAGCACTCTGTGAATCCCCCGTATGGTGCCGATTCTTTCATACAAAAAGCACGACCATCCAGGTCCTCGATACGCGCAACCAGCGCACGTTCAAAAAGCTTCCAGCATGTGCACAACAAACATGCCCAGACACCCAACGCTTGTAGTTGTACAACTACCACCACGCCCTGTGCAACCGGTGCAACTCTGCACCCATTATACATTGAAACACGCGCACCCATAGCAAAACCAGCAGGCACGCAAACAGCCGTGGGCCCACTGACGCACCATGCAGTCTACATGAAGATGATGGATGTACATGGTACGGACGTTGAGGTGAAGCATGTCCACAAAACACGACACAAACCCATGGGAAGCTGCTTTGTACAAATCACCCACAATCGTTCTGCCATTTCCCGAACACAAAAGGATTGCAGCCCAGCGCTTGTGCCCAAAGACTGTGACGCCGCCGTCGACACACCAGCCTAACCACTGAGCCTCCTAACCCATGAACATGTATGCCAACCCTGCTCAGCTCTTCAGGACTCTAAACAAACCATGAACACGTATGCGTCAACCACAGATGTTGACGGGTGGAGTGCAAATCTAACATGGCAGGGCGCCTGCACGTGCACAGGAGCTGACAGCTGCAGCAGCACCATGGGTGTTAAGGTGGAAGCCGCCTGCAGCAGCGAAACATGACCGCACATGGATGGCCACCCTGCGGTGGTGACACGTGCAAGTGTAAGCAGCGAGCCGACAGGCAGCCGCCTGGCACAGGGTGACACGATGACCCCTGTCACAAGATCCACCCACGACCGCCACTGCAACAGATTCGCCCACCCAGATGGTGCCCCAACTGTCTGCCCAGCACACAGCCGGGACCTGCGCAGGCTGATGTGTTGGACCACTGACAAACATCGGCAGGATCCAACACCATCAGTCCCCTGCAAACCACACAGGACCAAAGTGCCCCATGAAAGCAGCATTCACCCTGAGCCCTTAGCCCGGGGCTGTGGTGTATTATTCTTGTCCACAGGGAGACACTGAGACTGATATGGTGGCACTGACGCCGTGCCCAAGCAACGTATAGCAGGAGGGGTGGATAGCACAGGGCCAGTTGCCCCTGGCCTGATACACACAGATTCCCAAAGTCCCACACAACAGAGTAACTTGCCCGCACATGGTGCACCGGGAGTGCCGCAGGTCACCCCAGAGCCACACTCCATCGGCAGATCAAAAGCCAAACCGCGAACCAGCCAGCTCTGGTCATATCAGCCCATGCGCGGCATGCACAGCTTTGCGCAACATGCAAGCAGTACCTCAAGCAACTACCAACTGAAGCGGTAGGGACAAGCTACACCCGCAAAAAGCCAGTGACGACACTGTACTGCCCGCAGCTGCCAACTTGCTGACAGTACTTCTCAAGCCCCTGGACGGCAGCCACCAAGGTTGCCGTGCAACAAGCATATGGCAACGCGCCCCATGCAGGGCGCTACATATAGTGTAGCTTTCTGCATCCTGCCTGCGAATCCATGCAGGCGCATCACTCACCTCCCAAATCGGGCTGCCAATGCGGCTACAGCCCGCAAATTCAGCCGAAACAGGCGTGCCAGGCGCCACGCCAAATGCAGCAAACCCATTGGCAGGCCAAATACTGCCGCCTGCCCACACTCAAGCATTCAGCAGTGCAAACAACTTCCGATGCTCACGCAACTCCAGCTAAGTACACAGGCAGTGCTGGGCCCATCACAACAAGCTAGCACAGGCTGGGCAAGGGGTGCTGGTGACAAGGAGGTGCCTAGGGGATCCCATGAGGCCACTGCGGCCACAACCACAACAAGCACTGATGTGCAACAAGCTAGTCAACAAGCGCTGATGTGCAACAAGCTAGTCAATAGGAAAATACACTGTCAGTGAGCAAAGCATCAGTAGCCTAAGCGGAACTAGCCCCTTGGCCCTTCCATGCCCCATCGAGCTGCAAATCACAAATTGAAAACTCTGCAGCCCCGCATCACACCGCTGGTGCGGTTGTGCTGGTGGCATCAACACAGTACATCCTTCCAGACGCAATACATCCAGTATACAACAGTCCTGCTGACGCCCATGCGTGAGGCTTTGCAAAAGGGGGCTACACAACAGTCCATTGCGCCGCCAACAGCACCTCACTCCTGCGCAGTGTTCTCCGCCCAGCAGTCCTATGCATGCCCTACTGTCACACAGCGAGCAGGCCGTAACAGCACCCCAGTCAAGGGCAGAGCCGGTGCTCGAGGCAACAGCAGAAAACAGTCCTGCAAGCCCACATGCAACCACCAGCCCAGAAGGTGCACCCGACATGCTCAAACCAGGCACTGTGCTGCCTGCTTGCGGCTCACACGGCGCTTCTTGGGCTCTGGCTCCACTGGGGCATCGCATGCCTTCACCACGGTCACGTAGATCACGCTGCGCTCCTCACCGCGACGCTCAAAGACGATGGTGTCGCCTGCGCATGGGACGCGGAGGGCCAGCAGCACAGTGTGAGCATGCGAGTTCATCGAATTGCCAGATCGTGACATGTTGGACAGTTGTGCAGCAGATTCAAAATGTGAGCACTGCTGCCTGCATCCGCTCCTGCACCATGTTTGACTGAACTACCTCCTGTGCATCAGAGCAGAAAAACCATTTCTGCAGCATGTGCACTGTGCTGCATCGTGTGCATCACAACAAAAAAAGTATCCTGCAAGACATGCCGCTCTGCACACATAGCAGCCCCAGCACGATGCAACCTCATGCTCAAACACTCACCGATCTCCACGCTGTGCTGCTTGATGAAGTCCCTCCAGCCACACGTCAGGCGCAGGTGCTTCTGCGCGTTGCAGCTCACGCCCTCGTACTGAACCCTGAAGGCCAACCCAGCCTCATCAACCAGCACAATCTGCTCCTTAAACATCTGCTCATAGGTCCCACGCTGGGGGGCGTCCTCGTCACCATTGCTGCCAGCACCGTCGCCGCTGCTGCGGCGGCGCTTGGCTGAGGTCGACACGTTGAGGTCATGCAGGGGCAGCAGGTGCTCAGCCATGGGCTGCGTGATGTTGAGCCGCTTCAGGTAGGTCTTGCAGGTGATCAGGCGGCTGTACCTGCAATGAGGGGAGCGGTGAGTGGAAGGTGGGCGGCAGCGCAGGCGACACATGAGCATCGCACCAACTGGACACCACTAATGTACACATCTTTGCATGCGTTGTGCGTGATCTCTGTGCACGACCCTGCTGAATTTACACAGAATGAGGTCGCCACGGCGCTTGGTGTGTGCACAATGAATGATCTTTTTGGGTCAATGAGGTATCACTGACTGATAGACTCTGCCAGAGGTCTACCACATTGCCCATCGCAAAAACAACTTCATCGTCATGCACAAACACCAAGTGCAGCGGCAAGCAGTGACGCGCAGCTGTGCCCTCACCTGGCCACCTCCTGCTTGCCCAGAGCAAAACCTGCCTCGCTCGCCGCAGGAGTGCTGCTGCCGCCATCGCCACCTCTCACCAGTGCAGTGCCAACAGGGAGGCAGAAGGGGCTTGAGGCCACTACTGCAGCGCCTGTGCCTGCCACTGGTCCCACTCCTGCCACTGCTGAGGTGAATGCAGAGGCCTGGCTACTGCTTGAGGGGGCCACCCAGGACTGGAAGCTGGGGCCTACTGGCTCCAGCACGGCTGTGCCAGCAGCAGCAACACCAGAGACTGCGGAGGCATCTGCAGGCAGCAGCACAGTCTGGCCCTCAAAAACGCTGCACCTCTTTGCCTGCTGCCCTGCGCAAGCATCAGCCACGGCAGCAGCTGCTGCTGCAGCAGCAAGCTCTGCCGCAGCAAGCTGTGCCATGGGCGCATATGCGCTGGTGTCAACGGGGGCTAGGGCAGCGGCCTCAGCAGGGGGTGCTGGTGCTGCCTGCGCAGGCATGGGCACGTCCATGGTGCTGAACTCAAGTGCAGAGTACTGCTTGATCTCTGCTTCTGCTACCAGCTCCTGGTCCACCTGCCTCATCAACAGCTCAAAAGTGTCCTGCCTGTCCATCTGCAGTCCGCTCAGGAGGTTCATCGGGTGGGGCTGCCTGCCAAAGCTGGCCAGGGAGAAGCCCTCAAACCCGCCTGCACCCAGGCCTGCTGCCACTGCCTCTGGTGGGGGTACTGCTGCCTCAGGTGCTGCAGGCGCTGCTGCAGGTGCTGCAGGCATGAGCATCTGGCTGTAATCCACCAGAGAGGGAGGCTTCAGGCCCTGGCCAAGGCTGCCAGCAGGGGCTGACACCACTGCTGTTGGCTCCTTCGGGGGTAGCCCGCAGAAGGAGGGACGCGACAGTGGCAGGCCGCCGGCGCTGAACAGTGCTGCTGCACCGTTGGCTGTGAAGCTGGCAGGCCTGCCAAGGATCCTGCTGCCCATCCAGGCTGGCGCGTCGACGGCGGCGTCACTGCCAGCGCCTGCAGCCTGCAGCACGCTGTCGGTTACAGCGGCTGCCGGCAGAGGGTCCTGCTGCTCCTGCTGGACGCCTGCGGCTGCATCAGGAAGGCAAAGGCAGGGCATGGGGTTTGATGTCTTGGGCCGCATGCTGCAAGATGTCTGAAAGTGAGCCGCAGCATGTGCTGAGGTGCTCAACCCATCCTGCCCATGCGCTGCACACACTCCACAACAACAGTGTCACGCCCAGACCTTGACTACAAATGCACAACGAGATATGTGGCACCCCATGGCCACCAGGACAGCCGCATGCAGCAGTCAGGTGCTGGTGGCAGCGATGACAACTGCTGCCACTGATGGATGAAGCGATGACACACCGCTGCTACCTACCTGGGATGATGGTGCTGAAGTCGGGGCGCTCACCAAACAGCATGGACAGGGAGGGCAGTCCTGCAGTGGAGGGCATGCCTGCCAGGAAGTCCAGATCCCTCAAGCTGACTAGCTCAGCAAGGTCTCCAGTCAAGGGGGCCAGCACACTCATCTCAGGCAGGCTGTCGCAGCGGCCCAGCCCTCCTGTCAGCAGCCCGCTGGCTGCGCGGGCATGCTCTGACAGCAGGGTGTCAGCCAGGCCTCCGCTGTTGCTGCGAGCCATGAAGGCTGCAAAGCGCAGGCCGCTGCCCACTGCACCTGTCCTGAGGGAGCTTGCTGCAGCTGCCAGGGCGCGGGTCTTGTAGGTCACCAGGCTGGGGTTAGGGTGAAGGGGGCTGCTGCCGTGGGACTGCAGGAGCATGGAGGGGGCGGAGTCAAGCCTCTGGTGGCACTCCAGGGCTGCGAATGGCCCAACGTCCTCCTGGTTGGTACCCTCCCCTGCTGCCCCGAGCTGACAAGCCACAGACGCACTGCCTGAATCGCCGGCAGCAGATTGAAGCCGAGCGCTGGCTACTGCCAGATCAGTCATGCTGGAGACCGGGCTGCTAATCTGCTGGCCCTGATGAACACTCGACTCGATCACGCCTGATTTGTAAACTCGCTCAGGCTCGCTGCACCCGGGGACCTGACATGCGGAGTCGAGCCCATCACTTTGAATGTCCTCCCACACAAGCTGCTCTAGGTTCTCAAGGTCGAGCAAGGCCATCGCACAGACGAATCTGCTGGGCAGCCTCCGTGCCGCACCGCTGCACGTTGAGGCACCGAACACTACTTCAGTTGGATGGAGGAGCTGGACGGCAGCGTACTGCGACAACAGAAGGAGATATCCGTATTTCTTTCCGAAAGCTATGTTGACCTAGGGCGGATGGGACTCTCTAAGGTTGCAGTTGCAGACCGGACCTTATGATGGAGCACGTTTGGGCCCTGCCATCCCAATGAGGAGAATGACCTGCAGGAAGTGTGGCGGAATGTTTGACCGGGGTCCAAAAAGCCGGAAACGGAGGGATACAACATGCACCTACCTTCACGAGGGTGTTTTAGGCCTCGCAAGTGCGCTGCGAAGCTGGAAGGTGGGTGCATGACCTGCCAGCCTGGCAACACACTGAGAGGCCCAGGCCAGCCAATGTTCTACAGGGATGGGTACAATGCAATTTAACCAAAGCAGCGCTTATATAGTGCTTGATTTCAGTCTGCCTGCCTTGCACCCCGCTGACAGAACAGACTGGTTTGCCTGGACGGGTGTTCCATGCAGATGAGCCTGCAGTTGCTCTTGAATGTGACTTGCCTGCTCAGATACACAGCTCTACTGCTGGATGATTCGTGCAACACGCTCCCACACAGCAAGCACTGCGCACTGCACCTGGACATGGATGTTCATTGCAGTCAGCAAACATGGCCAGACCTGGGACAACAAGCCACACACCAGTCCCCTGATGATATTGCAGGGCATCCGCCCACGCCCACCTACTCCTACAGCACAAGACAGTGATATATATACAGGCTATCCTCCAACCCAACAATTACCAGTGTTGATGCTTACATGATACCAACCACTGCACTGATCAGATCCACTGCAGGACCTGGAATTTTCCAGCACACTCCCTCACCCTCACTTGGCTATCAAACAGGGCAACCACCTGTTGTGTCATGCCAAGCAGCTTCCACATGCAACACACATGCTCCACATGCACTGCAGCTCTTCAGCCCTGGTTACAAACGCTATGGAAAGGCCCCAAGGCACCAGCAATGCATGCAGGGCTGCCCTTACACAATGCAGCCAGGGATTGTCACGTAGAGCCGCGTGTGATGGGCATCCAGAGACCTTTCGGCCACGCCACGTCACAGTCACACAAATTTGCTGGACATGGACACGCAACTAATCCCACATGCTCAGCCACATAGGCACAATCCAACACTGCCTGCACTTTACTCAGCAATAAGCCTGAAATCTGCTGACTCAGCAATAAACCTGAAATCTGCAACTCAACGGAGCCACACAGACACCTGCACTTGAAGCCCAATACCCCCTGACTGATGTACACTGGCCACAGGCCGCACCCCTCAACTCTCCACGCCCACTCAATGAATCAATGACATTCATCCCACCACACCCTGCTCAGACAAGCATCACGCTGAAACAACCAATCCCCGCTGAGCTCAAAACACAGGCCGCTCAAACTCCCTGTAGTAGAACAGCCCCTCCAACTTCTTGGCAAGGTAGTACACGCAACCAGCAACAGCAGCCACCAGCAGCAGGGGCCCTGTGAGGCCCAACACACCAGGTGCACCCCATGACACTAGACCGGACAGCCAGGCGGGCACAGAGCCAGGCTGTAGCGCTGCAGTGGCACGGATGGACGCCACAAGGCAGGCCCCAACAGCGCTTGCGATCACGGCAGCAGCGGCAGCGGTGGCGGTCCTCTGGGTGTTTGTGAGTGCTGACTTGCACTCGCTGCAGTGCTGCACATGCTGTGTGTACCTGTCCATGGCTTGGCGGCGCGTGATGTCCAGGTTGTCAAGAATAGGCTTGTTGCCCTGCAACAGACAGAAAGAACGCCACCCAAGGTACTCAAAGCTGGTGACATCCATGACACACCATATGTAACACCGCGTCACTACATGGAAAGTGGTTATCACTGACTATTTCGTGACCTGGGGCAACAATGACAGTCGGCAACTACCCGCGCAGCGTGCCTGCAGTGCTCCAGCCTTGGCCAAGCGGCGCCAGCGCCACACACGATCCTCTGCACATATCATATGTGACATATGCACTGCCCCCCTTGCCCCCAACAAAAGCCAGCGTACCTGCATGTGCTCTGGGAATGGCAGCTTGCCCCCACTGTACTTGTCCTGCAGGGGTGAAAACACAATAAGGCAGCACAGCGACGATGGACCGACCTTGCACTTGGTGCGACAGCCCTTGTGCTGCAAAACATGCCAGTTGCCAGTGCTGCAAGCTCAAAGCAAGCAGTACTGCAAGGCCGAACATCCTGCATAGGGTTTGCCTCCATGCAGCGAGTGCAGCAATCCAACACCCCCGGCCCCGGGTTCCCGGTGGGTAGAGCAAACACTTCACATGCTCACGTTGACAAGCGCTACACCTTGCTCGCGCCGACAAGCGCTACATCATACTCGTGCCGACAAGCGCTACACCATACTCGTGCCGACAAGCGCTACAGCTCACACGAAAGTGCTGCATCCTCCACATACCACTCGCCCCCCTCACCATCCACTGCCTCATCTTCATGATGGCCAGGTCAGCACTGGTGGGCAGGTAGTAGCTGCGCCGCCAGTCCTGGCCCTCAGCAGCATACGCCTTGGCAGCAGCACCCAGGAACACATCGTCACCAGCAAGGAACTCAAACCTGCAGGGGCAACGGCAGAGTGCAGGACGTCCTGATGACAGCAGACGTCAAAAGCGCATGTGCACGCGCAAGCATGGGCTAAGAACATATTTTGCACTGCGTGCTGTACTACCATCTTTGCAGCTGGATGCGGCGTACGATGTGCATGCGCATGACCATCACGTCACACAACCCCGCAGACAGACCCAATCGCAGACAGACTCCAACCACAGCTGCAAAGCATCCTGGCATGTCACTGTGCCGCCTGGCCAAGGACTCTTCCCGCATGTGCGGCACACACACTGCATGTCACATGGTGCAATACATGCACCCCAAAGGGTTCATGGGCACTCAGGACACAACCAAGGCAGCCTGTCATGCTGTGCTCACCCAAGCACGTGCTTGATCCATGGGGGCATGGCAGTTGCAAAGAGTGAGAATGACTTAAGTGGCTCGTCCTTGCTGTCAGTCACCCAGCTGGTGCCATAGAAGCGTGTCCAACCAGGCTTGCTGGGGTAAGCATAGAACACCAGCGTGGTGCAGATGTCAGGGTTGTCACTGCACAACAGCACAAAGCAGCATGCAAAGATAATGGCAACAGTCAGGGACAGCTAGCAGAAGGGAGTGGTGTAAGAAACTGCCCTCAGTAGACTTTCAAACAAATGGGCAAACGATCAGAAAGTAAAGCCACAGTGAAATAATCAATAAGTTGGATTAGCGCTGTGCTTCTTGGCGGCGGGAGGCAATGCAGCCTGTCGACCCAGCTTGCAGCCTTTGCGCTTCCCCTGACTTGAGCTGCACCTCTGGTATGCAATTGTTGCAATTGGCAATTGTTGCTGGTGACTGCAGGCACCCATGCTGGATCAAGGGTGGAGCAGCAGATTGAACGGGAATGGCTGCCCTTCACTTGTGGCATATGTTGCAACAGGGCGACAGACAGCTAGGCCTGTTGGCGGATGTGTTGACAGACGCCCACAGGTTTGGCACTGACTGTGTAGCTGGGGCTGCCCGTGTTGCCAACACTGGCAGCACATCCAAGCTACCTTTTGCACCAGCCTGCAGGATGCAGCAGCAGGGCTGTCAGCGGCACCTCACCTGCCCGCTCTCACTGATCCCAGCTTTGCATCCTTGGCTGTCTTGCCAGTGGGCTGTGGGTCAGGGCCTGGCCGCAACCTGCAACAGCACAACATGTACTTTTCATGGGTTAGATGCAGTGCTGCAGGCGCAGGAGTCGGCGACAAGCAATGACACAAAGGTCAGCTGTGTTGTGTGCAATGCTGCTGTGTAGTCCTCTTGCATTGGGATGCACAGCGACCACCCCAGCGGCCGTGCAAAGCTGCACCTGCATCAGGCACCCCCATTGGATAAGCAGCAAGCCCAAAAGAGCAGCTGCTAAACCCTAGGTCAGAAGGACTATTCAACAGCCCACAGGTACTCTCTTCCTATCACGCCACGTCAAGTGCCCCGACACCCACACGCAGACCTAGCCCAGCCAGCCAGCCCGCAACTCACGTGACATTGCAGGGTGGGTTGAAGTGTCCATAGATGCCCCTGCGTGTTGGGTCTGCCGAGGTGGTCTGGAACACAAACCCTGCTGGGCCCTTGTCCTCTGTCAGCTTGAGCTCCTGGGGGACAGCAGCATTGGCATCATAGCCTGGGATGATAGGTGCCGCAGGGACGGCAGGCAGAACAGGAAGGACAACGGGGCAGGCAGGCAGGCAGGCAGGCAGGCAGACAGTTGAGGCTATCAGGGAAGGCCATGGCTTGCGGCGTAGCCACACATGTCAAGAAGAGAGCGGTTTCACCAGGCAGCTGCTGCTGTGGCCTGCTTGCTGTGAGCTGGCTGTGCGACAAGCCCGGCAGCTGATGCATCTCATGTGCACCGCCAACATGTGCACCGCCAACATGTCCACGGGCGATAGGTTATCCCGTGCACGCCAATGCATGCAGTCAAATTTGTGTGCAGCCTGATTCAGCCTACCTGCCACTCCATGGTGAGCGTAGTCCACCTGCACAGCAACAAGCAACAGCACCACACTGCCTCAACACACCACTCTTTTGTTGAACACATGCATGTCATAGCGTGCCACGTCAAGTCATGTGATGTATCAATACACTTCCTGGTGCCCGTATTGCAGAGTAATACCAGCCCGCCCCAGGTGAAAGGATGTGACTGGTGAGGCTCTGCCTCAGGTCCCCGGCCATTGGGTTCGCCTGATTGCGCTGTGTGCGGCTAGCCGGTGGAGTCCCCCCCGCCCCCGGTAAAACCAAAAAAATGGGTGTGACTCACGTGTGTTGGGTCCAGCACATTCTCCATGAAGAAGTCCCAGCTGTATGGCAGGTCACGCTGGAACCAGCGGCCCTTCGTGGGAGACACACGCTCACCCATAAGGTCAGGCAGCAGCGGCAGCGGCTTCCCTGAACAACACACAACCAAGCAGCAAGCAGGCTTCTATGTGTTTGGTCACAGCATAAGACTACTCAACCAAGCAGTACTGCGTGCCACAGCACTACTTGGCAAGTGCTGCTGCTTGAAGTTGGTTTGACTGCTCAATGTGTGGTAGTACTGACTCAGCAGAATTGCTTGCGCTTCAGCTCCCACAAACTCAAAATAAAAAGCCTGGCTCAAGCAGGGGTATTGCATGCAGTCCCATGCACCATCCATGCATGGGGGCCCCATACAACACAACACAACACAGCACAAGCTCACCATGTTCAGAGCCAGGCGATGCATCAGGCCACACCCACAGCAGTCCCCCTGCCTCTATGGTGGGGAAGGCTGTTGCACAGCTGCGCTGGCTGGCACAAGCTGTCTTGGCAGCCTTGGCATCCATGGCCTGTGGGATGCTGCTGCAGGTGCCGTCAGACTCAAACCTCCACCCATGGTAAGCACAAACAACCTGCGTTACAGCAACGTGTGCCCATTTTTGTTTGGACATGTGCCTACATGAAAAAGGTGTGTGCCAAGGCCCAGGCGGCAGAAGCATCTATACCTCCCTGGTAAGCAGTCTACCGTACTGCTGCCAGGCAATGACGCTGTGTGGACCTTACCACTTGGAGGACTGTTGCTGGTGTGGGTGCAGAGCTGAGTTCTGGGTTGAGCAAGCAGGACAAGCAACAGGAGACGGGGTGAAGTGACGGTGTAAGCAGCGTTGCGGGTGGCTGCTGGTGTTGCTCGCGAGTAGCCTTACCTCGTCCCGCTTCTTGTCTATGAACCCGTCACTGAGAGTTGCCATCCGGTGAGGGCAGCGGTCCAGGAAGCAATGCCACTCGCCCTTCGAGTCAGCCCACACTATGTAGTCCCTGCAGTACACACGCATGGGCGCAGTACATTAGCTAATGTTGGTCCCTGCAGGCACCACACCCACATGCAGTCCGCCCACACTATGTAGTCCCTGCATTACACAGCCATGCGTGCAACACATTGACGTCAATGTTGACCCCTGCACGCACCACACCCACATGCAGTACAGGCATGCGGGCAGTACATCAACTCATGCTGACCCCCTGCAGGCACCACATCAACATGCAGTAACAAAACAGGCGCTGCATGAACCAAAGCCTCGCACGCCCTTGTAGTGCGCAGCCCTGCGCAGGCCCTTATGGCTGCGCATAGATGCTGTGGCAGGACCAAGTGCATTGTGCCCTCCTTGCTTTGTGGGCACGCCTCTCCTGCTGCCGCCACTACTGCACTGCTATCGCCCTGAGCCCCAACAACCCCTCAACTACCCCCTCATCCCTATCCGCCCGCTGTCCCCCCCCCCCCTTCCCCCTGACGGCACTCACTTGCCCAGCAGTGTGAACTTGTTGGGCTTGTCAGGGTCAAGGTTGTCGATGCACATGGCAGGGTACCAGGCCTGTACGACGTGACACACACAGAAGACCTTTGCTTCACAGCAACACTTGGCAATCCCACATGATGCATTTGACAGTACGGCCGCTGCAACAGCACTTCGCTTCAGTAGTAGGGCTTTGACCCCTGCATCGCCTGGCTGCCCTGACAGCTGGACCAAGCGACACCACCAGCGCATGATCCTTACCTTTGTCCAGTTGAACACCTCTGACTCTGTGGCTGGTGCTGCTACGCTGCTGGGTTTGCTGCTGCCATTGAGTTCTGTTGGAGCTGCTGTAGTCTGGGCTGTCCTCACATGCACACGCCTGCTGAAGGCCCTGTGGGTGGTGACTGAGGCAGCAACACCTGCAATGCCCAATGAATAATCATGATTGATGTATACTGTATTGGACACGTGCCAGGCTGTGCTGGGCTAGCATAGAGCAGTAACCAATGCATGGGCTGTGGTCCCTACTTGTGCTTCGTGCTGCTGGCAGGGCCACACATTTGCGCTGTGCTGCAGCGGTCGGAGCTAGGTGCCGTTGCAGAAGCATGCTGGTATCTGGATCGTGACAACGCGTCGAAGGCCGCTGAGCTGCAAGACACAAGTGATCGATTCAACGAAACTGCTGGACCTGATGATCAAGCTACGTGAACGCTAGCAGCACGTCGATTTCAATACACACAGTATGATCAAAGGAGTCGGGGTCAGGAACCCAGGTCTTGTGGGAGGGTTGTCCAAGGTTTTTCCCTTGACGATTTGTCAATGACAAAGTAGCGGACTGAAACTCAAGCCAGGGGTAGTAAGGCCCTTACCAACCCTGATCAAACCTTCGTGTTACTGTGTTTGGCCTCCATCCTAGCCTTCAAGGCATCCATCCACCCCATTGCCTTCAGCTCTACCCGTCCCCAACCTGCATTGATAACCAACTGAGCAGCTGCTGAATCAGTACTGCTGCTTGCTCCTGGCGCAGCATAAAATCCTCCCTCTGCCGCTGCAGCCTGACTTTCCTGCGCAGAGTTCTGCTGCGACCATGCTGCCACCTGTCGAGCATTCTGCTGCCAGCGCGCTGCCTCACTCGAGCACCCCCCACTGCTTTGATCACTGCTGCTGCTACCGAAGGTGAGCTGTGGGCTGCTGGGCATGCCAGTGGCACTGCTCTGTGCTGCTGCCACCGCTTCTTGCACCATAGCTGACGTCCGTGTGCTCATGCTGCCCATGACTCCGTCCCCTGATGTCACACCTGCCAGCATGGTGGGCCCTAGCTCCCCTGTGACCTACACACCACCAACACAACATCAACAGGATACAGCAAAAGCAAAGGCAGATCACACATGACGCATTCCGCTCTGAACTACACATCCATGTGATCATCATCCTGCAGGCTGGCCCTGAGGAACCTACATGCTGCTTGCTCATGTGCGCAGCAGCAGCTGTGTGTGAGGCCTGACTGGCCCACCAAACAGACCCTGCCACTGCAATTTCAGTCCTGCAGCTGCTTTTCCTTTTGCAGCACCAAGCCAGCCAACCAGTACCTCCGCCTGCATGCATCCACCATACAGTATGCTGCATGTAACCACTGTCTCAGCCAGCCGGTGGGGTTTTGTCCCCCTTGTCTTCACAAAGAAAAACAAAAAAGAACAGTAACCACTGTCTCTGGCACCTCGCACCTTGAGAGTTGGGTCCAGCACCACTCCCCCTGCAGCCTTGACCTGCAGCCCCCTGGGAGGCCCTGATGGCTCAGCCAGGCTGTGACAGCCCCCCCATCACTGTCAACATACACCAGGCCAGCCTGCTCGTGAAGGTGGACCTGAAGGGCGAGAACCACATGCACGACGCAGCTTGTCACGTCAGCATGTTAACTCATCTGAGCTGATGGGAACTGTCTAGTCACGGTGCTGTCTCCACAGGTCATCAACATTTGGTGCACTGAGGAGTGTTGTAAATGTGTGCATCCAAGGTGGATCTGTTTGTGTGAAAGTCACAGTAGGCAGTATTACATTGCATTGCGGTCTGTTGTCCTAGTCAGCCGTTAACTGCGCATGTGTGCCCCACACAACAAACCACACCCTTCCCTCCAACATCTCTCCGTCAGCCGCACCTTTATGTTGCCACCACTTGACAGGATTGCGGCATTCCCCTCCAGCCCATCAACAACAATGGCACCTCCACCAGACTCCAACCTGGCTTCACCTTTCAAACAAGCAATGTGGTCAATTTGAAGCCTGCCACCACTGGCACCAGCTCCCGCCGCTGCCACTGCTGCCGCACGCTGACCAACAGCACTGCCAGGCCCAGCAGCCCCTGCAGCCGCGGCACCGACTGCTGCTGCTGCTGCAGCGGCAGGCCCTGCCGTGCTGATTGCTGCTCTGTCTGCATACACCGACCCTATGCTGGTAGGGCCCCCGGCTGACAGCACATCCACAGTCAGCCCGAACAGGCGCTTGATGGACACAGCCCCACCCCCTGAGTAGACAGACACCTGAGAGGCACCCAGCTCCCTTACCTGACAGCAAGCAGGACAAGATGAATGAATGGCATGAGATCTTGAGCTTCATAGCTACAGCCTGTATGTGACAGTGTCACATTCATTGGTTGATAAGATGCACAGCCAGGGTGAGGGGTCCTGGCAGATCAGCTGCAGCAGCAACAGCAAGCCTGCTGGCAGGCACTGCCAGCACAAGAAGGCACATGCCAGGCATAAGCCACAGATGTCAAGCAATCGCAACGCTGCTATCAACCCCAAACAGACACTGTGACTCCACTGGATGTACTGCTGACATCGCTCCCGTGCAGAGTGCACACACCACCCACCTGTACTTCACCGCCACTGAGCCGCACATCCTGCACAGCTGGGTCCTGCAGCAGCTGCTGGCCTGCTGCACCTGCTGCTGTGCTGATGGATGCATTCACCGCTCTGCAGCGTGACACCTGCACATCACCCCCTGATGTGCTGAGCAGCATGTCAGCCTCCTGCAGCTGACCCACGGTCACACTTCCACCTGCTGTGGTCACACTTAGCCCACAGAAGCGGCTTGGTATGGTGCCTGACAGGACAGCTGCATCTGCTGCAGGCGGCTCCTGCTGCTGCTGCTGCTGCTGCTGGTGGGTGTCAGCAGTGCTGCTGCTGCTGCTGCTGCTGCTGCTGCTGGTAGCACGCTCAACAACATCTGCATGTGCCACAGTGAGCAGACAGCCTGTCAGAGTAAGTTACACAGCAACGCATGGTTTTCCCCTGGCACGCATCTTTGCTGGGCTGAAACTGTTACTACAGCCTCGGAAGCAGCTGAACACCAACATGACTTGTGCGGCACCAGTGTCTTGACACAGTCTGAACACAAAGATGGCATGGCATTCACCAGTGGGGACCACCGCCCAAAACTATTGTGAGGGTTGGCCAGCCTGACTGCATGGTAGCAGGGCTAAGGAAATGCTCTCCTTCATTCGCAAGTGGGCAATGCTATGCCATTGAAAACGCCTTGCCATTAGTTAACCGTACCTATGATGCGACCACCTGGCAGCTGCTGTATCAGGAACCTGTCCTGCAAATTGTGCTGCTGGGTGCTGGTGCTGCTGGCTTCAGCCTGCATACACAATGCAGGGGTGTGAAAGCATATAAGGTACCCTTATGACTACACTGTAATTTGTACTGCACCTGTAGTGTCACTGTCTCCTCTTGTCCCGGCTTGTTCCTGATCTGCACGTTGGTGTGTGGGTGTGTGCAGACGATGTGCAGTAGACTCCCAGGGGTTACAGCAAAAGACTCCGAATGAGACGATTCGACCGAGTAATCGCGGCTGTAGGGTACCAGCGACTGCAGAAGCACACCCGGCGGCAACCGTTGTGCTACTGCCAGTAGGGTTGCTACTGCTGGTCTGGCTAACATAGCAACTTCCAGCACCAGAAGGTATGATGGTTTCCTTGTACACTTTGGTCGCATTCAATGTCCCTGCAGGATGCCATTCCTGTACAGTTGACTTTGATCGATCAGATATGACGTCACGATGACTCATAGGCTTGTGTGGTGCAGGATTCATTGTATGTATGTTCAGATTTCTCACCTCCTTTTTTAGCAGCAGTATCGAGCGCCCGTTCTCTCGAAAGGAAACAACAGAATCCCCCTCCAGGCTGTTGCTGTCGCTGCAGTGACCTACCTACCCATTGAAACCGCCCAGCAGGATGCTCCAGTACTTCCAGGCAGCGTACAAAAACTACGTTTATGCACTCTTGACCCAGGTCAGTCACCACCTGCTGTAGGGGTGCCAGCAAAGGCATAGACACACACCCGCACCCTTCCGCTGGTTGCTGACAGCCTTCACTTTTGTCTCCTGCAGAAGCTGCTGGCAAGACATACACCATCACTGCAAGAGATTGGTGGTCATGACCTGTCAGGCCACACAGTGGTGATCACAGGCCCCACAAGGTAACAGTCAGTGCAGTTGCGCTGGCCAAGGCAACATGCCCCTGTGTCGCTACAGCATTGACCAGCCTGCAGCAGTAGCAGCTGCTGCAGTTGTTGCTGCCGTGTGCTGACAATACCTTTGTGTGCACATCTGCAGTGGCATTGGGAGGGAGACAGCAGCTGAGCTGGCCAGGCGAGGGGCTCATGGTGAGGGCGTGCTTTGTTGGGCTATTACTAATCGGTATCAGCACTGAGGTCAGGCCATGACTCATCGCCGTCAGCATGTGAGCAGCAGTCACTAAGTGATCCTCCTACCCATGCTTCCTGTGCACACACTCTGTCTTTTTCATACTGCTTGCACTGCCATTCGTGCCGGTCACCCCTGTTCGTGCCGCCCTGTCAATGCAACTGCCGCTGCCAGTGGAGCTGGCATGTGAGCACCAGTTACTGAGTGATCCTCCTACCTATGCTTGCTGTGCACACGCCCTGAGTGCTTCATGCTGCTCGCACTGCCACCCCTGCTGCTCGCCCCTATTCATACCGCCCTGTCACTGTCACTGCCGCTATCACACTTCTCACAGTTGTGCTGGCATGTCGCTCCCAGAGCAAGGGTGATGCCATGCTGCAGCAGCTAGCAGCAGAGGCCAAGGAGGCGGGGCGCCCAGCACCCTCCCTGGAGGTTAGCCTTCTGGACCTGGCCAGTCTTGAGTCTGTTCGGGGCTTTGTGCAGCGCTGGGAGCAGCAGCAGCGACCGCTGCACATCCTCATCAACAACGCGGGCATGTTCAACATGGGAGGTGAGCCAGGACCTAGCAGCAGCGGCAGCACAGCAGCTGCTGCCGCTGCTGCTATATATATATTAAATGCACCAAACAACCCGCTCCTGCCAGCACTGACTCACACAGCCGTCACTCGGAGCAAGACCACCATCAATTAAATTGTCAGCAAGCTGCTTTCGGTGCAACTCCTAGCGCAGGAACTGAGCAGTGATTGGGTTGTTTGGTGTTTATGTGTCAACCCGCATGGCACTGTGACAGATGTGAGTTTGACTAGACCAGCTCAACCAGTGTGATTGCACAAACAGCAACACTGCTGTGCCGCGTTTTTCTCCACACCTTGCAGCTGGACGTGCTGAGAGCAAGGACGGCTTCGAGGTGCACATGCAGACCAACCACCTCTCACACTTCCTGCTAGCCCTGGGCCTACTGCCAGCGCTGCAGCGGGGTGCACAGCAGCCGCCAAAGGAGAACAGCCTCAGCCCAGCAGGCGCAGGTGCTGACCATCCCTACCGCCCTCGCATCGTCAGCGTCGCGTCCGCCATGCACCACTTTGGCTACAAGTTTGGCCCATCAGACCCGCTGCTGAAGCAGGCCTACTCCACAACGCTGGCATATGGCAACAGCAAAATGGCACAGGTAATTTAGAGCTTGCAGAATCTTTCAGGTAGCACACGAAGGCTGTGCAGTATTTCTGTTGCACAGCAGCCTGCTCAAGGCCGTCGCGCTGGCCCTTTGCATATGTCAGCAGTTGCATATGTCAGCTTCCAATGGCAAAGCATGTGCCAGCCACGTGCTGAGACATAATCCACCCATCACACAACACACACTCACAATGCTTGCTTTTACTGGCTCGGTGGTTTGTTTTATTTTTGGTGCCCCTGTGTGTGTGCCTGCAGATGTTGTTCACTGCAGAGCTCAACAGGCGGCTGGCAGCAGCAGACATTCCAGTTGATGCGCTGTGCCTGCACCCAGGCAACGTCATGACTGAGGTGGTGCGCAGCCTGCCACCACTCATCCAGAAGCTGTACAGGGCCCTGCTCACACACATACTCTTCACACCACCAGAAGGTAAGCCACGGTACCGCACGGTACATGTACTGCCTGCAGTACAGCAGGGCAGGAGGCGACGAGGCTCCGTTGACAAGGCCTGCCCAGCTGTGGATGGGCTTGGTAAGGCCTGTGTTGTGGGCTTCAACCTGTGAAGCTTGTACACAGTGTTCTGCGCTTCGTTGCTGGCTGGTTGTTTATGGAGAGCTGTGTTCCTCAAAACCAAACCAGCAAGGGCCTGCCTGGTCGGTACTGGGGGTGTATAATAGATCCATTGCTTTTCAAACTACACCTTTTGCACAAAGCCCACTTGGGGCTTGCAGTCAGTTTGACGCACAGCTACAACAAAAGCCGCCTTGTGCTGTTTTAGATACTCCATCTCCCGCCTGCCGATTCCTTCCGTTGTAGGTGCCCGTGCCACTGTGTTTGCAGCCACTGACCCCCAGGCGCCCCAGCTGGCGGGCGCAGGTCACTACCTAGACGCACATGCAGAGCCAGCACACCCCAGCAGCCGGGCAGGAGATGAGCAGCTGGCGTCGTGGCTGTGGGAGTGGTCCAAGGGCCAGGTGCAGCTGCCTGCTGAGTGGGATGTTGCAGCAGCATGAGGGGGTGGGGCTGCACAGTGCCGTGTGGCGTCTGGCATAAGTGTTGAGCAGTAAGTGAAGAAAGGGCATGGTGTCTACAGCATGGTGTCTGGCAGCGTGAGTGTTGAGGGGTGGTTGAAGAGTGAGCTTATGAGCAGGTTTATCAAAGCAGGAGGGCTTGAATGTTTTTTTTTGGGAGTGTGGTTTCAAGTGTTGCTGCAAGAGGTTTGTCTGCATTCTTTTTTTAGAATGTGTATAACTGGAGTCAGCAGTAGATGCACCAAACAGTGTTGACAGGCATGTGAAGCTGTTTTGGTCTGGTCAGACCAGACATTGACAGATGATTCTGAGATGATGCATGAGCCTTTGTAGCAAGACTGGATGGCTTTCAGCCATTTCAGTGTTGGTGCAGCATGTGCATGGTGATGTGCGAATTGTGCAATTGTCCCATGGTTACAGTTGTATCAGTGTATGTTGGGCGCAGGTTTCATAAACCACGTGGTGGTGGTTTTAAGTGTGACAGTTGGGCGGTGGTTCTTTGTGTTGTGGGTATTGTGGGTGCTGCAAATCACTTGCAGCCCAAGTTGTGGAGTGTGATGCATAGTGCATGTGGCTTTGCATGCCTGTTGATGCAAGATGCAGCTTGATCGATTAAATATATGTCCACCGCTGTGCCTGCTTGTTCCTGTAGCGTTGCGTAGGGCAGCTGAGACACCTTGATGTGCAGATGCGGCCAAAGTGACATCCTATGTGATGCTTGCGGTATCATTGCTGCACTGTTTTGGTGGTTGTCGGTCAAACCCTTGCTAGGAGCAGGACATCAGACCAGAGCTGTGCATTAGGAAAGGCAGCCCAATTGCACCCAGCTGCACAACCAGACGGAACCAAGACGGAATGTGACATTGCGCTCCAAACCTTGATCCAGCACAACATCACATTTACACAAATGTGCTCACACTGCTGAATAGGGTGCTACTCATGCATGTAGGGCAATTGCTGATAGCTTGCCTACACAAAGCGTTCACCAATTTACAACTACATTCCCAAACATCCCCAGAGCTGGCAGCAACATTCCCAAGCATCCCCAGAGCTGGCAGCAACACAACACCTCTCGCAAACACAAACCTGTAGCACTCTCTCAGCTGCTACGCGCAGATCATACACCCAGTAGGTTCATGCTGCAACCTGCAGCTGCAGCCCCACTGCCTGCACCACAGCAGCCAGCTGCCCCTCTGACACCTCCAGAGACTCCTGCGCTGCACGCAGCTGCTGCTTGGCCATCGCATGCGCAGCAAGGGCGCTGTGCAGCTGCGCCATGATCATCTGCTGCTCAGCACCACCCTCAGAGCTGCCAAACTGCGCTGCTGCACCTGTTGGCAGCACACCTGCACTGGGTGCGGCCACCGTTCCAGCCAGCACTAGGGCCGTGCTGACTGGGCCTGGCTGGTCTGCTGCTGGTGTGGTGTCTGGTGCTGCATCCAGTTCTGCTGTGTGCTTGACCTTACGGCGCTTGGGCCGGTCCAGCTCTACAGCTGCTGCAGCCGGGCTGGGGGGCTGTGGAAGGGCCTTGCGCTTACGGCTGCGCGCAGGGGGCTCCCCGTCTGCTTCTTCTGTGTCTGCTGCTGGCTCTGCCTGGTGCTGCTGCTGCTCTTCTGTTTGTTTCCGCCGCTTGCTCTGCCGTCCCCTGGGCTTGGCTGGCTGCTGCTGCTGGTTCTGTTGGTCTGGCTGGTGTTGCAGAGCCGCCTTCTTACGCTCCCTGGGCAGCACCTGCAGCTGCCTGAGGCGCTCCTTCTCCTTGTCTACATCCCTCTGCAGGTAGATGTTCTTCAGGAAGTTCAAGGGCCCTCTGCGTCCCAGTGCAAGTGTGGCCAGGTCTGCTGCTTTGGCAGCATCCTGTGAGCGACTGAAAACGCCCAGCTCCACTAGCTTGCCATCAGCTGTCTGCACGCAAGCCTTCCAGGCCGCCCTCCCGTCTGCGACTACCTGAGCAACCCCCACCAGCTTCCGCTGCTGAGGGCCACGCTTGCTGGCCTTGTTAACCTTCCCCATGACAGAGGCTTCAAGAAAAAAGTGATGATGTAGAAGGTTTTACTTTAACCCTTTCCCAGAGGCAAATTAGGGTGTTGAGGAAAGATTGGTTCTGGTGCTGATCCAGGCTGGACAAGGAGACACTAAGCTTGCTACGTGTGGCCGACAAACGTCCCTGTAGAGAGTAAGAACTGACGATGGCGCTCAACCTTCGGAATTTGACGCTCTACATTCGAATTCAAAAATGCAACCTGGGGTTTTGACAGTTTTGGTCACGGTGGTTTCGAGCTATCTCGTGCTAGAAGAGCGTAATTTGATGATCTTGACACCACCTTGGTGCAGGTACGTGACTGCACACACAGTAGCTGTGCCAGGCTGCTGGGTGGTGTCTGGGTGAACCTGTGATCACATCATGTGTCTGCAACATGTGTCTGCGCTCCCACGCAGATCCTTTATTTTCCTGACCTCTGACCTCAATCTCCCAACTATTGCATCCCAGACAGCTCATGTTACCGTTGTCAGACGCCCGTCAAACAACACAAACCGAGCGACAGAGCAACCATGATTGGGGTCACTGCTGCCACGCTGCATTTTGGCACTGCTCCTACTTTTAGAGCAGCTGCATCCCACACCAAACACTGCATCTGTTGACAGGCCAGAGCCACATGCACCTGATGACGGATGCACAGTAACAGCACACAAACAGCCATGACTGATGAGCATGGTGAACGTACAAGCTGGAGGCGAAAGAACAAGGATAGCAGAAGCTGTGAAAAGGAGCCAGGACGCTGACCATGGTAAGAATCAAGAGGCGGAATGTGCTGCGAACAGGCAGCAGTGTCCAGGGTTGCGTGCCTTATGCCCAACGTGAGACAACCTGCTCTAGAGAGCAGGCAAGAATGCAGCAGCCCGGCTGGGGAAGAGAGTCAGCATACACCCCTTCGAGCTGAGAGCTCAGATGACATGCCAGCACATAGCATACCTACATCTGCAAACACAAACAAACAAGCAAACATGCATGGCATGAGCCCACCATAATCACCATAGTACCAGACAAGTGCGCCTCTACCTGCCAAGCAAGCAAGTCAGGCACATCATGTCAAACTGTAAAGCATCAGCTGTGAACACCAAAACAAGTAGACAGCACGTTGGAGCAAAATACACGGCATTAGGCCACGTGCAAAACCACAAGCAGGGTTTGCACCATTCAGCAGGCCTGTGTGGCAGCAGAAACAGAAGCAGACATACCCCAGGCTGCTGCCATGGAGAGACGCCGTACATGTGTGTGAGTTGCCGACACCGGTCTGCAGACAGGCGCCGGCATCACATACCCATAACAGAAAATATGATTGCGCAGGGTCATGGCCGCCGCATGCGCGTTCAGAGCAGCGCCGTGAACCATGCCCACCCACATACATAAGGGCCTAGCCAAAGCCAGACATGCCCCAAAACAGACTGTCAGCTGGCTAGTTGCTGCTGACACGCCGTCCAACGGAGACGAACTCAGAGCGATTACTGCGGCAGGCAGGCAGGCTATCTGACACTGACTCCCAGGACCACCCTGTTTCACCATCATGCCTTTCAAGTGTGACTGCACCGCTTTGCCCATCCACATCAGAAAATCCGGACGTCAGCCAATCGCGACCAACGACCACGCATGATTGATTGCCCAGCAGGCAGCACTGCCACATATGAAGGATCCTGACCAATGCTTTGCTTGCAGCAGTGCAAACCAAGGAGGACCAGCTAGGACAAGTCCCAAAGTGCCTGCCAGCCGGGGTGGCTGGCGGCATGAACTCCACCGCCGCGCTGCACTTCCAATGCACAGCGCAGTAAGCTTTTCGACAGCCCTGAGGAGATGCTACACGTCAATAATGTTTTCCCACCACACACAAGCAAGCACACGCGCGGAAAAAAAGGTTGCAGGGCCTGATACTGGCCCAGACTGCAAGAGGTGCATATGCTCAAACATGACGAACAAACCCCAGCCCAAAGTCACAAACACACACGCACCACATTGCGCCCAACGCCCAGCAGGAACAGCTGCTGCTCAAAAGTGCGCCTGCCTGTTCAGCCAACACTGAGGAAGTCATGTGCAAGAGGCAGTCACCACCGTGTTGCCAACACCAACACCTTGTTGCCAACACATACATGCCACCTAGCTTTCGTAAGCCGGCTGAGTGCAGATAGGGTCTGAGCTACAGACTCCATACGCTGATGGTCAATCCCTGCAAAAAAGGGAGTTTGATGCCTTTTTGCACAACAAAGAAAGTCACAAACAACGACACACAGTGCAATACGCAATCAACACCGCATGGTCCCCTCCCTGCACCCTAGCTCAGGCAGCAACCTCTTCTACCACGGGGGTCGCACCAGCTGCTCCATTTGCAGCCACAACAGCGGCCGCCGCCGCCCCTGCTGCCCCCACAACCGCTGCCGCTGCCGCCGCCGCCGCTGCTGCCGCCGCAGTGGCTGCCACACTGCTGCTGGCCAGGGGGATTGGCAAGCCAGCCGCAGAAGCTGCCGTAGCTGCTGCTGCTGTCGCTGCGGTTGCCGCGCAGCCGGGCGCCAACAGACGCCCGTACCTTTCATATGCCTCCTTGGACAGGGCAAGGGCGCCACCCTGAGGCACAAGGGCTACAGCCGGTGCGTCTGCAACCGCCGCTGCCACCTGCTGCTGCACCGACACGCTGTCTCCTGAAGCCGATGCAGCAGGCTCTGTGCTGCCAGTGGCTATCCACCTACAGGTCATCATCAGCACATCCAGCCGCCAGGCGGGTGCATCATATGGCCTGCCTGCCTCTAGGTCTGACTCCAGGCGAGACAGCCAGGCCCGCCAGCGGGGCAGGTAGAAGGTGGATATGAGCCCGTTCCACTCCTTGTTTGCATAGTCGCTGACCTCACTGTCGCCTGCTGCTGCACTGGTGCCCCAGATGGTGAGTTGGGTGCGCAGGTTACACTCGTACATCCTGCCCAACTCCTGCTGTGCAGCAGTAGGCTGCTGCCCAGCAGCAGGCTCCGGCAGCACCAGTCCCATATCTGAGTCAGCTGGCATCTGCTCTGCTGTATCGCTGCTGGCCAGGCTGTTGCTGCTGCTGCCGCCCTGACGCTCAGGGCCGCTGCTCTCCAGCGAGCGCCTGCTGATTGCCGCCCAGGTGTCCTTCGCTTCCGCTGGCGCTGTGCTGACTGCATCTGCCATGTCAACGTCCGGGCTGCTGGATGCTGTCGAATCCCCGGCAGCAGCCTGCGCTGCCACCACAGCGTCTGCTGCGTCAGCGCACCCGCCATACCGGCGCGCCCGCTCCAGCACCGGCCCCAGCATGAAGCCATGGTGGGTGCCCAGCAGCTGGTCGAGGTCACCCAGCAGGTTGGTGAGGGACTGCCCAGCTGTGTGCAGCTCCTGCCGGCTGCCAGCCCTGTACGCTGTCACCACGTCGGCCCAGAAGCGCCCGGCGATCTTCGACAGCAGCTCCCGGGAGACGTCCAGGAGGTCGTACACAAAGGCGCTGCTGCGCTCGGGCAGCGCGGGCACGGCCGCGCCAGCCTGCAGCAGCAGCTCCCACGCTGCACGCACATCCCCGACATCGTACCACAAGTGCGGGCCCAAACCCCAGCCCATGATCTCCGCCCTGCTGAGCCCTGGCCTGCTGGTGGGGATGTCGCACACGGTGTTGTGCAGCCCGTCGCGGCAGCTGTACACGCTGCGCGCCAGCAGCTGCCACGCACCCTGCAGCGCTGCTGTGACCTCCTCAGGCAGCGGCCCTGCAGCCGCATACCTGCGGCTGGCATAGCCCCTGAACCACGCCCCCAGGCCCCCCGACGCTGCTGCCTGTGCCGCGCGGCCCTTGTACGCCATCTCCGACATGAACTCGTACACCGCTGGGTTCTGCTCGATGCCCTCTGGCGTCATGCCGACGCCCACCATGTTGTCGGGGGCTGCTGCCAGCGCTGCTGCCACGCCCTCGGCAACATTGGGGAGTGCACCATACAGCTCCAGGTTCTGCAGCAGCACATGCACAAGCAGGGCAGGCACGGGGCAAACAGGTTCAAGCTCACAGCGGGGAAGGTGATGTTGAGCTCTGCCTGATGCAGTGTTACAGCAAAATGTCACAGGTGCAGAAAGGCACAAGAGGAGGGGATGCAGGACTAGTAGAAACGAAGTTATGTACCTGTTGAGCGAGTGCATTTGAAGCTGTCAGCACATCACACTGCCACACACTGCGTGCCTGTGGAACTCACCCCGCCAAAGTTGTGCAGCATGCACCAGATGAAGGGGTGCCCATACATGCTAGCGGTGCGCGACCACACCGGGTGCTCATCAGCGAACAGGTCCAGCAGCAGCATGCGGCCACGCGGCACGCCAGCCAGCAGCGCCTGTTGGTGGGATCACAGGAAAAGGACAGCAGGGCACAACCACGCATCAGCATCAATGGCTACCCATGCAAGAAAGCACATAACAACCACACACTAACAGCTGAAGGCTGCACGTTATCCACGCAGCATCCAGTACCCATGACATCACCTGCACGCCAGCCAGCTGGCCTCTAACACTCAACACCCAACAGACAGCTGCACAGCGCCCCTGACAGCATCCTTGCCCACCTGTATCTGCGCCGGCTGCCAGAAACGGGAGTCGCTGAAGAACAGCCACGCCTGCATGACCCAGTTCGCGCCAGGGTCCGCAGCCGTCATGCCCCCAAACACCGACGCCGCCACACCGCTGAGGTACGCTGGGTCATCACTCGCCGGCTTCATCTCATTGAATGTGTCCGCGATGTAGTAGCTGGCACTGTCCCATCCCAGCTCTGAGCGCAGAGTGGTGATGTACGCAGCCCCGATGCGGCTGTACAGAGGGTCAGCAGGGTCCAGCATCATGGGGCAGCAGTAGCCGGCGGGGAAGTGACACCAGTTGCTGGCCGGGGTCACGGAGGCCTCGGGGTACAGCTGCTTCAGTGCGGCCGGCACGAAGCCTGCAAAGGCTGGGTAGACAGGCGTCATACCCAGCTCGCGCATGCGGTTGACCACCTGCTTGGCAAGCTGCAGCTGCTTGTCCATGTAGGCTGCGGGCAGCGGGCCAGCATAGCCCTGGATGTTGCCCATCCGGCCCTGCAGGAGGCAGGGATCCCACATAGCAAGCACCAATGCTCAGCAGCAGCTCACAACCCAACAACAGCTTGACAGCCCTGCCTGGTGCTGAGGAGGCTGCCTGGCAGGAAGCATGTCAAATGTGATACGCGGTCGGCATGCTGTCACCAGCATGATGTGGTTTCAAGTAATACATAAGCCCAGACACAGTAGGCAGATGCATTTATGGCGCGCTGCTGCCTTCAATACTCACCCATGCCAGGAACGCAGGTCCTGGGAAGAAGTCCTCCAGCTGTGAGCGCTGCAGGCCCAGGCTGCTGAAGGTCGCAGTCAGCAGTGCCTCCATGCCCAGGGGCATCATGGGCATGTTGATGCCTTGCAGGGCCATCCAGTCCAGCTCAGCCTCCCACCTACATGCACAGTGCAGGACGACATGCACAGTGCATCTCGTTGCTTGATGGCAACATAAGATAATTGGCAGGGGGCCTGTGCGAGCACATGAGGGCGGTTGCTGGTCAAACATAGGGCCACACCAGCTACAACCACCCAGCAGGCAAGGAAGCGTCTGAAAGAGTCCACTTTGAGTCAAAACTGTTTGCATCAACACTCGGCAGCAGCTGTGGTGCTCCTCAGGGAGCTCAGCTACTGCCGCGAAAAATGCCTCACCTGTCCGAGTCCCAGAATGCCATGCTGTATGATAGCGTCACCACGTTCTGGTAGAAGCTGAAGGGCACTGCCCTCTCAATCTTGACCAAGCCCCTGGACTCCATGGCTGCAACTGCTGCTGGCGCGAGGTTGTCAAGGTTGAGCTGAGGCCCACCAGTGGCATGCCAGGAGACGCTGCAGTTTGCGAAGTGCTTGAGGAACCAGTGGATGCCCGACGCAAGCTCCACTCCTGAGCTGCCATCTATGTGCACTCTGCCCTTCACAACTTGTACTGAGAACCAGCCATGCGAGCCGGACTGTGCTGGGACGAGACGAAGCTGGAACAGTGCAGTGACCTGGGGAGGACACAGGCGAGACAGTAGCTGCTGTGCTGCACTCTCCGGCCGAGGCTGAGGACGGGTCTGGTCTGGTTGTTCAACGTACTGAGCGCATGGGTCCACGCTGAACGAAGAGAGGGAAGCAAGTGGAAATTCAGCAGGTGGCATGCTAAGGGAGTGACGATCAGACGGCTGGAGGCTGCTAACGTTGCACACCAATAAAATAAACAAGCCCAAGCACAGCTGGTACCGAGCCAGCCTCGAAAAACAAACCAACCGGGTGCCGAAAGAACAGGAGTGTGCTAGGTACTATGCTAGACACTTGAAAACAGAACAAATCAACTTTCAAAATAACTAGGCCCCTATTCCCGACACGCTTTCTTTCTGGGTTATTGGGTTCTTGTACCCTTCAGATCACCAGGGTCTCTTCCAATTAAAGATTCCAGGCACTCCAACAAGTCGACCGTTGGTGGTGGCAAACACCACAACAAGTATTGTATACAGCAGCATTGCACAGGGAATAACAGCAGCCATGGCCAGGTTGTGCCTCCTCTTGCTGCTCGTCTGCACAAGCTGTTTGATAAGTGTGCAAGCAAGGGACAAGGATGTCAAGGAGCTCCAGATAGGAGTCAAGGTGAACCATGCACTGTCGTCAGCAGCAGGCCGTTGTGCCTGGCCACCAGCTGTCATGGCGGTTTGTTTGGGGTGCCTGCTGGGTGTCTGCACAACCACCCTGCCATCCTGGCTGTTTTTGCTCTTCACAGCACAAGCCCAAAGACTGCACACGGAAGACCAAGCCGGGAGACACTGTCCATGTCCATTACACGGTAAGAGGGTCACCGGTGTCAGGACAGGCCTGGCTCAGCAGGCCTGCAACTTCCATGCTGGAGGCAGTTGGTCTGCCAGCACATTCCTGGTAGTTGCAAGCCACCGCAGTGCCTCACGTGCTGTGCTGTGTGTCCTGCAGGGCAAGCTGGTGGACGGTACCAAGTTTGACAGCAGCCATGACCGCAACGACCCAATCGTCTTTGAGCTGGGTGCAGGCCGTGTGATCAAGGGCTGTAAGTGAAAGCAGCTGGCGTGCTTGTGTGCCAGCAAGTGCCCGCACCCTTGTCCGCTTTGTTGGAGGCTGGTCCAAGCATCTGCAACAGGCCCGCCGCCATGATGTGTGACAATAGAGTGCCTGCAGGCAACTGGCTGCTTCAGCGTGCAGGTGACCTCGTTGTGTGTGTGTTCAAAGTGATTTCGCATGCAGAGGTAGCATCAAGATATGGTCAAACTCATGATATGCGTGTGTTATTGTGACGCAGGGGACCAGGGACTGCTCAACATGTGGTGAGTATACGCTGTTGCAGCAGGGACCCACCCCGGCCCAGCAAGCTTGGGAGAGAACACCCGAGCTTGCTGCCTGCTGTGGCTGCCAGGCAGGGCTGACAGCATGGGACGTCAAGAATCACTCATGCTGTGTTTGTGCATGCAGTGTGGGCGAGAAGCGCAAGCTGAAGATCCCCCCTCACCTCGGCTATGGTGACTCCGGCGCTGGACCCAAGATCCCTGGTAAGACCCGCCTGCTGACAAACTGCCTGCCTGCATGTGTCGGCTGGTGAACCCCTTGACAGTTGTGCTCGTGTTGAGAATGGACTTGCCCAGCAGCTCAGCAGGCCAGCATCAGCCACAGGATGACCAGGTGGTTGCAAGCAGCTGTGGGGCAGTCGGTTGAGAGCCGGAAAGCACTCCACCAATGCAGTGACGGCATGCAGCTCTTCCTGCAAGCTGCATCACACGATGCTGTGACTGTGAAGCTCAACACTGGCACTGTGGTGCTTTTCCCTGCAGGTGGTGCAACACTCATTTTTGACACTGAGGTAAGCCGTGGCATGGGTGGCTGGCTGTCATGGCAGTTACTGGCTGGTCGTCAGTAGAGCAGACAGGATACATGCATAACCACCAGTGTCATTGTGCTGCAAGGCATCTGAGAGTCTGTTCTGGCTGCAGCTACACAAAGTAGCCCCTTGTAGGCCCTAATCAGGTTGTCTGAGCTGGCGGTTGCAGTGAAACTGACCCTGCCACCGCTGGCTGTGTCGTGCTTGCAGTTGGTGAAGGTTGATGATTGATTGATGTGGCTGCAGCTGCCGCCATTGTTGTTCAGAGAGTGTGCCTGGTCACAACTGAGTGATGGGCCGAAACTGGCTGCGCAACGCTGGTGCATTGCCAGCATGGTGGTCTTCGGGCCAGGTGGTCATGCACAGGGCTTGTAACCCAGCTGACAGACACTGTTGTTTTGCTTTTGACAGGCCAAGCAAGGCGCACTGCTCCTGTCCACAAAGGCAAAAGGACTGGCATGGGCTGTTGTTGGTCATTTCGAGGCCTGCACAGTCATGCTGAGTCCATGCACAACAGCCTACGGAACACTTGACCCAACTGGCCACAAACACTGGCAGCTCAAGGAATCCAAACATCACACAGTTACAGTGTTGCATGGCAGCTCATGGTATATCAACATGACAAGGCCCAGCAACAACCAGCACCCCTGTAAACATAATCAATGAATATTACAGTGGGCTGGTCACAAACACACAGCGCCAACTAGGGTTGGCCACTGGAGCGTTAGCAATGACATGACCCAGACATTTCAAACCCTGCAAAAATGGCAGAGACAGTCTTTGCTTTGCTGAAATAGCAGAACAGATACCCATACACAAATAGCCACATACAGCTTGAATCCCATTGACATAGCACGACAGCAAGTTGCTGAAGGACTTTCACTAACCAAACGAACAGGCTGCACAAGCTGATAGCAGCAGTGCACCAGGGCTGCACTGACCAGCAGGCATGTCAATGGACTCCTAGCTGCATGGACGACCGTGTGAGGGTGGAGCTGCCATGTAATGTGCTTAGGCGGTCACCTCAACGCTGACCTCGCCAGCATCGCTCACGTGCAGCTTCACATCCACATCGCCTGCGGCAGACAACACGGCAGCAGGCACAACATCAGCAGTGCTGCAGCATTGGATTGGTGTGTTGTGGCTTGCCAGGCTTTGCAGGCACACGGTCAGCTGCGCATATGGCCTGCAACTCATGGGCTTGCAGCAGCTGGCTGTACACTGCTCACTGCTAGCACCACACCTTGCCTGCACAGAAGACGGGAGAGAGAAACAGCTGGCTTACCGTCAGCAGTCTTGCCCTTGGTGGGTGATGCAGCCTTCATGGGGCTGATCTTGGCCTCAGCGTCACCCTCCTCGCTGACATCGCCCTCGGCATCGTGGCCATTGGCCTCAGCCTTCTCCTCAACAGCCTTCTCCTCAACCTTCTCAGCCTTCTCCTCGACCTTCTCCTCGGCGGCAGGCTCGTCAGCCTTCTCGTCAGCAGCCTCATCGGCCTTCTCCTCAGCAGCCTCGTCAGCCTATGGCACAGGGAATTGGCACCAGTGACGGCAGGGCAGCCACGCAGACAAGAGGGACTGAGTCGATGAGCAATTGTTGCAGCAGCTGATGCCACTGACGCCAGGCCACTTTGCAGGCAAAATTGCCACGTTGGGGCTGTTGTAGCACTTGAGCCGCACTGGAGACAGACGGTGTCTGTAGAATACACAAGCACACGCCCACAATGCCGTCGATAATCACTGCACAGCCCCAAGCAATAGAGAGTGCAGCTGTGGCCCAGCAGCACCAACAAGCACCAGCATTTTGATGACAATACACACCTTGTCGCCGTCAGCGGCATCAGCTGTCTCAGCGGCTGCCTCCTCCGGCTCGGGCTCGTCCTCAGAGGGTGGCTCTGCGGCTGCCTTGTCGCGCTTCTCCTCATACTCCTTCTTCTTGGCCTCCAGTGCCGCAATGGTCTTGGGCACGTCCTCGTTGGTGGCGGGGGGCTCCACACCCAGCTCGTGGAAGGTCTTCAGGGTCTCCAGGGGCAGCACCTTGGGCAGTTGCTGCGGGGCACAAAAACACACACAGCAAAGGCAGCAGCTCAGCAAGCCGTGGTTTTTTTCGAGTTCTCGATATTGCAGGGTACATCTGTTCAACAGGCCCCACAAAACCAGCTACTCAACACACGTGGGTGTGCTGACCAGGTCAGAAAAATCATGCTGGCTCAGCCAGCCCAGGCGCACGGGCAGCAACAAGCGCTGCAGCAGCAGAGGCAGTTGCCTGCCTACCTTGACAGCCTCGGCAGCCTTCTGCTTCTCTGCCGCCTTGCGAGCCCCCTTGCCCTTGCCCTTCTTCTGCACGCTGCCCCACAGGGCATCAGCCTCCTCATCCAGCGTCTTCTTGTTCATCAGCTTCATGCCGGGGGCTGGGACGTCCACGGCCTTCTTCTCCTCCACAACAGCCTTCTCCACCACCACAAACTGGCGCAGGTAGCTCAGCACCTGCTCGCAGGTGTACACCTGCACAGCACACACACCAGCAGGGGGTTGCGGGCAGGGAAGCAGGGCGAAAGCTGCACAAGATATCAAGCACACAGCACAACAAGCACAACCAAGGGCTGGTTGCCAGGAACATACTGTGCATCAAGATAGCATCACAAGATGGGCGCTGGTCAGCACACAGACGGCAGGGTGCATTGCACACTACAGAGACTGCTTGCAAGGCACGAGATTGTGCGCATCATATCAAGTGTCTGCCGTACCTCGTGCTCGAACTTCTTGGGCTTGACCACGTCGTCACGGGCAGCACGGGCAGCCTGGCGCTCCAGGTACTCCTGGTGGCGGACCTCGTTCCTGCAGGACACAGCAGCGGCACAGCAGGGGTGCGTCAGCATACATCCAACCGCCAGCTGTGGTAGACTGGGACAGGCACAGAGGAGCAGCCGCATCAGGAGTGAGATCACGCCACGAAAACGGAACGTGCCTGTGCAGCATGCTGGTGCCTGGTATATTTGTGCATTGCCAGCCTGACAGAGGCAGATGCTAAATTGGAAGGGTCTGTCACTTCAATGTTACTAGAACCCCTCAGCCCCAAGCCAGGGGACACTTTGCCATCGCCACTCAAAGACCTATGGCACATACAGAAGGACTGTGTGGTCTTGGCATTTGCACCCCTCCCCTTCCCTCACCAACACCCGGCAAGCCTGCACACACCTACACCAGTAGGGAGAAACAGTGCCATTGCCAGCCGTCAGGGTCACGGTTGGCAATGGCAATGTCCCTTCCAGCTGGATAGGCGATTGAGCAGTCTTACAGGGTGGCAGTGTAGGGGAGAGGTGCAACGCAGTTGCCACACTGCTATCAAGGGTGACCCTCTGGTCTGCAAAGGTATCAAACTAGGTAGGTTATCTTCTGTTATGTGACACAGAGCGTTCACCCTGCCGTCACGCAATACGGTTCCCCCAACAGCAGCACGGCCGCACAGCCACCAGCACCCCCCCCCTTCCCATGACACACCAGCCGCCTGCACGACTTTCAGGTCACAGCAACAGATTTCTCCTACCTGCACGACTTTCAGGTCGTCCTTTATGGCGCGCTCTGCTTCTTCCACACCTTCACACTTCGCACTTTTAACACACACCCCCCAATATCTGCCCTTCCTCCGCCCCTTTTGGAAGGGGCGAATTCGCCCCACTCCTCCCCATCCCCCGCTTCCCACCAGCGCCCCCCCCCCCACTTTGCTGCGCCGCAGGGTGCACACAATATCGTCCCCAGCCAGCCAGCAAGCCCACCTCTTCTTGCGCTCCTCTGCAAACCAGCCCTTCCATGCCCTGTCGACCTTCTTGAACTCATCCCACTTGGCCTGGAAGGCGGTGCGGATCTCACGCTGCTTGTCACGCAGGGCGGTGATCACCTGCAGGCCAGAGCAGCGCACGCAGGTGACAGGATGTCAAGCACGTACGCTCCACTGCAAGAGTAATTGTCCCACTTCGACAGCAGAGTAGTGCAAGCCTGGCTGGCCCCTGGAGCCTGCTGTACATTGTTGAGGCAGGCCAGCAAGATCCACTGTCAGATCTGCTCTGAGCCACTCAATAATTGACAACAAGTACAAGCTATTCCAACTACCAGGCACGCACGAAGGCTGCAGCACTGCACTCCTCACCTCCCACAGCTCCTTCTTCTCCACGCTGAGTGCTGGGATGTCAGAGCGTGCCTCCATCTGTGCCTGCCTCATCTCGTTCTGCTTGGCCTCCTCAGCCTCACGGGCTGCCTTGATGCGGTCCAGGCGGGTGTTCAGCACGGCGATGTCAGAGCGGATGGCCTCGCTGGCAGCCTTGGCCTCGTCAATCTTGGCAGACACCTGGGGAGGGGGGGGGGCAACAGCAGCAAAGAAAGGCGCGAGCAGCTGAGGCCATGGTGGGGCTGACTTTTGCTTCAGGGGCGAGCAAACTTGCTGCGTACAAGGCAGTGGTACATCTGTTGCAGGATGTAAGAGGATGGAAAGCAAGGCCCCAGCTGCACAAGCTGTGTGGCGGTCACACAGTCGAACCTGCCACCACTGACATGTCCCAACATAAGAGGGCCACTAACTTGGCCTGCACTGTTGCAGGCCTCACCTGTGCCAGGCGCTGGGCTGCTGGCCTGTCGTGCTTCTCAGCGCGCTCCTTCTTCTCCCTGACCATCTTCTCACGCTCAGCAGACAGGGACTCGTGGGTCAGCTCATACTCCATGCGGGCGATGGCCTCCTCAACAGCCTGCCAGCAGCAGATACAGCACACATGACAGGGAAAGGAGACTTTTGTTGAGAAGTGGCAGGCATAAGGTGGTGCACGCACCCCACGCACCCAGCAACCTGTATGTCAGCACACAAACACACTAGCCCCAGCCCAGAGAGGCTGGCATTGCGTTGGTTTGCAAGCAGTGAGCGATGGGCACTTCAAGCTGTGTCCTTCCATTTGAGGGCCAACCTACCCTGACACAAAGGCAACGCACCAGCGACCCAAAGCTGCTTTGTGCAGCAACCGCACACACACCTGCAGGTTGGAGGGGCCCTTGATGGACTCCTTGATGGTACGCTGCTCAGCAAACAGCTTGTCGCGTGCAGTCTTCTGGTCGTCGTTCTGGGACTGCAGGCGCTTCTTCTGCATCTGTAGTCGTAATAAGTGGGCAAAGGAACACGACACACAATGAGTTGTGCTTGTGAAGGAGGTGGTGCGGATGTAGGCAAGCAGGCACCAACAGCAGCCAACAGACTGCTTTACAGGTCCAGCTGACTGCTGTTGGGCTGGCTGGAGATGGTAGAGACAGAGGCTGCTGTCCCCTGGCAACCAGTATTCAAAGGTGGCCTGTCGGTTGAGGGGGGTACCTACCAGCACGGTGTCAAACTCAGCACGCAGCTGCTGGATCTTGTCACGGCATGCCTGGACCTCAGGGCTGACCACACCACGGCTGGAGCCCCGAGAGTCAAGGATGGCCTTGATCTCGGTGATGCGGGCGGATGCCTTGTCGATCTGCTCCTGCAGCTTCTGCACCTGCAGGTTGCGCTCCTCGTCGTTGGGCCTCTGGGGCCTCTTGGCCTTGCCCTTGACCATGATCAGCAGGGAGGCATCGTAGCCCTCCTCCTCAGGCTCCGCGGGCTTGCTGGTCTGCTCATCAGCAGTGGCCTTCTCGGGCTCCTCCTTGGAGACCTCCACGACCTCGGGGTATCAACAGCCTCGGTTGCCATTTCAACGAGTCGCAGCGGACGTCGGTACGCTGGGCTGAGAGGGATTATTGGCTTTAGAGAGCCAGAGCAAAGTCTAGTCCGCCCGTGTGTATGCTCGACTGTTGATGAAAGAGGCTCAAGAAGGCCACAGGTAGTGTCGGAGAGCTAAGGACGTGACGTTGGGAGAACTGACGCTTGGCCCGGGCCTCTTCTTTACCCAACCACCCTGGTAACTGCTGTGACCTAGAAGGGGTTCGAAAAGTAGGTTGGAAGCTGGTAGCTGGACGCCGTTCAAATATGTAATCGTTATGCTTCATAGTCGTGGGCTGGCAGATTGACTTAGGAGTGTGTGTAGGACAGGGCCAACCTGGCAAATATCCATGGCCATCTGCAGATTGACCCAGCACAGTAGATGGAGGATTGTGCTACAGCACCCTGAACTCTGTGTAGGTCTCTGTCAATGATGGCACACTGCTATAGAGGGCTTGCAGTTCGTGCAGAGTCCAAGGCTGGGCCGAGTCCAAACATAGAGAGGTGGGGGCAGTCATTGAGCCGATAGTTGGCTGCAAAAGGTATGCATTTGGCGCCATGAGCATCAGACAAGTGCAGAGACTGTATGTGCTCAGCAGCCCAGATTGGCCAGGTCACAGCATGACTGACCACCCCTGAATTCACTCAACAGCATGCATGTGACCACCCACACTGGCGCACCAGCTGTAGCAGGGCTGTGCCCCGCAAGCAAGCCTCAGTTGTTACAGCCCAGCTATACCTAATCACCAGTTACATGATGGGTCGCCTCCAAAAGGTCAGGGCACCTGTTGCACCTTCGCACAAGCTAGGGGTGCAACGGTGCTGATGAGCCGGCTGTTCATACCTTTGAAGCCTTGCCTCCCAGACTTTTGCAACCAGGAACACAGCTTTCGCCAACGATGCATCACCAAAGCACTAGCCGCCAACTCAGCATGACATAAGCCATTCTTTGTGCTTCCTCACTTTGCATATGCAGGCAGCAACAATGCAACATGCAACCACAGCAAGCAAAGCTACACAGCGCGTAGGTGCCGCCCCCGGCAACAAGCAGCAGTGGCAGGTGACAGGTGGCGTATGTCAGGCATGACACATCGGTGCGTGCCGTTGAAAGATGGCGCAAACAAGCCACATGCTGAGCCAACTCCCTCCCTCCCTCCCTCCCTCCCTCCAAGCGACAGGCCAAAGCTGGACACCGGGCATGATGCCTGTACACACGGCGGCCTGGGGTCCTGCCGGTCCAGCAACACAACCCCTGCAGGTTAATGGTGCCAGCACGGCATGGGATTTTGTCCACCAGCCCCAAAACACATGCAGATGCAGACGCACGGGACGACACCGCTGTGTCCGCGGGCTGCAGGACAAGTCAAGCCCCTGATGTGGTGACGTGATGACATGATGACACACCCCCGTGACAACACGATAACACTTTATGAAACACACACTATGGTACATGCACAGCTCTGTGCAGGACAGCTCGCGACAGCCATTAGGGTGACTGGTTGCCACACACCTGCAACTTGCTTACTTGTAGTACTTGAACAACAAACAACACAACCACAACATGCCATGCACCCGCAGCCACCAAACACGTGGAGCCCACCCAGCACTCACGAGGAGCAGTACCGCCATTATGCCCCATGCACACCCAAGCCTGCCATGCCAGCATGGCTTCGGCGCTGCACAAACACCGTCTCCCGTGTCAGTCCCAAATCCATGCTTATGCATATTGTACATCCGCTTTGCCCGCATGGTCACTGTGCAAAAGCAGAATACTCATGCAGTTGTTGGCGATGAGGAGCAACCTCGATAACCAAGCCCGGATGCAGGCCCACCATGAAGTCTGTGCGGGACAGGGCACACAACACACACTTGCTGTCCAGTACAATCCGGGCTGTACGGCAACCACAACCTGATACTGACACACGATGTGACTGGCCATCATAGCAGTAGCAATAGCAACCATAAGCACCTGCTGGCATTGCGAACGCAGACACATCGCAAATGCACGGCCGCCTTGCCTGCGATACAGTGACTGCACCTCAGGAACTATGCCCAAATGCCAAACCAGAAGATCTGGTCTAGACTGCTGTCAGGCAACACCCACCATCACGCCTAGAAAACGTATCACATGTGCACCATGTTGGCACGCAAGCTGATTGCAGACTGCAGTGACTTGCTACTCATGATTACGACGACCACTGCATCACCATACAGTACTCAGAAGATGCCACAAGGCAGGCCTGTGCCGCTCATGTGTGCATCGCACACACAGTTGACAACGTCTGCTAAGACACACAGCACCCACCACTTGTCCCATACACTGACGCAGCCACGCTGTGCTCTCAAGCAAAGGCCTTGCTCTTATTACCCTCACAAGCCTGTGTCAGGAACACCTCAAGCACGGTCGTCTGCAAAGGGCAGGGCAGCAGCAACAGCAACAGCAGTGAGGTTGGCGGACGATCGCAACACATGGCAGACAAGACTTCACCCATAGCACAAACTGGTGGCAGAGACTCTGAACAGGCAGCAAATCAGAGGCACAGCAGACAAATTGCATGCAGGGGGCCTCAGTTCATCGGCACTTGAGATGAAGGTTATGCTGGCACAGAGCATCGGAGTGCCAAAACTACAAAGTGACGAAAAAAATCATCCACAGTCAGTATGACGCCACACCCAGCCATAGGGCTTGCACTTCCTAGACCCACACACAGCACCTCACACACAGCCCCCCACGCTTGCTACCACCCACTCACCATTGCCGCCTCCACCAAACAGCCGCTGGAACCAGTTCTGCTTCTTGCCACTCTCATTCTCAGCATTGGCAGGGCTCGCTGGCTCCTCACTACCACGCCCCCTGCCACCCTCACTGCTGCTGCCTGCTGCCCCTGCCTCACCACCTGACCCTGCTGTCCAAGTCCCGGTGCCCTCTCCATCAACAGGGCTGACAGCACCATCACCAGCACCACCACCAGCAGTAGCAGCACCGCCCCTGGCCTCACCGGTAGAGACAGGAGGCTCACTGACTGCTGCTGCACCTCCCGCCCACGTGCCACTCCCCTCACCATCCCCCTCCTCAGCACGCACTAGCTGCACCTCTCGGTCCCTTGCTGCCTGTGCCGCACCCTCCCTTCCATACTGCTGTGCGCTGTCGAGGCTCTGAGAAGCTGCAGCAGCTGCTGCTGCTGCTGCCAGCGCCCCGAACGCATCCTCATAACTGTCTACAGGGTTAACACCCCCGCTGCTGCCGTCAACCTCTGTGATAGCCTTGCGGTCTGCAGGGATGGGTGTGTTTTCGTCCACTGTGCTGATTGAGGGAGAGGCAGCTACGATCTTGCTGTTGGGGTTGGGTGGCCTGCAGGCATCTGCATCTGGCACAGCAATGTTCCTGGCATCTAGCATTGCCGCTGCTACTGCTGCTGCGTTGCTGTCTGGAGGGGTAGGCAGCCCCTCCAAGCTTTGCCTGCTGCCCTCACTCCCCTCTGCACCACTGCTGCTGCCGTTGGTGGTGGTGGAGGAAGGGGAGAAGTATGTGGTGGTGGCAGCAGCACCTTCGGTGCTGGCAGCTGCGGTATCGTCACCCTCCCCAGCCACCCGTGTGTTGGCCATTCTGGCACTCTCCTGTGCTGTAACTGCCAGGAGCTGGTCTGTGTTCAGCTCCTGGGGGGTGCTGTCGACGATGCTGTTGTCGACTATGTCACTGCTGTTGTCGATTATGTCATTGCTGCTGTCATCTGCCTCTGACTCCTCAAAGTCCATGCTTGTGACCATATGGCTCTGCAGGCTGCTGCTGCTGCCGCTGTTGACAGGGTCTGCAGTAGGCTGGAAAGATGCTGCAGCTGCTGCATCGCCTGTAAAGCCTGCGGCAGTAGCAGGACCCAGCAGGGGTGAGTCACCCACAATGTTGTCAACCAAGGAAGGATATCGTAATAGCTTGATACACTCCCGGTATCAACAAACCCGAGGTCACTCGCAGCAGCTGCAGCTAGACTCCTGCATGTGCTCAGTGGTGTCACCCAACTCAGCACACCACAGACACAAGGATGCTGTGTGAACCATACTAGCAAGGCCACGTACAGACCTCCTCATCTGCTCAATCACAGCAAAAACCAAGGCGACAGCTCCTCCCATACCTCACTATGGCCCAGTGCTTGCCTCCCCATGCACATGCACCTTGGTACTGCTGCCATGCCCACATGGAGCTCTCCTTCAGGCCCTATCATTACTGGTGATGGAGCTTAGGTGCCCCCCCTCCCCACGGCGACCTGTTTGCGCTAAAAATCTGCAAACCAAAAACCTGCAACCTTCGTCTCTCACCTGCTGCCGTCTCATCATCTCCAGCCTCCATAAGTCCACCCTCCACAGCAGCACCCAGCGACCCCGAGTCCTCAAACCCTGCTGCCACACCGCCAGCAGACACACCAGCAGCAGCTGCCGCAGGCTGCTCAACAGCCTCCTCCCCAGCTGCTGCTGCTGCTGCAGCCAGGGGGTCTGCATCTGCATCTGCGCTGGGCATGTCCTCACCTCCCTGCTCCCCAGGGGTGTTGCCCCGCTGGTCCTCTGCCCACAGCCCCTGATCCTGCACAGACTCCGAAGTAATCTCCGGCCCTGCCATCACAACACTAGCCTCTCCCACCTCCCCACTGTACTGTCCATATGCACCACTGTCACCACCCCAGCCCTCAGCCCCCTGCTGCTGTTCCTCAGGTTGGTACACCTCAGGTTGGTACACCTCCCCCTCCTGCAGCTGCTGTACAATGCTGCTGGCAGGCTGCTGACCCTGCCCCTCTGATGAGTCATTGGATGAGTCATCCTCCCCTGCCCAAGGAGCCTCCTGCCTCTCCTCCTCCTCCTCATGCTCTGCAGAAGGCTCAGCAGCCAAGGCCCACATCCCCTCGTTATCCTCATCACCCCCATCCCCTGACTGCACTGCCGTGTCCCCCGACCACACTGCCGAAGCATCTGTATCCTCAGTGGCTGTGAATGTGGTGTCTGTGAGGTCGGTGTCGACAGTTGTGTCGTCGCTGAGGGGATATGAGTCTGCCTCTGCTGCCTGCTGCTGTGCCTGCAATGCAGCAGCCTCATCGGGTGCTGCTGCTAACTCTGGCAGGGTGGCAGCTGCCTCCAGACGCACCGACAGGAAGGGAGGCTGGGATGCAGCTGGAGTGAGGGAGGGGGCAGCAGCAGCAGTGGCAGTAGTGCAGCAGTGGCAGCGCAACATGAGTGCATCGTGCGGGTCGGCAGAGCATGCGGGTCAAGTGCAAGAAGAAAGCAGCGCTGACCTGTCAGACAATGCCTGCACTAATCTACTCGCCCGCATTCAGGCCTGTGCATTTTGACGTCTCTGAGAGTGAAGACGTGCAGCACATGGGTGCGCAAGTCGACCCCATCAAGGCCAGAACAGCACAGCACAGCACACCACACCACACCACAGCATAGCGCAGCACAGCACAGCACGCCGCTCACTTGCTGCCTCAGGTGGGTCCAGTGTCAGTGTCAGTCCACTCGTGTCCTCCTCACTGGGGCTGACCATCACGCTGATGTTGCTGCCACCAGCAATGTCCTGACCCCACGCCACCAAGGCCCCTCCACCATCAACCTGGACATGAGAAAGTCTGGAGTTACTGTCGGTTGCTCAAACATTCATAACTAAAGCATGCAGCAGGTTGGCTGTAGCCTCACATGGATGCATGGTGATGCCACAAAACAAACGCCACGCTGCCATTTTGACCAGAAAAATGCAAGGCAACGCTGCCCTCTCAAACACATTCTTGCAAGCAATGCTGCCAGGCTGCTGATTGCACCAACATCATCACCTGGATGTACTTCAGGGACACCGGGGTGTCCAGGGGCAGCTCTGCACGTCCACACCACACGTCACCCTCACTCCACTGCGGGTGTGAGGTGGGGTTAATGAGGGCAGGGAGAGGGGGAGGCAGGGCAGCGGGGTGGTGTTTGTGAGGTGACTCCAGCGTGCTGACAGGTGTTGTGAGCCAGTGCTGTATGTTGGTGCTGTGAGGTGTTGTGAGGTGTTGAACAGGAGGGGGAGGGGGTGCATTTCAATAGCATGGTGAGGCCCTTTACCAGGGCAAAGTGGATGTTGGACCGGAGGCGAAGTTTACACAGCTGCTACCCACGCAGCTGCACTGCGGACAGGAGTGCCAGCACTACTGGCCAGACACAAGAGTTTGTTTATGTTCCTCCTACATTTCCACCCACACTGTCTGCACCCCATGACAAGCGCCTGAGTGCCAGCACCCTCCCCCCCCCCCCCCCCAGCCCTTGTCCCCCCCCTCTTTACCACAAGCACTCAGAGTGTTGTTGTCCAACCCACCTCGAGCCTGAGCGCATGGCTGACGTCCCACTCCCCCAGCTGTGGGTCATCCCCCACCAGCGCAAAGGCGTGGCCAAAGGGGCAGTGCTTAGTCAGCTCAAACACAACAGGCACCAGGGTGGCACTGCTGGAACCTGACAAAATGAAGGATAGAAAGGTGGGGCAAGGATTGTGATATTGTGTGCAAAGCTATGGAAAGGGGATTTAGCTGTCAATGTTGGACACAAGAAACTACAGCACTGGGGCCCAGCTTCAGGCCACTGCTCAGGCGCTCACCTTGGGTTGGCGCTGCTTGTGTGTTGCTGTCTCCTGCAGCGCAAAACAAACCACAACTGTGGCATCGAACGCATGTGGCATCAATCACGATACAGCACTGATGGGAGGTCCTGCACAGTCACTGCTGTCTGGGAGGCATACCTCCATTCTGCCTGAACCTGCTGGCCACAAGTACCCTCTGCTTAGGAGGCAGTGGGGCCGCTTTAGGCACTGACACAAGTGACTTGCGGCATGAGAGGCCCCATGCACGGTTCTGCGCCTGCAGCATGGCTACTCTAGGGCTTGCCAGTGGTTTCGGACTGATCTGCAGTTGTGCAACTCGGACAAGGTTACAGACTGATTGAAGTGGTTAGCGATTGCTGAGGATGCAGGTGTGTTTGTCCCTCTTTCTTGTTGCGCATTCGTGTAGAGAGCGTTATGTTGACTCATCCAAGTCGGACTCATCCAAGTCGAGACACCGAGGGGGATGTCACGGGTTGCAAATGCACGACAGATTGAGTTGAAGACAGCGGTACTATCGGTGTAGTTTTGTCACCCGGCACTAGTCTGCCTAGTACGACTACAGCCGCTGTTGCCTCCCACAGCCACAACAGCCTGGCAACCACAGTGCATCAGCAGACTCTGGGAGGGAAATTGCAGGCTGGCGTCTTCTGAAATGGACTTGTTGGCAAGTGGATGATGACTTGCTTGCAGGCATGATGGTGTATACTTACTGGGTGGTTGCACCCAGCCTTGTTGCAATGTTGACGTCAATGTTGCAATGTTCTGGGGTGGTACACCTGATGAAGTGCACTGTTAAAACTGCTACAAGGGGACACCCATCGACCATTCCAGATATGCCTTTACGTGCATCCATGTTGTCAACAGCGATGCTGCAAGAGCTCAGCATGTGTGCTGCACAAGGTGGTCAGCAGCTGCGACAGTTCTGGGACCAGCAATACTGCCTCCCAACCCCCAGCTCCCTCCTGCCAAGCTGCCAGTGGCTGCTTAGTTGGGTCCTATCCGTCATTCCAATTCCTTTCACAAAGTAACGGTCTGACTCCACACATTACCAGAGACTGAGAACACTGTCCGCCTCATCGTGAGTACTTTGACCCCCAAGCCTCATACTTCGCCAGGTCAGACGCTGTCAGCGCCGGAGACACCGCCGCCCTTGCTGCAGCAAAGTGCCGCGCCGCCACTGCCTGTGCCCCAACCAGATCCTCCCTAAGCGCTGCCAGTGCAGCCTCCCTGCAAAGCCCCGCTAGCTCTGCCCCAGTAAAATTCAAGCAGCTGTCAGCCAAACTATCCAAATCAACGTCATCACCAAGGGGCATGCCAGCACAGTGTAGAGATAGGATCGCCCTGCGGCCTTGCGTGTCAGGTGGCGGCACGTAGAGCTGGACGTCTAGGCGGCCGGGCCGGAGCAGGGCGGGATCCAGGGCACCTGGCCTGTTGGTAGCGGCCAGCAGTAGGACACCTGCAGGGCGGGTGACAGGAGGCGAGGGAGGCAGGCAGTGTTAGCGGGGGGTTGGTTGGGGCCCCAGCCCGGGCAACCACCGGATGTAAGGGGACGGCAGACGGGATCCTGATCCTGGCCAGCTGGCAAACGGGCCCATGCTTGTGCTGCACAGGCAGGGTCTTCTCCTTGCCGCGACAACGCATATCCTAGCAGCAGCATCCCACAGGACTGCGCCTTGGCCAACCTTGTAAACATGCTTTCTGTGCATACGGCTAGCTAGTACAAGTTCCGATCCATCATAGCACTAGTGCTACTGCGGTAGTACTACCGCGTCCTGCACAGCATCCTGCATGCCCTGCCTTGCGCACCTTGGCCAACGTGCAGGACAGGACAGTGCCATCTGCACGCTACTTAGCTAGGACAGGTCCATTGCTGAGAGTGTCCTGCACAGCACCCCGCATGCCAGCTTGCGCACCTTGCGTCTCCTCCAGCCCGTCTATCTCCGTCAGCAGCGTTGACAGCAGCCGCAGACCCGTGTCAGGGCCCCCTGCACCCTGCGCCCCGGCAGCGCCCTCCTGCCTCCTTGGTGCCAGTGCATCTGCCTCATCAAGGAATATGATGGAGGGGCTGGCCAGCCTGGCCCGCCTGAAGGTGTCCCTCAGCACTGCCTCACCCTCACCCACATACATGCCATACAGCTGCGGGAGGCAACACACAGACTGTCATAATATTGGATGGTTGATGCATTGGCTGGATGCATTCCTGTGTCTACACACCACACCATGGCATGAGCTTGATGACTACAAGGAGGCTCAGCCTCAGTCGGACTGGATGTGAATGCAACCTGGCTGTTGGCACGCTGAACCATGCAGCGGTGCACACACATGGCATGACCATGCGAACGACGCACACCCAGCCGCACACTACGTAGATACTACGCTACCTGTGACCAACTCGCTGCTGCCCACCTGAGCACAGGAGAGTGGTATGAAGGTGGCTTTGCTGCCTGTCGCTGCTGCGCGTGCCAGCATTGTCTTGCTGCAGCCTGGTGGGCCATGCAGCAGCACGCCACGCGGAGGAGACAGGCCCAGGCGCTTGAAGGAACCTGGTGCGACAGATACAGACATGAGACATACACAGACGTGTCAACACACGCAGTCACCCAGACTCTCTGTGATCGACGAGCCTGCTTGTGGGGCAGCACCGCTGCTTGGTGCTGCAGGGAAACCTAGCATAAGGAGTGCGCACCTGCCTCACTCCCACGCAGGAAACCACCATGCAGCTCACGCAACCATGCAGCTGCAAAGATGGTCAGCAAATCCCAACACCACCCAGCATAATTCAAGTACAATTTCATACAGGTACTGCTGGCCTGCAGGCCAGAGCCAATTGACCCAAATTTGAATCAAGCCAAGTTGGCTTGCAAGCGTGAACGTTGGTTTTGCTGCCGTTCAGCAACCCTACCCACCTGCATGCTGCAGCGGCCACTCCACAGCCTGCCTGAGGCGCTGCTTGACCACAGCATAACCCCCCACATCATCCCAGCTGACTGGGGACACCTCCACAGCAGCACCCCGCACAATGGAGGGACCCACACGCTGCATGGCGGCCGCAAAGTCGGCTGAGGTTACCAGACCCTGCTGCTGTAGGTCCAGGGAGTTGGCAGCAGCAGCAGCAGCAGCTGCTGCAGGAAGCCCTGCAGGATATGCAGAGGGGTAGCAGTCAGCATGTCAACACATGACAATACCAATTGTGCATGGCGTAAAGCAGCCACAGGCAAACGGTCCCAAGCACACAACCTGCCCAAAGTCAGGACTCTGCAGCCGCCCCTGGACACTTTCCTGAGGGGCGTGAAGCACAAACGCTTCAAACTCTGGTTGTGCATCACAGTACATGTGGCATGTGCATACCTGACACACCACACACGTCTCCTTCAATGACTCTTGCAGAGCACTAGGCAGGAACTTCCTTGTTTGAACAAAAAGGCATCCTGCTACTTGTATGTGACCGGCAAAGCCAAAAGGCAGGCCGCGGTCAGTCACCAGGCTGCGGTCAGGTGCGCACTGCATGCAGGCAGTCCTTGCTTAACACCACCCTCACCCTGGTCCAGCAGTGCTGCTGCTGCAGTGGAGAATGCATGCATGGCTGCCTCCCTAACCAGAGCTGCCAGGTCAGCACCGGAGTAGCCAAAGCAGCTGCTGGCCAGAGCTGGCAAGTCAACATCCGGCGCCAACTGCAGCCCCTGGCAATGCAGCCTGCGTAAAACAACAACAGGGTACCGCAAGCAGGAGTGCGTCTCAGATTGAAACCCGCCTTCTCAGCACCTGCAGCTGAAAACGCCACATGCGTTCAACCTTGCCAGCATTGTGCGCAACCGCCCATGGGACCCTTTTGCACCTGCGCCATGCTGCAGCTGTGGCTAGCGCCGCCTTGCAACAGACAAAACGATTCATTCTCCCCCCCCCCCAACACACCTCAGTATGTCAGCCCGCTGTGCAGCATCCGGCACACTGATGGCCACCTCCCTATCCAGCGGCCAGGTCGCCTGAGCGCAGGATCCAACGCATTCGGCCGATTTGTGGCCGCCACCACCACCAGCCGCCCCGCCTGCTGGGCCCTGCCGGCCGCATCCCCTGCTCCTCCATCTACAGCTGCTGCACCATCCAGCAGTGTCAGCAGCTGGGCCACCACACGGGTCTCATGTTGGTTGCTGCCCGAGCCTCTTCGGGGGCACAGAGAGTCGATTTCATCGAGAAAAACGATAACTAACTGGCCTGAGGCGGCTTCTGCGGCTGCTGATTCAAAGGTGTCTCGCAGGCGGCGCTCGGATTCGCCTAGGTATGCGCCGAAGACGGACCCGGGGGTGATGGTGTGCAGGGCAGCACCAAACTCGTCTGCAGGGACACACGGCAGGCATCGGGGTGTGTTTGTAAGCAAGCACAAGCTCGTTACCAAACAAAGGGTTCAGCTGCTGTCATGTGAGGTGCAAGGAGCAAGGCAAGCGCTCTCTCCAGCAACCAACTGCTAAACCAGGGCAGGATCCATCAACTCTCCAACCTTGACGAAATGTTCAGTGGCTACCTGCTGCAGCTGCCGCCTCAACATGAGGGCCTTGAGACTTAAGAATGCCAACAGTCTGCGATACAACTCACTCACTCACTCACTCACTCACTCACTCACTCACTCACTCACTCACTCACTCACTCACTCACCCATTCACTCACTCACTGCGCCTGCACTCAACCTCGCCTCACCTGCTACAGCTTTGACCAGCAGTGTCTTTCCACACCCGGTGGTCCATGCAGCAGCACACCCCGCGGCCACAGCACTCCAAGCTCTGCAGCAGCGGCAGCATGCTGCACCGGCCACCCCACCAGCTCACGCAGCAGCGCCAGGGGACCCTCAAGCCCTGCAACAATGCCGCCGCTGCTGCTGCTGCTGCTGCCAGCTGCTGAGCCTGCATCTGCTGCATTGGTAGTGACATGGGCTGCTGCCGCTGCTGCCGGTGTTGGGGTTGCTGCTGCTGTGGTAGAACCCTGAGGGTTCAGCTCGAGCCCAGCCAGCTGCTGCTGAAGGGCTGCCGCCCCACCGTCTGTTGCTGCTGCTGCCGCTGCTGCCATGCTGTTGTTGCTCCTCAAGTGATTCCAAACACACGCACAGAGTGTCCCTGCCGGTTGCGACGGCCCTTGATTTTGGGTGCTGCAAGAACACAGCTTCCACTTTTGACCGTCGGTCAGTCGTCCCCCAAAGCATTCAGTAGGTCAAACATGCTGCCACTTGCCGCCACAGGGGACTCAAAGCCGGAAGCGTCGCCTGCTGGCCGTTTGCTAGCGTCTTTGGCGCTGCTGCTGCTGCCGCTTGCCTTGCTTGGCTGCTTTGAGGTCTTCACACCGCCGGAGCTGGAAGACTTCTTCTTACTGCTGCTGCTGCTGCTGCTGCTGCCGCTGCTTCGCGGCCTGCTGCTGCTGGTTGTAGTGTGGCCGCTGTCAAAGCTGGGACGGGCTAGCAAAGGCTCGTCTTCCGCTGCAGCACTTGCTGGCTGTGGAGTTGGCTGATTGCCAGGGCGGTCCGCTGTGAGCTGTATTGCTGTCGAGGGCACAATGCGGTACACTGTGTTGCTGGCTGCTGCTGGGCGGACGTCCAACACTTGACAACACACACCAGACTGCAGCAGGGCCATGCAGTGCAGCACAGGGGTGGATGTGCAGTAAGACACATGTAGCCGCTCCGTCATAACGTATTTGAACAAGAGCGCCGGCCTGAGCACAGTGACGGCAGGGAACGATCAACTGCTGTGGCCTCAACAGAAGGAGTGGGGCCGTATTGCGTAGGCTGTGCTGGGCTGAGGCAGCCTAAGGCAGGCTGTGCTGGGCTGAGGCATGCATACTCACTGCAAGGTGAAGGGTGCAGCCCTTCTGCACCAGGCGCTGCTGGAGCTTTGCAGCAGGCACTGCAGGTTGCAGCAACGCCTCTGGCACTAGCACCTGCACAAAATGCACAGTGGTGAAGGTGGTGTTTAACAGCCACTGTCCACACGGACCTTTCCGGCCAGCTTGCAAGCAGAAGAGCAAACTCACCTTCACGCTAGCTGCAGTAACTACTTTGGCAGTCACTGCTGTGACACACACCGCCAGCTGCTGCTGAGGAAGGGGTGCCGGATGGTCAACGAGCCCACACTCCACGCTTGGATCGAACTGGATGTCAGCGGACCCCGTTGTGGTTACTGAAGCAGAGCACAGGTATGTGTGCTGCCGTCCTGCAGCAGATGGTGTAGGTTCAGTACTGCTGCTGTTGCTACTGCTGCTGTTGCTGCTACTGCTGCTGTCAAGGGAGCTGCTGTCAAAACTGCATCCCACCTCCAACTTCGCTCTTCACTAGAATGGGTTGACCGTATGCTACGTCGTTGGCCTCTATGAAAGCTGCAGGCAGATGAACGACTCCAGATCCTTGATGATCTGCCGACACCACGGTTGCAGACCAGACCATATAGAGGCACTGAAAGCAAATCAAGTCTCTAGCTTGTGATGTACGAGAGAATCAGGCCCCCAACATGGCGCGCGGCAGGGCATGTACAGCTATAGGCAAGTACAGGCAGTAAATGATGGGTTTGCTGTTGTCAATTGCTATACACCCCATTGCGCGCTGCAAGGCAGTTGACTTGACATAAGCACTCTCTCATGCTGCGGAGGCAGCGACAGCCATGGACATGACCATCACCTTCACTTGAGGCATACACGCAGCAGCTGCGCCTGCATGCAGCTGCAGAACTGCGCAGTCACTGAGTGTGCCATGGTTTGGCAGTGCATCTCTTTCTATGCGTATGCGTTACACCGAAACGCATGACAAACAATAAGGAGACTAGCATGAATCCCCCATCTAGACCACAAAAAACGCAACTCCCAGTCTGCTGTTGCCCCCCTGTCACAGTTGAGGCACAGGGCGACCCTGCATCACAGGGTGCCAATTCAAACGCCAACCAAAAAACAACATTCAAGGGTCTAGCAGCGGCGCTGTACTGCTGTCTCTGTCAGCACTTCCCTCAGGGTTGTCCACTTGAGCATTGCTGTGTCTGCTGTCTGCAGCGCTGTGTTTGTACGGATCCAGGTTTATGCCCCCACACCCCCCAAGATCATAACTGTCCCGGCTGCTGTCAGCCCCACTGCCCTCCAGCTGTCCAGCCAGTGCGGATGACCCAGCACCACATCTGCTGCTGTTGCAAGCGGGACCTGTATTGAGGTGCCCAGGGTCGCCACAGTTGGGCTCAGCAGCAGCACAGCTCTTGCCCAGGTGTAATCAGCCACCACGTAATCCATCAGCCCTGCAGTGCATGAAACACCACGAGGCAGCTGTCAGCAGCAACCCCATGCAGCAGCAACCCAGGCAGCATCATCAAAGCTGGCTGGGCCAGACTGTCGCCTCTGCTGCTGGAGCAACCAGGGGTGAGGTATGCTGTTGTGAAACTTCACAGACAATGCGCCCCAGCCATGTCAGCTGCACAGCAAGCAGCACCTGCCCTGTACCGCTGATACAAGATACCGCATAAAGTCGTGGCATGCAGTCGGCCACGGAGTGTAGGAACTCTGCTATCAAGTAAGATCCAGGGGAAAACTTTGTGATGATGTCAGCCCAGGCTTACAAAGACGGCTGCATCAAACTTCCTGCACATGCCTCACCATTGAGCAGGGCTAGGCCCAGTGCTGTGGGGTTTAGGCCTGTCAAGTCATAGTAGTCAAGCACGTGCAGCAGCACCACCAGGGGCAAGCCTCCAACAGCCACCAGGACGCCCACGTATCCGAAAAACAGCGCGGGTACATCTGCATCATCCTCTCGCAGCTCCCTCTGCATGATGACTGTGTAGCAGGAGTAGCAGATCGCTGAGGCAACACACAGGGCGTCACCAAACAGCGAGCGGTCTCCTGTGCCTGCTGCTTCGCTGCTGTCAGCTAAGGTTACCATTGCAGTGCCTGCAACAGCGACGGCAGCAGCAGTTGCAAGGTCTGGTGGGTGGCACGAGTGGGGCACTGGGGCAGGCAACACAGCGTGAACGGCTGGGAAGTGTTGGGGTCGTGTGCTCAGCGGCTGCTGTAGAGAGGGCACGCTCCAACAATGACAGCTGCCCAGTCAGCAGGAAAGGGCCTGCCAGCAGATAGTCCTTCACTGAAGCTGCAGTTGCAGCAGCTCTGTGATGGCAGTTTGTTTGAAGTGCCGGCACAACCATAGCTACAGAGAGGCAAGCAAAATTTCTGCCAACTGCTGCTGCAGGCGATGTCCTGACAGCGGCCAGCAACACTGTGGGTGCCATCAAGACCCAGCACAGCCGAAACATCTAGCCTAGTGGTGAGTTGCAGGAGTGGTGGTCACACCTGCCATCACTGCCACCACGCTGAGCAGCTTGATGGGTGTCACCCGTTCCCGCAGCACCAGCGCACTTGTCAGCAGCGTCCACATGCTTGCACTGCTGCTGAGGATGGTGTTGCTGGTCACACTGGTGTAGGCCAGTGAAAGAGTGAACAGGAACTGTGCTGTGAGGAAGATGACAGCCACTGGCAGCACCTGCAAGAGTATGGAGCAGGAGCAGGAGCAAGGAGTCAGGGGGCAGGTGTAGGATGAAGTCATTTATACAAGCAAGCAGTCTGGCCAAGGCTGCCAGAGCTGGAAGGCTGCAGTCGTATGTCTGTTGCATGCGTGCCCTGCTGTGCTGTGGTGCATTGCAGAGGGCATGCCAAAGCATGCGGTTCATGTTGTTCACTAACGTAATATGCCAACCAGAGGTAATCAAAAACGAGGGGGGATCGCGCCTTGCACCAAAGGCTGCGCCACCGGGGTGTTTCCCAATTGCAAGACGTGCTGCTGAACTAGTCGAAACCAGCATGCCCTATCCAGTCCAGAGTGTGGCCTGGCTCAGCCTACCAAAGGACCCATACCTTGAGGACGGCCCGTGTGCGGCTGAGGTGAGGGAACAGCATGGGACCAGCCGCACTGCTCTCAATGGGTGCAAGCAGTCCTTCTGCTGCAGGTTCCTCACTACTGTGCCTGCAGCACAAGGGCATAGGGGTTGTCACTTTGGGAAAGCCGCTCCGTTGAAAGTTACTCCTGCAAATGCCATCTTGTTCAAGTGCATAGGGCTTCAGCCCTGCTGCACCGCTGACTGCTGGGTCAATCACAGGGGGGTTGAGACCACCCCCCCCCCCCCCCCCCCTGGGGCACATCCCCGCCCCTTTTGCAGCACCCACCTTCGACCTGTTTTGCTGCTCAGCCACTGCTTGCACGCGATGATAGGCAGGTACAGGCTGAACATCGAGGTGCACACCCAGCACAGCAGGAAGGGGTGCAGGCTGGGTTGGTCGCCGGACACCAGGTACTGTGCCAGGAATGAGGCCGCCACCCAGGTGACTGCTGTGCACCCTAGGAAGGCCGCCCCAAGGAGCTTGCTGTGCATCTTGGCTTATTGGTGGCATCTAGTGCTTGTGTTGCAGACTGTAAGGTGCAACTCCCTGCCTGGAGTGCGTGCAGACAGGGGCATACAGCAAGAATGTGTGCCAGCAGCCACAGAGGAGGCCCCCTGAGGGGTGTCACCCGTGGGGGGTGGGGTGCAGTTCGGCAGAAGTAAGCCAGGTGGAAGGTCACCGCTGCTGTCTTGGGTCGACAAGTGCAGAGAAATGCTTTTCCGTAACAAAGAATCCCTATGGGGCCCTGCTAGGGCGCAACTGGGCCCTTTTGCCCCATGGCAGTTCGGACGACATTATGGCCGTTGAATGAGAAAGTGAGGTTTGCGTTCAAAGCTCCAGAGCAGCTTACAGCTGGATAGAGCAATCAAGATTTGAATCCCAGGGGCATATGTGCCTGTGTGTTGCCTGATCAGCGCTGGGTTGTGAGCTGCTGCTGTTGCCTTGTTGTGAGACAGTTTGTTGGAGACTGAGACAGCCTGGCCTCGCTGCTGCTGTTGGCGTTCAAAAAGCTGCTTGAGAGTCAGCTCCCTGCTGGTGCGTGGGTGGGTGCACAAGCCATGCAGCTGCTGTTACAGCATGTTGTTGAGGCAGCAGCTGCTGGTCCCCTCCTGGCCATTTTCAGCTGACAGACCCCATTTTTCACATGCAGCTGCTGTGCAGACACTCAAGGCAAGCACTGCAGCTGCCTGTACGATCTGGTAGGTACTTGTTAGCCCTAGCCAGCTGTGTGTAGACCCCTCCCATCTGTCCCTGCATTTCAAGCCTGTGGTCCCAGTGACGGTCTGACTACTTGCTGCCAAAGCGAAGGTTGGTTGACTTTCGCCGTTGGTGCAGCTGCTCGCCCGCAAGCTGTGCCAGGCTGCAGTGCTACCTGGGCAGATCTGATCGCACTCACTTGTCACTCGCTCTGCTGCGCTTGTTTTTGCCCATCTTGCTGCAGCGTTCCAGGCAGGCTGGTGTCGCGGACCTGCATAATCCGCAGCGGTGCGTGTACCAAAATGTGTGTTTTTGTGCATTGTGAGAGTCTATCTGGTGCAGCGGGGCCATAGACGCCTCAGCTGACTTCAGACTTGAGCAGATGCTAGTGATGTCTGGCGCGAAACTTCCAAAGGGCTTGCGTGCAGCTCTCGAAAGCAAAATGAATGACTTATGAATGCTTTAAGAGGACCTGTCAAGCACGTCACACTGGCACTGGCCTTATCGCGACAAGCCCGCCACACCTGGAAAGCTGGCAGTCTCTGCAGATTGCTTGCTGTTCCTGCTGTGGGCACCGGCTGCTCTCCAGACGCCTGCTGTTCGTTGAATGCTTGATTTACTACAAACTGACGTTGCTACAGAGGGTGATGTTGATGTAAGCGCGGACCATTGGCCTTTGAACAGGGGTGAAGTTGGCTTGGATGCTTCCAGGTTGCTTTCCTTGCGCAGCAAATGAACTCGTTTCGTACTCAATATTATAGCATTCGGCCTCGATCATGCCTGGTTGCACAGCTGTGAAAGCACAGCTGCTAACAGTGCAATACCAGGCACAGTTGACATGACATAACTCCCAGTAGTGCCTGTCTCAAGCACAATGAGGTAAAGATGGGGCATCTAAGCTGCAAACTCTCAACACACATACCAGTTTATGTGACAGAATCAATGATTGGACAGCTGCTATGTGTGCTGCCTGCCCAACAGTACACCTGGGTGGGGGCCAGTGGCACTTCCAACACCCTCTCTCACACACAACCCTGATAACTACATTGATCAAACTTGCAACAACTACATTGAGGGCTGTGCTTTGAATAAACACAGGCTGCACTACATCTTGTTAGCTCAGCGGATGCACTGGCCACAGATCATGAAGACACTGATGCTCACCACAGCAGTGGCTGCAGCTGAACCCTAAACCCTATAGGTGGCATACCCTGGGAACACACACCCCATGCGCAGCCATGTGCAGGCTTGGACAGCAAACTGCTGCCATGCTGCTGCTGCATCTGCTGCATGCGCTGACGCCTTAGCGGTCGCCTGCATTCGGCCAGTCGCCGTTGCTGCCATGGTGCTGCTTGCCATCTGGATCTGTGAACCACTCATCCTCTCCGGATGCGATAATCCTCAACACAGTGGGCAGCTTGCGCATGTTGCGCTCCACCCCCCGGTGGTACAGCTCCCCCTTCTCAAACCTCTTAAACACACCCTTGAAGATGCGCCGCAGGGACTCACCCGAGAACACAACCCCATGGCAGCATTCATCAAACACCTTGTCTGTTGCTGCTCCCTTGACTGCACCAATGGAGTGCTCCACCAGCTGATCAATGTCTGAGCTGTGGGGGGGGAAGCGAAGGCGGCAGCCTTCAGGCAGGGTGATGGTGCCGTAGCGGGACTCGATGATCTTATCCGGGATGTTGGCCTGTATGCGGACGTTGTCCATCATGATGATGGGGTCCTCACCAGTCACATTCCTAAACTTCTCCACCATCTTGTACAGGTTGTCAGCTACCTCATCAGTAACAGTGCTTGCTGCGTCTGCTCCATCCTTCCTCTGCAGGTCACGGCATGGCGGAGCAACAGCACGGCAACAGCAAAGGGAGGGAGGCATTGATGAGGAAGGCCTTGGCAGCACATCAACTGGGGGGGATCAGGGTGAAGAAGCCACACAACAGAGCAGTGACGTGGGTGGACCGTGCTGGCAATGAGTATAAGTTGCTCAAGTCAGAGAAGAAGCAGCAGTTCATGTGGTGCACTACGGAGTGTCGGGACAAGGTGCAACACTTCAAGTTGTGCACCCCTGACGCTGTGCGCAAGCCTGTCGCACTCATGTGCTGCTTCTGCACTTATGAAAGTGGGGCATGGGAGGCTGCTGGCCGTCCTGTTATCCCCCCTGCAGAGTGGAAGTTCATGCAGCTAGTTGCGCAGCAGCAGCAGTCACAGGAGTGGTGTTGGCAGGTGCACTTGACCGATTGCCATGGTCGCATTGATTTCTACAACTGGAAGCGCGACGTGTATCTACAAGTTGACGATTCTTATCACTTCAGGGATGGTTGCAAGAATAAGGCATTTGAGCGTGATTTCAAGTGCAACAAGGTATGCTGCGAGCGCCGCCTGGCGCTCGTACGCGCGCATCATGCAGACCTCGCGGCACCAGATATTGTTATGGCAGCTGTTGAATATGCATCGCAGCATAAGGGTGTTGTTTTTACTGCCAGCTACGAGCTTTCTGGCAAGCCTCACATTGAGAAGCTGTGTGCTGGGGTGGGAGCAGCAGCAGCAACTGCTGCTGATGCCTTTGGAAACCAGCTGGTCAATTTGTAACTGTGCTCACCTGGTAGACAAAGGGCTCTTTGCCTTCTTGCCCAAGCTTGTTGAACCAGCGGAGGATGTGGGTGGTGCCTGTGGTGAGTTCATAGTACACCAAGCCGTTCTTGTCGCTGAAGCTGGGGTGTGCTGACACGCATATGAAGAAGTGAACTGTCTGCTGCTTGTCCCCCTTGATCGTTGGCAGCGACACGTAGTCGTGCAGGGGGAGGTGCTGCAGGTCCACATATGCCCTGACATGCGCATGGGTGTAGGTGTTGTATGTCCAGCGGCCCTCGTCGCACTGCACAATCCTAGCTAGGATTGCATTCAGCAACGCCTGTGCGACGTTCCACTCTGCCAGCAGCTGCTTGCAGAAGCTTTTCCGGGCAGCTTTCTCCTTTTCTGTCAGCCGGTACTTCAACGCAAAACTGCGCCGCCCGAGGTTGGGATCCTCCCTCATCATGGCGTTGTACAGCTGGTGGGGGGTGCAGTTGTATTTCTGCATGACACCCTTGACAGCATCAGACTCCACCGTCGCCTGCCGCACTGTGGTGAAGTAGGATATCAGGGTGATGGTGTGTCCTTTGCGGGTCTTTGTGTGCAGCCTTCCTGCCTTGATGGCTGTACTAGCTGTTAGGGCATCTTCTCTGCTGATAAGGACAGGGCGGCCTGTGCGGAGGTTGTCCTCGACGTCACCGTACTCCACAAAGTGGTCCCATCTGCCCTTCAATACAGGCTTGGGATCCTCTGCCAGCTTGTCACCACCAAGCTGCTTGCGCACCTTCTTATATAGTCTGCCGGCAAGGCCATAATCGACCTTGCCGTCGACGAGAGCCTGGGCGCAAGCCACGACGCATGACTTCCTGGTGGCCGGGGTGTGGCGGTTGTGACCGCTGTGCACAGGCTCCTCCTTAGCTGGTGCCCTGCGCGTGGTTGAAAACAGCAACAGGGTGCATTTGAAAGCACTGAAGCAGCAGTGCCCAATGGGCTGGGGCTAGGGTTCAAATGGGGTTTAATCAGGGGGGTGGTCACACATGTGAGACCTTCAGTTCGGCAGAAGTAAGCCAGGTGGAAGGTCACCGCTGCTGTCTTGGGTCGACAAGTGCAGAGAAATGCTTTTCCGTAACAAAGAATCCCTATGGGGCCCTGCTAGGGCGCAACTGGGCCCTTTTGCCCCATGGCAGTTCGGACGACATTATGGCCGTTGAATGAGAAAGTGAGGTTTGCGTTCAAAGCTCCAGAGCAGCTTACAGCTGGATAGAGCAATCAAGATTTGAATCCCAGGGGCATATGTGCCTGTGTGTTGCCTGATCAGCGCTGGGTTGTGAGCTGCTGCTGTTGCCTTGTTGTGAGACAGTTTGTTGGAGACTGAGACAGCCTGGCCTCGCTGCTGCTGTTGGCGTTCAAAAAGCTGCTTGAGAGTCAGCTCCCTGCTGGTGCGTGGGTGGGTGCACAAGCCATGCAGCTGCTGTTACAGCATGTTGTTGAGGCAGCAGCTGCTGGTCCCCTCCTGGCCATTTTCAGCTGACAGACCCCATTTTTCACATGCAGCTGCTGTGCAGACACTCAAGGCAAGCACTGCAGCTGCCTGTACGATCTGGTAGGTACTTGTTAGCCCTAGCCAGCTGTGTGTAGACCCCTCCCATCTGTCCCTGCATTTCAAGCCTGTGGTCCCAGTGACGGTCTGACTACTTGCTGCCAAAGCGGTGGGGGTGCGCCAGCTCCTTCAGGTGAGGAGAGCCTCTGTAATGGGTGGGTGAAGGTGAATTAGCTCCGGTAACATAACTCAAGTTACTAGAGATGTACTGGCATGGACTGCACAAAAGTGTGACCCACTTTTTTTTCTTGGCGCAACTTTCACGTATAATGAGGGGCACCACAATTCTTGTAGCAACGGTGCCTATGCAATCACTCTCTATTTGTTAACGTTCCTGCCTCTGCGTTGGTCGCTCGAAGTGAAGCCACACACACTCCCTCGGACAGCCTGTCGCAGCGTCCTTGTATAATTAGAGTTACACGAACGAACTTCAAGTCAGGGGAGACGTTTCCCAGTGGCACCGTAGTCCTGTCTGGCTGCACTTTCGTCTGGCTGCCTGGACACGCTGCTTGCGCCGCAACCAGTGCTCGCAGTCTTGCAACGTTGCATTGAATCAGTTTCAAGGCACCTGGCCCGTGCTTGTGCGGCGCCGACACAGGGCAGCCGACATAGGAGCAACAGCTCATCACAGACACTGTCGGCCGTTGATAGCCAGCATGGATGACGTAGACCGTCTCCTGCAGATATTCAGCGCTCCAGGAATTGACGACGACGACAAGGATGCATTTGCCTTGGGCTACGAGGTGACACCTGTCAACCTTGCTGCAGAGGGTCAGCCTCTGGCCAAGGCCCAGCTGCTTTCTGGACCCGCAGCCATGGCAGTACACGCGCTGTTGATGAAAGTTCACTCCAAGAAGCTGGTAAGCAGCGGGTGGCAGCCTGCAATGCAGCTGCATAATTGCAATGCAGCCACACACCCTCACGCCAGCCCAAAGGGAGGAAGGAAACTGGGTTAGAAGCTGGGCTGTCCATCAAGCAGTAGGTAGCCCTGCAATCACTATGTTCCTTGGTATGTTATCATCTCACGAGGCAATGCATGTGCTGCAGGACGGCCTGATTTCCTCCCAGCAGCAGCCCCAGTCAGCAGCAGGGCATCACCAGCAGCGCAAGAGCGCCCTCCTCAGCAGCAGCACAGCAGTCGGCACTGGTGCAGACGAGCCAGTGCGCCCCTCATCCCCCAGCCAAAGCAGCACGCACAACATCAAGTCCGAACCAGGCCTCCAGACAGCAGAAGCAGACCTCGTTGCAGAGCTCATGCCCACTGAGTTCCTTCAGCACGGTCCTGCTGCCATGCTGCAGCAGGTGTACGAGTTTGCAACCCAGCAGCAAAGCGCCGCTGGTCTATCCATGCAGCAGCAGCCCAGCAAGCACAGCAAGCAGGCCAACGGCAGGGCAGCAGGCCCCACCCTGGACCCCGCAGCAGCAGCAGCAGCCCCTCATGCCCACCTCCTGGACCTTCTGACAGCAGCAGGGGCAGACCTAGAAGATGTTGACCCCATGCAGCTCGACAACCACTCCCCAGGCAGCATGCTAGGCCGCCGTAAGGCTTCCATGCACGCCAGCGACATAAGCAGCCCAGCAGCAGAACTCAGCGATGAAGACATGGCAGCAGCAGGGGCAGCAGCAGCAGCTATGGGTGCTGGTAAGCCCCGGAAGCGTCAGCGCGCAGGTGCTGCCATGCAGGCGCTGATCGCTGCTGAGGCTGCTGAGCCAACGCCAGCCAAGCCCAAGCCGCGGCCACAGAACACTGCTGTGAGGCAGGGGCCCAAGCTGAAGGGAGTGCGGCAGCGGCCCTGGGGCAAGTGGGCCTCTGAGATCAGGGAGCCTGGTACCAACAACAGGGTGTGGCTGGGTGAGTGGCTTGAGCAAAGGGTGGAGGGACAGGCTGCGGTGCAGGGTGCGTTGGGACCATCGTGCCACCTGTAAGTGAATTGCAACTGTGGTGCATGGCGTACTGGCTGACTTGTCTCTGTGCTCTTGAATGTGCATCGCTGTCTACAGCAGTTTGTGTCTGCGCGCAACGCGTCGCACACAAGAAAATTTCACAATGTCCCTCTGCGCGTCCGCTGTCCAGATCTACAGTCTGCTCTTCTACAGGGTCATACAAGAGCCGCTTTCTCACACTGTTGTCTGCTGTTTGTCACACTGCTGTGTCCCTGCAGGCACCTTTGACACTGCTGAGGAGGCTGCGCTGGTGTATGATGCCGCCTGCCGTGAGCTGCGTGGGCCCAACACACAAATTTCCAACTTCCCTCACATTGACCAACAGACGGCCCTCACGTGAGTGACAAGAGACGGCTGGGCGGCGTGCCAAGGGTTTCATGTGGCAGATAAATTTGATATGTCATGTTTGACTTCCTGTGTCACTGTAAGTGTTACAGTTAGAGTGATTGCCAGGTACAGCAGGCGTTGTCACCTGCTCCTGCTCCACTGTCATTGCTGTTGGGCCATTCCCTTGTTTTGCCGCTGCTTCGATAGCTGACCACACCTCCTGTCGTGTCAACCCTGCGCACCTTCCCTCCTGCAGGTATCGCTTCCGTGCGCGTGAGGCTCTGCGCAAGGGCGGTGCATCCACCATGCTGCCGGACCTCGGCGAGCAGCACAATGCCGCCCTGGCTGCTGCAGCACACCCCTGGGGCATGCAGCAGCAGCAGCAGCAGCAGCAGCCCTCCAACATGATGGCAAACGGCATGAGCGGCATGAATGGAGCGATGTACCGCACCAGCACGCAGGGCAGCCTACTGTACGGCAACGGCATGGCTGCAGGGGCAGACGCGCTGGCAGAGGCAGCGGCAGCGATAGCAGCACAGGATGAGGCCGCTGCCGCTGCTGCCGCCGCCGCTGCGCAGCCGGTGAGCCCACAGGCTGCAGGCAATGGGTTCGATCCTGCGGCTGCCGCAGCAGTAGCGGCAGCAGCCCCGGCACAGCCTGCCAGCAAGTCGCCGGAGCGGCGGGAGAACCTGTCAAAGTTCAACGACCATGCCCTCAAGCTGTCAGATGAGTTGGAGTTGCTGCAGAAGCTGATCTCAGACTCAGGAGCAGGAGCTGCCGCTGCATGCACCTCTTCCCTGTCACCCTCACCAGGGATCCCTCTGCACTCCCCCGCAGCTCAGTCCCCTGCAGCCCAGCAGGCAGCAGCAGCAGCAGGTGGTGGTGGTGCCTTGGGGTTGAGATGGGAGGACGAGGGAGAGGCTGCTGCTAACAAGCCAGCCCAGCCTGCCCCCATCTCCCCTGGGGCTGCTGGCGATGTGAAGGCGCGGCGCCCCGACCAGGGCCTGTTTTTGTAGGTTGGCAGGGGGAACTGCGTTTACTTGCACGGGCCTTGGTTGCTGCGCAGTGTTTAGGGCATCCAGTGGTTGTTGTCTGTGCGGTCCGTGGGCTCGGAGTCCTGCCAGATCTGCCAGAGGCATGCCGGTGCAATCTGTTGTTGGCGCAGGTTGAGGTCTAAACGTTGTGTATATGTTGATGTACTGCAGTTGACAGGAGCTGACTGAGGTTGAGTCATCCAATATCTGCTATTTAGGCATCAGGCAGCACTTTGTTTCTTGCAGGATTAGGGTTTAGGAGTCTTGCAGGATTGTGTGTCAACGGTTGCAGGGTTAGCTAGGTGGTACACTTATCATGAGGCAGGTGGAGCAATGCAGGAGTTGTCTTCATTGGTTTGCATCGTGTATATACCAAGGTGCTGTGCTGATCCTTCGTGGTGTTGTGCTGCTTTGTTGATGTGCCTTGGTTGTGTTTGCAGTTGAACAGGCTGCAGATCTGCCGGTCTATAGGCCACTTGCAGGGCCTTGTGGTGCTGTGTGGATATGGCTGGTGGGAACGCCATGCATATCAACGATATGATATCATGTAGGGCATATCCTCTGCTGATAGGTCAGAGTTGTTGTCAATGCACGTGTGGTGCGCTGCAGCAGGGAGGATACCAGGGCTGACTGGCACTGGCAACGTCGCAGGCACAGCTGTAACATCATTCACAGTCCTAGCAGCACGCTACCAGAGGGTTAGGAGGCTGTCCTGACAGGAGGTCTGCAGGCGGTCTGACGAAGCACTGTGCACACCAGTACTACGTGCATAATGCTGTGCTCTGCATTGCTGGTTCTCGACAGTCACATGATTGTCTCGTTTATCTGTGAGCGATGCAAATCATGGCCGGACAGAAGCACCATGCCCCTTGACACCCCTGCTTGACACCCAGTCAACACATTCTCCCAGCTGGAACAGGGGGTCACGCACAACCTTCATCATGGTGCAGTAGACATTGAGCGTACAGGAGATCCCAACTCACTCACCCACCCACCCCATTCCCCCACGGCAGCACTGGCCATGGCTGGCCAGTGCCCTCCATCGGGTCAGCCCATCAACACGTTGATGCATGTGCGCACGTGTTTCTCAAGCTGGAGATAGAGCTATTGTAAAGGTGACCTTCAATATCAAGGCTGTGCCTGGCAGTCTGCTTGTGGCTGTCTGGTTGTTGACAGCAGGGCTGCTCAGGGACATGGCTTGGCCTGTAGCAACGATGTATCATACAAAGGTTTGTCTGTCTCAAGGGGACTGCGCTTGCGATCAGTGTGCAACTTCCTATTCCTGGGCCCGCGTGCCATTCTGAGCGCGCCTCGAAGCAAACTTTCGTTGTCGTCGAACACAGTCTTGATAGCTGCTAGATGTCTCACTGCATCGGCTGGTTCTAGGTCGGTATCGGTGCTTTGGACCCGTCACTCATCTGTCAGACTGTCTGTCAGAATCACTGGTCCCAAGGTTGAAAATCTCGACGTCCACCCAGCACCCATCACCTTTATATCTGTGTCAGAATTCAGTTTCAAGTGACATACAGACGAGGACAAAACGAAACGTTTGCGAGATTGTACAGGATGAGGCGGGCCGCGTTTCTTATATGTTCAGTGGTGGTTGTCTGCTTGCTAGGAGCGCCACAGGTGCGAAGCAGACCTGAATCGGTAGTTTGTGGCGTCCATGCCGCTCAGTCGCCCCAAGGGGCCATTCACCAGCTTGTGCATGGTCAACCCAAACCCCCTCGCTAGCAGCAAGTTATGCAGGGCCTGCTGACAGCCTCCCACACTTGCATATAGTTGTTTCAAATGATGGTGTTACACTTCACAGCCTATGCACCGTCTGTGCATGCCACATCCACAGCATACCAGTCAGGCTCATGACAGCAGGCGGCAGGCTGACAGCAGCAGGACGACCACATGCTGCTTGCTGCCTGTCAGCACTGCATTCTTGGTTAGTATAGCGTATGGGTGTATGCTTCTGCACCAACGCGCGATGTGTGTGTTTGAATGTCAACTGTTGCTGTTTGTCTTTCCAGGTCAACGCAGCCGCAAAGCAGGCGGTTGCGCCCTTAGCAGCAGACGCAGCTATTGTGCCCGGCAACTGCTCGCTAGGCATCCGCAAAGACGTCAACTGGGGCGTGGCAACAGCATCATACCAGGTAGGGATTGCCACAGCCTTGCAGCGCCAGGATCTACACCCAGCCCATGCAACCCTGCCGTCAAGGGAGGCAGGAGTGTCCGCCTGCCACTGTTGCATCAGCATCAGCAGTTGTTGCTGGCTGGCAGCAGAACCATGCCTTGGAAAACTTACTGAAGCTGCCTTAAGAAAACTTCCATAACTGGTTGCTGTTGTCAACATCTGCAGCCAACATGTCACCAAGCTGGTTATTACAGTGCTCGAGGTAGCCAACCGGCCAACCAACCTGCCTTGCATCAGGCAGGCAGGAAGCCTGCCAGCAGCCACATCAGCTCAGTTTCGGTACTTGAATACGGTATTTGAACTAGGATGTGGGTGCTGTGCCCTGACACAGGTTGAGGGGGCGTGGGACAAGGACGGCCGGACGCCCAGCGTGTGGGATGCCTTTGCACACATCCCAGGGAAAATCAAGAACAATGACAACGGTGCGTGAGACAGTACGCAGCCATGCTCAGCACAGCATAGCACAGCAGGGCACAGCAGCACAGCATGCAAGCACATCAAGGAGGCTCACAGGACGGTGGCTGAGATAATTCACCATAACCGTCAAGAATTGAACATGCTGCTGGCGTGTGGCAGTGCTATCATGCAGCAGCACCACTGCTGCGCGGTGGTTTGCAAGGTAGATTTGGCTTGCAACTATGGCCCCTGCACTGTGCTGCCTGCACTGTGCTGATGTATCTGTTGTTCTTGACACCACTCACACTGCACTGTGCTGTGTGCAGGTGATGTTGCGTGTGACATGTACCACAAGTACCCCGAGGACTTCGCCATGATGAAGCAGATGGGCGTCAAGCACTACAGGTACACACGCAGCAGACACAGCAGCACAGCGCATGCCAGAAAGTGCTCAGAGTCTCCAGTGAACAGTGCAGCTGGAGTTGCGTGCCATACTGTGAGCAGACAGCACCCAAAGGGTATCCCAACCCCCACAAACCATATGCACAAGACAGCGCCAAGCAAAGTACCCCACCTGCTGTATGTCAGGTCCGACAAACTCAAACAGGTGCTAAGTCAGGGATGTTACAAGTGATACATGGCTCAGCCAGCAGCTTGCTGACAGGTCAGGGGTGTGCACTGGGTGCTGCAGGTTCTCCTTCTCATGGAACCGCATCCTGCCCCAGGGTGGCAAGGGCACACCCGTCAACCCAGCAGGCATCAAGTTCTACAGCGAGTGAGTCCCACAGGCACATACAGTGCGCAGCTGCTCAACGCCAGGCTTGCAGAGTGCGCTGGCGCCAGGTGTTACAACAGCTGACAGCCTGTCTATCTGCCCCAGCTGAGCACCAGCGGCCTTGCCAATCTGATCTGATTCAGAGCAACCACAAACACACCAGCACACTGGGTGGCAAGCAGCTGGCCGCAGCCTCGAGCCCCCAACTTGTGCAGTCTACATGCGACTTGAAACACTACTTGTGCTTCAACTGCATGCAAGATGTTCTGCAAGCAAGCGTGCCAGTTCTGCGGCTGTATTTCCTGTGTTGTCTCACCCGGCTGCTGCCTTGCCGTCCCTTTGCAGTATGATTGACTCCATGATTGCAAATGGCATCAAGCCATATGCAACCATCTTCCACTGGGACCTGCCCCAGGTGCGGCTTTGACGCATGGCAGCACAGCACACCACAGCACAGCACAGCACAGCACGCTGCCGTGCCAATCCGTGTTTGCACGCACACATCAGTCTGCACAGTTATGTAGGTGAAGCAGCAGTTGGTTGCAGCCCGGCCACGTTGCTGGTGACAGCAGCAGCAGCTCAAGGGCGGCAGCACATGCGCGAACTCAGCAGCACCCCCAGTTGCACATGCGGCAGCAGTGTGTCAAGCCATGTGTCAGTTGAGAACTTTAATGCTGATGCTTGTCTGTCTGTCTGTCTGTTGTTGTCTCTTTTGTGTCTGTTGTGTCTGCCAGGTGCTTCAAGACAAGTACAACGGCTTTGTGAGCCCCCAGCTGGTTGAGGATTATGTCAACTATGCTGACGTGCTGTTTGCCAGCTTTGGCGACCGTGTCAAGGACTGGATGACATTCAACGAGCCATGGATCACATGCACACTGCAGGTACTGCACAGCAGACACGAGAGCTCCGGTGGCTGACAATACACTTGCACATCTGCTGCTGCACTGACGCAATGGCTGCATCAAAGCCCGCACCCCACTTTCATGCTTGCGCAACTTCTTCCGCAAACCCTTCTTCACTCCATGAGTTACTGACTATTAGTCTATATGAACATGATGAAAGTGACGACCCCCAACTTGCGCCCTGCGTGTACTGTACTGCCTGTGTGTCCTGCCTGCAGTACGGCTACGGCAACTTTGCCCCTGGCTACAAGGGTGGTGATGCTGGCAAGTATGCTTGCGGCCACCACCTGCTGCTGGCACACGCAAAGACCAAGGCACTCTATGATGAGAAGTACAGGGCCAAGCAGGTGAGAAGAGTGGTGCAGTGTGGGAGCAGGAGCGGGGGGGGGGGGGCGCATGGTATGTTGTCTTTTGCGCGTATGCGTGCCAGCACTTGCAACACACACATTCCGATCCAGACATGTGCGTTTATTGAACACCAGGAGTACATGCGGGCCACATGCAAGCAAATCTAGCAGGCTCACATAGTCCAACAAGGATCGTCAAACCATAACGTTGTATACGTGTGTTGCAGAGCGGCAAGATGGGCATTGCCCTGAACATTGAGTACCTTGAGCCCTGGACCAACAGCCCAGTGGACAAGGCTGCCGCACAGACCGGACTGGAGGGCGCGCTGGGTTGGTTCGCTGATCCACTCTACTTTGGTAGGCACCAGTGGCTGAAGCACCTGCGGGTGCAGATTGCAGCATGCCTGCACTTCTGGCAGCACATTACGCCCGGCCACTGTGATGACAGGCGCTTGAAGTGTATGCCAACGACACCATGAGCATGCCATGCACAGTGCTGCGTTGCGGTGCGATGTGGAACCTGACCTTGCAGACGTGACCCTCTCGTGTGGAGGTGTACAAAGGGTTGCATTGCCGCCAACATGAAAGCCCCACACCGCAAGTCGATATTTATGTCACATGTCTTGTGCTTTTGTGTCAGGTGACTACCCTGAGTCCCTGAAGAGCTGTGCCGGCAGCAACCTGCCCAAGTTCACTCCTGAGGAGAGCCGGCTGGTGAAGGGCAGCCTGGACTTCCTGGGCATCAACTTCTACACCGGAAAGTAAGCCGGGGATTGCATAACTGGGCGGAAGTGAGGGTGTTATGCCAGTTGGCTGATTAGTAGTGGGTATCTTCACTGCTGGGCTGCAGTCGCTACAATAGTCCACACCCTGTTCAGGCACTGCTGACAAATGTTCAGGCACTGCTGACAAATGCCCCCCATGTCGCCCTGGCGCAAACAACAAGGCAAACTTTAGTCTTGGTCGTGTGAGGGCGAGCTCACAGGTGTTGCACGGCTGTGTTGTTGCCCCTGCAGGTATGCCAAGGGCAATCCCGAGGACCAGTGTGCCATGTACAGCACGGACAAGGACCCCAACGGTGTGGAGATCGGTGCTCAGGCAGAGTCCTACTGGCTGCGTGTTGTGCCCTGGGCCTTCTACAAGCTGCTGAAATACGTTGATGACAGGTGAGGGGGGGTGGATGTGGCTGTGTGCATGCGGGTGATGGCCACCATGATACTTGCTCCAGAGCCAGTATGGATGCGCCAGTTTTGTTGTGGTTGATGCTGTGTTGTGGGCTGTGAGTGCTGCAGAGGGACAGGTCAGTACTGATAAGCCCGGCGCGTCTGTCAACAAGCGTAAACGTGACGCCTCTGGCCAGTTGCTACAACGGCATCTGCCGCCTTGCAACATGCTCAGCATCACCCCCTGCCCACACCTGTGTCTTCTTCCTTCACCGCCACCGCCACCAGCCTCCTGGCTATGAACACACTTGAAACAGCCATGTACTCAGAGGTGTGATCTGTCACTGCTTTCCTGCAGGTACCACCCTGAGGAGATTGTGATCACTGAGAACGGTGTGTCAGTGCCCCTGGAGCAGAACATGCGCGTGGAGGATGCAACAAAGGACAGCTTCAGGATCAACTACTACCGGTGAGGGGTGGTGGCATGTCCCACAGTTGGGGCAGCGTGTGGGTACGAACAACCGATCTGATCATGCATGCAGTGGAGAGCATGCACTAGCTGGCGGCTACTTGGCATGGCGGCATGGCCAGAAGGGTCCTGAAGGGCATGCATGCGACAGCAGCGTACAGTGAGTATGTTCCTGAGGGCTGGGTTGCTCAACAGGTGTGTGTAATGTCATGCAGGGGCTACTTGGACAACCTGTGCAAGGCCATCTCTGAGGGTGTCAAGGTGTGAAGGGGGAGGGAGGGAGGGCAAAAGGGGGTGTGCCGCATGATGTGAAAGCTATCGTATCAAGCCAACTATAGTGACTCAGCTTGATTCTGCACACAGGGCCTGCAGGCTACAGCTGGACTGTTGCCATCAGCAGCACAGCAAGAGTCACCTGGTGCCTTGGTCCTCCACCTGGCAGCAGCCTGCCCGTCCTGCGGCTCAAGAGTGTGCAGACTCCCCAGCAATCGTGCCTTGCAGAATGACTCATTCTAGGACTCCTGCAGCATATGGTAACATATCACAATGTTTGCCACTTGCTGCTGCAGATCAAGACGTACTTTGCGTGGAGCCTGATGGACAACTTTGAGTGGCTGGAGGGGTACACCCAGCGCTTTGGTATCGTGCATGTTGACTTCAACGACCCTGCACGCACACGGACACCCAAGGCCTCAGCTAACTTCCTGTCGAGGCACTTCTTCAGGTCAGTGCGGCTACTTTAGGGACATGCAGCCGCCATTGCTGCCACTGCTGTTGGTGTGTGAGCAGCTAACTGTGCTGGGTACAGCAGCACTAATCAGTGGCATCATGATGCCAGGTTGCGCATGATGTGAGCTTCACAGTGTAGAGCTGTCTGCAACACTCAGGCTGATGCTGCACGACATGAATTTTGCGACGAAAATGCTGCCAAGTGTACATTGCGCCCGTCTCTGAGACCCTCACATGCGACGTGCTGTGTGTGTGTTGTGCAGGCCCGGACGTGACTGGCGTGTGCAGCAGTGATGCTTGCGGACAGCTGCTGGCAGACAGTGTTTGTTGATGACACTCATCACTGATGAGGGTGACTTGCTCTGACGTAGCTGTAGTGTAGATGTTGTGTAGAGTAGTTGTAGATTGTTTACAGCAGCTGACGGGTGTCTTACAACGCATGAAACGTTCCCCTGGCTGCAGCCAGCTGGGAACAGGGCATGGCTTGTGTGGGCCGCGCATTCAGGTCTCCAGCATTCACTGACTTGCATATTGATTGATTTGATCATAGCCCCCCGTTCGTCGCGGCAGTGTGGACTGTCATGGGTTGAACAGGCCGAAGCACCAACAACTCGACCCCGCACACTGCTGGCCAGCTGTCCCATGGGACTGTGCACTGGAGTGCTCACTGCTATGAGTGAAGCCCGCTGTTGCCAGGGTGTCATGCATATCCAGCTTGTTTCTGATGTGAAGTGCTGCAGGATGCTTTGTAAAAGTTCAGACAGAGACATGTGTTACCTCCTTGACACAGTCTCAGCACTAACAGAGGCACATGCCTTGACAAGAATCATGCGGCACAGTGTGTACTCGAGATGGATGCCAAGCAGATCTTTGTCACCTTGACAGTGCGTGCGTGCGCAAACTGCAGGGCTGTGCGCATACCCCAGCCCCTGTCTCACACCACATGTGATACCCTAGCAGTACGCCTACTAAAGCTGCGTGACACTTCACATCAAACAAAGCAACGTCAAGCTTGTAGTCAAGCGGCTTGCATGCCCATGCAATGCACAGCACAAGCCCAGCAAGCCAAGTAAACAATCAAATCCTAAAGACTGAACGACAGTGCTGAACAAAAGGGATCACACCGTGTAGTTGTGTTCCTGAACAAGGACCTATCTATCAAAACACAACACTCAAGCCACATCTGCTCTCAGAGGGACAGGGCTGCCAGCCCTGTCTACATTACATAACTGCCACCACATGAGTGGAGCCATCACAATAAGTATTGGTACAGGCAGACATCAATCATGTGGGATGAACCCTTGACTGACCTGCATGCATGTCAACGAGGCCTGACCTGATATGCCATGCATGCAAACTGCATTATGTTCTTCAAAAGAGGGCGCACCACTGGCCGGCTAGGCCATGCACCAGCACATCCAGCAGCCGAGCCAACATGCAAAACTCCCCTTGCCACCAACCCCTGTGATGCCACAGCCAACAAAAAGCGCGCTGATGCGGCCTGACAGGTAGACGTGGTGACGACTTGTTCGAACGGGTCCTGGTGCTTGCAGTCAGCGCCTCCAGCCGCCGAATGTAGACCTGCACAGAGTGCAGCCGCAACACGGTGACCATGGCTGTGACGTGTGCACACAACCCAACTTGGGTGCAATGCGTAACACACTGCGCTGCGGGCCGCTATCCAGTTGTGGGTGTTTGCTGCAATGCGGCAATGCCAGTAATTACTGTGCTTCATAAAGTGGAGAGTACCGCTCAGCGGTGAAAGTATCCACTTGTAACAACCTCCCCCCCCCCCCCCCATAAAGCTGGCAGACAACCTGAAGGAGCAGGCCTAAGCACATGCACATCCCTGCACCCTGAAGAACTCACTTGACCCAGGACGGGCGCTCAGACTTGAACTTTGACATCCAGGTGCCGTCCACAGCCTCCTGCCAGCGCTTCTCGAAGGTGTGGTCATCCTTGTGGGCCCAGTCGCTGACCTTGTGCTTGACCCAGGTAGTGTCCCACCCATCGTGCCCTTGAAGCTTGTAGCTGTTGCCGTCTTCGGCATCCTCCTTGTCGTCATCACTGTTGTTGCCCTTGTCATCGCTGCCCTTGCCGCCATCACTGTTGTCGCCGACCTCACCCAGCCTGTCGCAGGATGTTTCCTTCCACTTGAGGCCGATGACACCCCAGTGCTGATCAGCCAGCTGCAGCGACACAGCAAGGGAGGGTTTCGACTGCAAGTCAAGCCAGGCCTGACTAGAAATCATTTCTCCATTGGAGTGCCTCAGGTTCCAGGTTGGCTTCATGACATGTGCACACTACACAGCATCTTGCTCACCATCTTGAACACATCCTCACTGACGTCCAGGTGCTCCATGTCACCACAGCACCACCTGCAGCCACGACCAGATTGCAAGCGCTGTCATGACCATGCAACTCAAACCCCACTGGAGTACGCCGTTGTGCTCGCTGTCCCACCAGGCTGATCACTCCGAGTGTTTTGAAAACACAAGTGGAAGAGCTGCTCTGGCACCTTCTTTGCAGAAACACATTCCAAGAAACTGCTCACCGCTGATTAGAGTAGTAGTTCTGATGAACACAAGGACAGCTGCAGAGCAAGCGCGCAACAGCAAGATCGTCAGCAAGGATACTACTTGAGTCCATGCTCAGCCACACTAGCACTGTTACGGGGAGTACTCCCCGTAACATTGTCTGGTTGTCTTTGAATGGATGAGCCTGCAACATTCTGCAGCCATGCATACCAAGTGGCTTTTGTTTAACTGGCCGTCTGGTGCAGCCATATTGCCTCGTATGTGCTGCAGCAAGGATACTGTCTGCAGGGCGCAGGTTCATCAGGCCTGGCCCGAGGGTAAGTTGGTGTGGATGGCTGTCACAGCCGCTTGCCAAGTGGCGGCCACTCACGAGTCGATGATCTTGACCACCACCTTCTTGTTTTCATCGTAACATGCGTTTGCGCGCTGCACCGGTTGTCCATACCTGCAGACAGCACAAACAGCCCGCGTGTCACACAACTGCAATTGCCAGCACATGCTCATGCTGTGACTTTCGTGCTTTGCCTAATGTGTTGGGTTGAGCGATGCATGATACGCTATATGCCACACTGACTCATCGGATGAATCATCACAGCATGAACCGCAGCCGCTGTAGGGGCAAGCCCTGCGTCTGCCCGTTATGTGTAGTGCACTGCACTACATGACGGCCTCGCGAAACACGCACCCATCATTGAAGTCCCTGTTCTTGCAAGAAATCTCGAAGCATTTGCTGCAGGCAGGACGAACAGGCGCCAAGGTCAGGGCATGAGTGCCACTGCCATGGTCCTGGCAGGAACCTGTGCCACTGACTGGTTCAGCTGCAAGCGGAAGCGTATCACAGGCCCATGCACAGTCTGTTGGCTGAGGTGCTTGGTGAACGGCCGCCGCTGATGCTGTTGTGGCCTGTGACCATGGTAGGGCTGGGTGCAAACCATACTTCAACCCTAGGCTTGAGGTGTGCGCCATAGCCTATATAGCATATATGCTGATGAGAGGGCCAGGCCAGTTTGACATTCACACTCGGCCACGACCACCACTCACCCGCAGTTGGGGGCCCCCTCAAGCACGTTTGGCCACGCAGCATAGTAGACATTGTCTGGCTTGCCATACCTGCAGGACCCCTCGGTGTTGTCTGCAGGAAGGAACATGGGGTGCAACACGTGGTGTCCAAGTCAGGAGAAGCATCACAGGTTGCAGCTGCTGGTGAACGCAGACCCTCAGGCCATGCCCCAATTGTCTGTTGACAGCAGTTGCACCCACTGCACGCCATCAAGCAACAAGTAAGCTATGCTTCTAAGCACACCATGCAAAATTGAGTCGTGGCATCAGCTGCTGTCTGCTGTGTTGCCACCAGTGCTGAACAATCCCAGCTCCTCACCTTGGTAGTATGTGGCCTGCAGTTAAGAGCAAGCAGCATACGTGTGTGAGCATACAGCGTTTATGCAGGGGAGCGCTCGTGCAGGCGTGATCGGAGCAGTTCAACAACTGCTGCTCACCCGACCGTCAAAGTACCCGTTGCTGTCCTTGGCCACGGCTACTCCAGCAAGCATAGAGAGGACGACCAACCAAAGGCTGATGCTTGAGACTGGAAGCTGCATGGTGGCAGCAACTCGTTGTGGAGTTGACTTTGATCGGCGGGAACGACCGAGGCTGGATGCAGCAGCGTCCGCAGGAGTGTGCTTAAGGCGACGAATCGGCCACTGAAAAGGTCGCTGGTGGATGCCAACAACAGGTCGTAACTTGCCCTTTACGCCCCGACTCGCTCGATTTTGAAATCGCAACTGCTGTGACTGCCCAACTTCCGCAGACTGTTGTAGGTTCCGCAGATGTCTGCACGAGGAAAGGGGTGTCAATGATCTTGGTTACGGTGAGCATGCTTTATAGCCACTTTGCCGGCAATTCCTGACTGCAACTTACAGTGGCCAGCCTGACACTGCTGTTGACTGGCGCATGCAAAGCGCAGGTGCACCTTTCACAAAGGCCACACAATGTGTTGTTTCAGCCTGCACGCTGCAAGTACGGAACCAAAGTCACAAGCATTGCCTCAGCAACAGCTGTGGGTGCCAGCCAAAACCTCCTACTTCTTCTTGCCAGCTGCTATCGGCGCCTTCTTGACACCACCCTTCGCTGCCAGGCCACCTTTGCTGCCACCCTTCGCTGCTTTGCCCTTTGATGCCTTGGCTGCTGCCTCCTTTGCTGCCTTCTTCTCGTTGGGCTTGACTGTGACTGGGCCAAAGAAGGACTCCAGGCGCCCTTGGCTGGCCTTGCCCTTGGCAGCGTTGATCTTCTTCACCTGGTTGCGCACACGGTCCTCATTGAAGCCCTTCTCACCTGCAGGACATCAGCACAGCAGCACATGGCATGCCTGTGGACGGACTGCATGAGCGCTACGCAGGGGCCGCCATAGGTTGCCTTGCATATAAGCGCGTTCAGGCTTTCAACCTCTGTTTGTAACCCAACCGCCGTGATCTCTTCACGCCAGGGCTGGGGCCAGCCTGGCAAAGCCCTGCTGTCCTGCAGCCCAAACACGCTCCCTGCTGCCCTAATGCCCAAACACGATCCCTGCTGTCATGCAGCCCAAACCCGCTTCCTGGTGTACAGTCCTGCACTCACCTACGAGGTACGCCACTAGCGCCTCCTCATCAGGCGGCGTCCACTTGAGTGCTGGCAGCTGGTCAGCAGGCGTCACCTCTGGCTCCTTGAAGAAGTCTGCTGCCTCCTTGTAGGGGTAGGGCTCAGGCAGCGGGTACTTGGCAGGATCCAGCGCCTGCATGGCATGGCAACGTACACACCTGTGCTGACTGAAGGAAACCTTGTTGCATGGCATGCGCCTGCTGTGCTGGTTCTGTATGCACGGAGCTGAGACGCCTGCATGGAAGTTACTGCTGCTGATTGTGAAGCAAGACGCTGTCGGTGGTGCAAGTTTGACAACGCAGGGGGCCGGAGTAAACACCGGCCAGCTTTCAAGCTTCCTGCGTACCTTCACCACAGCCTCTATGCTGCCGTGCTGCTTGATGAGTGACAGCGCCCGCACTGCCCCGATGCCGCGGATGTTGTTGGCATAGTCGCAGCCGCACATGATGCACAGGTCGATGAACTTGTCCATGGACAGCTCCAGCTCCTGCAGCATCACCTCCAGGTCAATCTCCATAATGGCTTGTCCCTGGGACTGGGGGCAGCAAATGCACAGCAACAGGGGCAGCAGCAGGAGCCACACACTGGACACGCGAATGTCAGAAGCTGCGCGCCACGGATAAAACTGTGCTGGAAGCTTGCCTTGCGAACATGTTGTTCTGGTGGCTGCCAGCCACTACAATCTGCCCCAGCACAGCTGCGCATGTCTTGACTGGACTAACATATATGCTGTGAGCGCATCAAAGACACCTTGCTGTACCTGTGATGCCATGAGGTGGCGTATCAAGCGTGGGCAGCCAAAGGTGAGGCAGTCCATATCCTCAGTGGCAGCACCATACACCAGCCCTGCCTTAGCCATGGCTGCACACTGCGCCTCTGCCTCGGAGGGTGCGACGATGATGGGAACACCCATCAGCTGCAGCAGCTTCTTGCAGTCCTCGTTGTGCTCTGAGGTCACCTGCACACCCATTCAAGGCATCACACATGGCATGATGCTGTCGTTTCCAGCTGCCTGCTTGTGCAAAGAAGGGACAGCTGTTGCATGCGGTGTGTACACGCTGCAACTCAAGGTGTCGCAGGGGCACAGTCCAGCCGTGCAAGAGGCGCCTCCCTGCCAGCCTGTCAGCTACCTGCACGTTTTTTGGGTGCCTCTTGCCTGTGCATGCATGCATGCGTGCACTGCATTGCCTGCTGCCATAGTCGAACTGTCTGTGCCCCGCATACATACAGAAAAATATGCGGCAGCACTGATCATGTCAGCACATGTAGTGGGCTGCTGGGTCGTGCCTTGGTGGTGCGCTTGCTGTACTTCTCAATGGCCTCCTGGTCACCAGCCTCCTTGGCGGCTTCAAGCTCCTTGTCTGCCTCATTACGCTTCTCCCGCCGCTGCTTCAGCTGCTCAATCTTCAGCTCTGGGGGCTTGCCCTCAAACACATACACGGGCTTGATGCCTGCAGCATGCAGAGTTCATGACTACTTCAACACCGGTCACCAGCCCCATGCACTGCACAATGAGGCTTCTGTCAACGGTGAATGTAACTTGATACACTGCACCTGCTGCTGGGGCTTGAGCGCCAGGCTAGAGAGGGGATGACATCACTGAATGCATTCGTGGCGACAGCAGCAGAAGCAGTCTCGGTCACTCACCTGCCTCCAGCATGCGCGCTGTGCGGTAAAACATGCCCTGCAGGTGGCTGGTAACCTCTCCTGCCTCATTTGACAGCAGCTGGTCTCCCTGACGTCCCACAACTGCCAGAAACTGGTAGATGTGCATGCTGGCATCAACGGCTATTTTCCTGCCAAAGTAGTTGTTGAAGTTCTGCTCCTTGATGCACTTGGGGGCATGATCCCCAAGCAGCTTTGTGAGACCCTGGATCCCCATAGCTCAGGCCTTGCTGCTGTGCTTAGCTGTAGCTCAGCCAAAGATGAAGGTGATGGCTTGAAATTTGAATGGAGCAGAGTTCAGCACAACGTGGCAGGGCACGCAACCAGCCTGATACACGCTTCTGTGACACGTTGTAAGAAAGGTCGACTTGCCACAAGCCTGATGAACACCCACTGCTAAACCTTGGCGAAGATCATGGTCAGCTGATCACGGTGTGCTCGTGTTGAGGTTGCCAGCGCATGCGGTCGCGTTCACTTGCGTCAACGTTTCTCAGACACGATCAAGTTGCATTGAGGGTGCAACATCGTCAGGTTGCTGTGCCCGACTTTTTTTTTCCCGTCTGCTGCTGTCACCTGCTGCACCCTGGTGGCTGCACACCCTCCTTACCCCTCTTAATCCAGCAGCACGAAGCAGGTAGCCGCATCCGTAGTCGAGTATCAAGCAGTACATGCTTCCAGCTGTGCAGTAGCATGTCAGCAGCAAGGCACTGGCGGCCAGGGCGTGGCATCGCCCAGGATGTGCAACGCCGCCTGTCGCACTATCGCAGTGACTGGATGCAGGGACTGAATTGGGGTACCAGGTGGGACTGTATTAGTCGATGGTTGCAAGTTTTCCAGCAGCATTGCACCTTGCACAGTGTGCAATGCACACATTTGGAAGGCATGATGCTGATCCAACACCACCAGACGCTGAAGTGTGCATCTGGTGTCTGTGGCTGTGATGGTGCAGAATCTTGCCCCCATCCACCTACATTTTCTTTGCCTCTGTCCTACCAGCCTTGGCATTTGGGCAGCAGCTGGCCACCAGTACAGGTAATCGGCGTGATCGCAAAAGCAGCAGCAGCAGCAGCAGCAGCAGCACCAGAACCAGCGCCAGCAGCGCCAGCACCAGAAAGCCTTGCTCAGCAGAGGCAGCCGCATTGGATCATGCCTGCCTGCTCACCGTCTGTACTGAAGTTGACGGGTGGTCTGTATCGTAATTGCAGATGGGACCCTGAACGTGGTGCATGTGCTGGTGTCTACTGCACTGGCAGGAGTCACACAGGTGGGCAAGCCACAGGTGCCTGACAAGGCATCCATATCGCCTGTTGACATTCAAACATGAGAACATTTTTTTGACAGTCTGCAGGGCTGTCAGCATGGCTTCACACTGACCACAGCCAGCACACTGCGCTGACCACTCGACCCAACCTGTCCTGCACCTGCAGTCCCTCATAGGTGGCCAGCCCCTGCTGATCATCGGTGTAGCAGAGCCAATCGTCATCATATACGGGTTCATGTTCGCCTTTGCCAAGACCGCACCAGGTCTAGGTGTGGGCCTGTTCCTGCCCTGGGCGGCCTGGGTGTGCATCTGGACGGCGCTTATGTGCTGTGTGCTGGCAGTGCTGGGGACATGTGACGGTATAACATACTTCACACGCTTCTCAGGGGAGCTGTTTGGGGCGCTGATTGTGATCCTGTTCCTGCAAGTTGGCATCAAGGTGCGTGCACCACTGCACCAGCCCTACAGCAGCTATGGCTTGGTTGGGTCCATGGCAAGGTGCAGCCTGCAGGGTGCACAGCCTGTGCGGTATCGATCTCTTGGCAGCGGCTGCTTCTGGACTTCCCAGCTTGTCACCAGGTGGTCTGCACTGCAGCTACGCAGCAGGGCTCGTGAACTGCAGCCACTCAGCTGGCTTCTAAATACATTGCACGCAGGGTGGGAATGATGTACAATTGCCACACAGCTCTTTGACCGCGTGTTTATCAAGTGTTGTGTGTCTTGCAGAGCATTGTGCACGAGTTTTACCCAGCAGAGCCACCCCCTGCAGTGGCCGAGCCCTGGACTCTGACCCTGATCAACGGCCTCTGGAGCCTGCTGCTGTCCCTGGCCCTGCTGTTCAGCTGCCTGCACATACTCAAGGCACGATCCTGGAGGCTGGGGCGCAGCTGGCTCAGGGGCTTGTTGGCCGACTATGGGGTGCCACTCATGGTGGTGCTGTGGAGTGGTGTGTCTTTCGCGGTGACGCCGGCGCCGGGCGTGCCTAGACGCGTTGCGACACCAAACACATGGGAGGTGGGTGTCGGGCAGGGGCGGCAGTTTGGTACACAGGATGTAGTGCAACTGTGCGCATGTGCACGAGCAGGTGTTGTAGCTGGAAGCGTGTGCGGTACATCTTTCCAGGCTTTGGCATGGGTTTGGTACCTTCATCACCACACTGTACTACTAGTTATTCTTGTAGAGTAAGTGACGCTTTGCTACCAGCTGGCAACAGTGACGAACAGCTTTGTGCCATTGTATAAAGTACGGCTAGTTGCATGAAATGTTACCAGTGGCACAGCATGGGATGTACGTGTCGCTTGCTTGACATGTTAGCGCATGCAGTGCTTGGCTCAGATGCATGCACTGGCGCCGTGTCCTGCATGCTGCAGGTGCGTGACACCTGGGCTGTGGCTGGCCGCCTGGGTGAGGTCCCTGGCAGCTACATCGGTGCTGCACTGGTCCCTGCCATCATCATCACGGTGCTGTTCTACTTTGACCACAACGTCAGCTCACAGATGGCACAGCAGCCTGAGGTAAGCCAGACATTATGTCACGCCGTATGACGGCGTGTGCACAGTGTGGCGTGGTCCGCCAGCTAGATACAGGCACACATATGGTTTGTGCCTGTGCTGGTCAAAGCTTGAGGTTCAGGTGTTGAGCACTGACTGCGCCGTGCATTTGAGGCAAGCAAACCCCGAGAGAGGCGAGCTCTCTCGGGTAGGAACGCCTGCACTGTTACTGACTAGCTGCAGTGTCACTACTACTAGCAGTCCTGTGCGTGAACTTGGGCGTGGTGGCCTTCATGTAGCATGAGCAGGAGTGACTTACAGTAGACTGCACGCACCAGCGTGCCCGACAGACTACATCATACCGACGCGTGCATCCGCCGTGAAAACCCCTCCGCCGCAACCTGACGTGACAATTACACCTACACCACCAGCGGGATGGTCAGCAACATTTCTTATGTAGGCAATGCTCCATCCACATGTCATGAGTGTTGCACCCAACTGCAGCCCTGCCACTGCCCAGGACAGGCCCTGTTATCACAGCATACAGCTTGGCACCCACCTCAGACCAGCCTGGCTTCACCCAACAAGCACACTCGGTTTCGCAGACCCCCAATTGCCTTCTTCTACTGCTGCAGTTCAACCTTGTCAGGGGCCAGCCTACCACTGGGACTTCCTCCTGCTGTCTGCCCTGGTGAGTAAAACAACTGCATGATGACAGGAGACTACTTTGACCAGGGCTCACTGCAGGACAACTTGATTCAGTCTCTATCTCTGTGTCTCTCTGTTGTTCAGCCGCATGCAGCCTGCAGTACGCTGGTGCGTCCTTCACCTTCAGTTTTTGCCTGTTCTGTCATTCAATGGTGTCCCGCATTCACTACAAAGCAGCTGGCTGCTCCGCTGCCTGTCTTTCTCCCCTATGTCGCTCCAGACCCTGGTGTGTGGTCTCCTAGGGCTGCCTCCAGTGAACGGCGTTCTACCCCAGGCGCCAATGCACACCCGCAGCCTGGCCCATATACCCAAGCGCTCACAGCACAAGCACCTGGCACCAGCACACGCCAGGCCCGGTGATGCTGCCCTCACAGTGAACGGCACCAGCGGCGGATCTGAATGGACTGCTGACAGCTACAATGCTGCCCCGATTCGGCAGCTGCCTGCTGTCGCTGCAGTGACACAGTCCTTGTCAAAGCTGCGGTTAGGCCGGGGAGCCGACGTAGACCGGCAAGAGCTCAGCACAGGAGCACACACGCAGCATGTACAGCAGCAGCCAGAGGGTGTCCATGCAGTGACAGCAGCTCTCTCGCATATGCACCTCGATACCGCTGGCCAACCCCACGAACACAGCTCGCCATTCGGCACACCCAGAGCCTCTGCAGCGCTACAGCCGGACTGCCAGCTCTCCCAGCAGGCCGGGGCAGCAGCAGCTAGCAGTCCTAGTGCGGGGCACAGCAGTGCAGACGGTGCGGTACTGCGCCACCGGCAGCGCTCACTGTCTCCTACAGGCAGTCAGGGTGTCACCACCGCTGCCGGCAGCAGCGCCCCTCAGCACCGGCGGAGCGGACCATCGCTGGAGATGCACCAACAGCAACTGGCGCAGGGGCGAGGGCGTCTGCACCCATCAGGGTCTAACCTGGCTATCAATACCCTGCCTGACTCAGCAGCGGCGGAGCTTGGTGGGGGTGGAGGCAAGGATGGTGACGGGGGTCTGGTGTCCCCAGCAGAGCAGGGGTCGTATCTCCGCCTGGAGGTGAGGGTTTGAAGCTGTGAGGTGAACGTGACCCCGCTCTTGCAAAGTTGATGCTGTGTGTTGCGGCAGGGGGGGGGGTGTTGCTGTTGGTAGAGACGGAGATGCATGCCTGTGGGTTGTGGGGCCTTGCTGTGATTAAGGGCATGCTGGCACCCACAAGCAGTCCCATCGTGGCCGGCCAGGCACATTACTGCTGATCATGTGTTTCCTGCAGGTTCGTGAGCAGCGAGTCAGCAACATGCTGCAGAGCCTGCTGGTGGCGGCCTGCCTGGGCATCACCCCAGCCATCCAGCAGATCCCCACTGGTGTGCTGTGGGGCTACTTCATCTTCATGGCGGTTGAGAGCCTGGCAGGCAGCCAGCTCTGGGAAAGGCTGCTGCTGCTGGCCACTGACCCTAAGAAGCGGCTGGTGATCATGCAGCAGGACCACGCAGCATACTTGCAGGTGAGACGGACCTGCCGTGTTTCGAAGACAGTGTATGTGCAAGGCCTGCTGGTAGTGTGGAGGGGTGTGGTGTGTGTATCCAGGCAATTGTCCATGCAGCGCGACCATGCAGCGTACATTGAGGCGGGCCAGTGTCGTGCTTTGGCTGGGGCGGCTGTGCTGCAAGTTGCTTGTTGGCACTATCCATATGGTGCAGCACTACACGCCAACGCCCGTCCCCTGTATCCTTGACCTGTCTGTCTTGATGCTGCAGCTGGTGCCGTACGCTATAGTGGTGCGCTTCACCCTGCTGCAACTGGTTTACCTTCTGGGAGTGTGGGCGCTTACTACTTGGGCAGGCATCGCAGGCATCGCCTTTCCCCTGCCCATCATGGCACTGGTACCCATCAGGCAGTTCGTGCTGCCGCGGCTGTTTGACCGCGGCCACCTGAGTCAACTTGATGCAGCAGAATATGAAGAGGCTCCCGCTGTACTTGACAAGCTGAGAGCTGCACAGGTGGGTGGGTGTGTGAACGCACTTGTGATGCCTCCTTTTGAGCTGTCATGCTGTAGGAGTGGGCAGTATATGGGTAATGCAAGCAAGCAAGAAGCTCAAGGGGAACTGCTACGTACAAAGTCTTGAGCTGCACTTGAGGGGGGGGGCGCTTGCTTCATAGCCACCCAGCTGGGCTGTGCCAGGTTCCAGCCTTTGTCCAGCCACTTCATTACTACAACACTTGAGCCTGAGGCTGAGCATGTCATGCTCTGTCCGTGCTTGCGTGCCGTGTGTCAGTGTGTGGCTCCCTCACAACTTTGCGTGTTGTGTTGGTTGCAGGAGCTATTCGATCTGGGGGCAATCACTGAGGCTCCCGCACCCCACCTGCCAGTGGCAGCAGCCGGACCCTCCATTGAGGACCTTCCCTGGGGGGAGGATGAAGCAGAGGTGGTCAGCAAGGAGTTTCATGGCCTGCAAATCAAGCACCACCTCACCCGCGAGAGTGTGGAGCTGCAGCAACAGCAGCTGCGCAGGCGGCTGGGGGAGTGAAGCTTTGCAGACGGGTTGCGGCGGCCCTGGCAGGACTGGCCATGTGTTGCGGGCCTGTAGCATGTGCTTTGACACAGCCTTGGTGTGCAGGTGGTTCTGGTGTAGTGCCGGTGCTGTTGTACATGCATATAGAGGCGTAGCGCAGCATGGCGCTCTGGTAACGGTTGAGAGCAGTGTGACAGGGAACTGCTGCTGAGAGTCTTACTTGCTAGGGATCTGCAGGACTCCCAAACTCACAACCTCGAGGGGACTGCAATTGGTCACATCACTGTGCAGTGGTGAACTCGCCGTGTATGCTGCTGCCTGTTTGCTAGATCGAGAAAGTTTACTTCTTCTGCATAGACTGGCAGGCTGGTTGCTGCTTCAGCTTGGTTTGAGTGTGCCATGGCAATCTGCCATGCTGTTGAACCTGAGAAATCGTTCCGCAGAGGGCCTGTGTCTCTGTCACCAGTGTCAACTTAACGACCCTCTGATGGTAGCCCCTCTTGTCCGAAGGGGGGCTATCATGTGTACTTGCCGGGGCTGTGTGGAGAGAGTGTGTATAGCGGACAGCTTGCAGGATGATGGCAGCATGTGCGGGTCAACACTTGCAGCACGAGTGTGTTGCTTCCTCCCCAGTGCACTTACGTGCTGACAGCTGGTTGCATCGTCGGAGAGTGTCTTGTGACAAGAGTCTTGACAATGGCCCTGCTGTGACGGGGTGCAAACCGGCGGGATGTGCATCACTAGGGAGGGTTGTGCAGCTCTCATCCTTGATTTGAGCATCAGGTGATTCTTGGTAGAGTTTGTGCAAGGCTTCTGACATGAGGGTCTTTTTGAGTCAACTGTCTAGATGGTTGCATGTTGATGGTTGGGACCTTGACCAAGCCCTGAATGTGATTGGCAGCTCAGTGTCAATCCTAAGTAGGCACATTGATGTTAGCTTTAGGCCGCGGTGGTGCGTGGCAGATGGAACACTCTGTGGTTCAAATGGACGTTCATAGGAGTGTCTGCGCAGCTCACCAGTCGCACGATCACGGCAACACACAGTGCCCCCCCCCCCCCCCTTCAGGGCCTGCCCTCCCCTCCTGGGCCAGCGCGCAAATGCCACCATGGTGCACCATTCACATCCCCTCACCCCCTGGTAGTGGAGACACAACAACACATGCATTGGCTGGATGCACTCCCTGTGTCTACAACACCAGCAGCACTCTCTCCCCATGTCTTTAGGGGGTGCAGCACCAGACTAGGCCGATGTACAGGGTGTCAAACGTGGAACCCCACCCTGTGCAAGCACCAAGGCAAGAGCCTGCTTCTTGCACACCTCCATTTTGTCGCTTTTAGTCCCCTGACATGACACCTTAGGCCTAGTAGGGGCTGCGGTTGAGTCGGTCACTGTCACTGTCATCCCCCTGAGTTGAGAACTCGTACACTCGGGGTGTCGGCGATCGGCTCACCATTGCCCCCAAACTTCGCAACTTTCCAGTGTTACAATACTGACAGTGGAGCAGTTGTTGTCTGCTGCTCCCTCGTCGATCCATCGACGCCAGCCTGCACACACAGGGCCACAGGCTGATGAAAAACAAATCAGACTGCAAGAACAACATGATTGAGGCAGCTTTGAAAGAGGATGGGCGGTTTGAGTGCGTCAAGATGCTGGGGAAGGGCTCCTTCGGCTGTGTAGTCCAGGCTCGCAACCTGGAAAACGATGAGATTGTTGCCATCAAGCTTCTTCCACGCTCTGAGGTGGGCGCGCGGGCCTGTAGGGCCATACTCTGTCCCTATCTGCAGCAGTTGGATCTCTACTGCTGCTGACACCAAGCTGCTGACACCAAGCGAGAGGTGCCCGGCTTCAAGCTGCCATAGGCTGCAAACCTGCATATGTGCAGTGCATCTGACAACTGATTACCATGCTCCAGGTCACCAAGTATGTGGAGACTGAGATCGTGAACCACAGCCTGATGCGCCACCCCCACATCATCCAGTTCAGGGATGTGTTTGTCACCAGCAAATTCATCTGCATCGTGCTGGAGTATGCGGGAGCAGGCACACTGCACTCGTATGTGCGTCGCTTTGGGCACCTGAAGGAGTCTGTGGCGCGCTGGTTCTTTCAGCAGCTGGCGCTGGCAGTGGACTACTGCCACAGGAAGGGGGTGTCTAACAGGGACATCAAGCTTGAAAACACACTCATGCACGTAAGTAGGCCTCCGTTCTCAACATTGCAGCTGGTGACTGTGTGGTTTGTGCCTCCATCCATGCATGAGCATACTGGTTGCAGTACGGCTAGCAATCTGGCCCAAGCCCTGCTTAGCCTGGCCCAGCAGCAGCGCAGTTTTTTTTCCACAGCAGCGCAGTGACTCTTCAACCGGCCGCCGGCAGCCAATTAACGAGACTGGGCAGACCGGCTTGCGTGCTCTGTTCAGTTGGTGCTACGTGCAGCTGCTGGTGTTCTGCTTCGGGATAGGCTGTCCCTTATCTGGACAGGCTCAGTAGCAACCTCGGCATCTGCCTCGGTGCCGTTGGTTTGTCAGCACAGCGACACTACATGCAGAGGCGCACTAGGACAGTCCTGCCAGAGAGTCTGTCTTTGCCGTCTACACTGAGAGCCATGGTGTTGTGTCTGTGTCCTGCAGAGTGTGGTGCACCTGCCGCTGCCGCTGCTGAAGATGTGTGACTTTGGTTACAGCAAGGAGGAGAACAAGTCAGCAGCCAAGAGCAAGGTGCGTGCCTGGCACAGGCCCAGCACATGCCTGCAGGACAAGAGTCATGTTTGTTCGCAGCTGGACGTGCCCCAATTCTCAGATATTGACGGCCTACCGCACTTCAACCCATGGGCAGCACCCTGAACCTTGCAGCTGGTGCTGTCTTGGCAGAACATGCACATGTGCTGGAGCGTCACTTTTTCAGGTGCACAGCACAGCCAGCAGCTGATCAGTGCTGGTGCATCAGGCATCCGACCATCTGCTGTGACCATGTGCTGTGCGTGTGTGCTGCAGGTGGGCACGTTGACGTACATGGCCCCAGAGGTGCTGCTGAACATCACAGGCCAGACTCGCTATGACGGCAAGCTGGCAGACATCTGGAGCTGTGGTGTCATGCTGTTTGTGATGCTGACCGGACGCTACCCCTTTGACAGCCCAAACAACAAGGGTGAGTCATCTGGCTTGATTGGTGGACACGGGTTGGACTGGACAGGGCACAGCACAGCAGGCGCAGGCAGGCAGGCAGGCAGGCAGCCGGTGCCCAGCCTTGGGCCGTGATGTGCTTTGAAAGGCAAGGAGCAGCGCAGCAGCTGGCGGGAACGCCCTCCCATCTCAGCCCTGCTTCTAACAAGGACATGCTGGCTGTTGGCAGATCCTGTCAAAGCTTCTGGCACCAGTGGTTACATCATGCACCTACTGCACACTAGTATCACCGCAATCTGTTCGCAGCTGTGCTTCACTGCTGTTGCTGCCCCTCACTGTTCAGCTCCCCAACATCGCACACCGCTGCCGCTGCCAACATATACCCCAGCCGCCCTCACACCTCTGCTGTTACACCGTGTCATGCCGTGCTGTGCTGTTGTCAGGTGTCATCGCTAGCCCTGATGACTTCATTGTGATGCTGGAGCAGATGGTGGGCTGCAAGTACGAGATCCCTGACAACCTGGACCTGAGTGGCGGGGTGAAGGACATGATCAAGCGCATGCTGCTGCCAGAGCCACACAAGTATGTCCATACATCACCCATTTGTAGCATGTAGCATACATGTGTAGCTAGCAAGCAGCGCACATGCGAGGCACACGCATATAGTCCAGGCACGCATAGTGCTTGATGGGTGGGCAAAGTCCAAAGTCTGCACATCGCTGGAAGGCTTGACGGCTGGCGCAGTTGTTTTGTACCCTGTACAGCCTGGTGTTTGAGTGACTCATTTGCGTTATCATGCGTGACTCATTTGCGGCTCGGTGGGCATCGTTGCTACAGAGAATGTGACATAATGGCGGCCTTGACTCCAACCCATGCATTTGTAGCAAGATAGGGCAGACGCCAAGCACATGCAAGCGATTCTATCAGGCACACAAACATTCTCCAGGCACACATAGTGCGTGGTGGGTGTGCATTAGTTCGTCGCCGCTAGGCACAGCGCGGGAAGGGTTGACGGCTGTCGCAGCTGTTTTGTACCCTGTAAAGCCTGGGTGGCAGGCAATGGCTGGCAAGAGCCCATCGAGCTTCGTTGCTACATGGGGTGGGCCATGTTGGTGGCCTCGGCTCTTTCCCTAATCCGAGATGGTACTGTATCCTGTGCAGGCGGATCACCATGGAGGAGATCCTGGAGCATGACTGGTTCAACACCAACCTGCCCCCTGAGGCTGCAACCATGAACCAGCGCTGCTTGACGCTGGCCTCACTGCCAGGGGTGCCCAGCCCTGACTGGATCAGGTACCTGGTGCATGCCGCAACCAACGGCCACAACACTAGCAGCAACGGATTCACCACCAGCAGCGGCAGCAAGAGCAGTCGGGAGAGCAGGGAGAACAATGATGTGCGCATGCAGGGGACGTCCGTGACAGGCGGCACCAACCCGTGCCCCAGCCCCCAACCGATGCACCAGGTGCAGCAGCAGCCTGTCATGCAGCACCAGTACCAGCAGCACGCGCAGCAGCAGCAGCAGCAGGCACAGCAGCAGCAGGCCATGCAGCAATACCAAATGCAGGTGGCGTGGCAGCAACAGCAGCAGCAACAGCAGCATGCGGCAGCAGCTGGGGCGTACGCGCACCCGATGGATGGCGTGTACCACATCTGAGTGCACAAGCTGCACCCTGGCCTGAGCATTGCTTGTTGCAGCTGCTGTCAGTGCATCAACAGGCATTGGTGCCGTGAACCCTGCTGAAGGGTTTTTGGTGCATTGCTGACGGTACATGGTTGCAGAGACACAGCCACCCTTGCCCAGGGGTGTGCTTGCTTGTGTGTTACTGTGACCTTCGTGAGCTGCGATACTTATTATGACACGCAACTGGCATGTGGTTGTGGCCAGCCAATGTGCGGTGGCTGTGTGTGCGTGCATAGTTTGCATCCTCTTTGTGACTTGGGTGGATTTGTGTGGACAGCTTGCAATGTCTTGATGATGTGGCCAGCTTTTCTTTGTTTGGGCGTAACGTCCTTGTCAGCATGTGTGTTGAATTGCAGCAGAGGCAGCATGGCATCCACTTGCTGATGGCAAAGCTTTATTTCTTCCCTGCTTTTTATCGTTGGTGTTGCGGCGCCTTGTCAGATCGTGCCGTCTTTGACTTTAGCTCTTGAAAAGTACATCAATGGTGTTGTGGCGCTGCATCATGACTTGGTTAGCAAATTCATGAATGCTTGCAGCGCATGCAACTCCCGCGGCGTGTAGGGCATGCGGTGGGCAAGTGGCGGCTTTCGTCGCGCGTTCTGGTTGGTGCAGCTCGAGCCGCCTTGTTGTGTTGTATCAGGCAGGTGCTGATTTTGCAGCTTTTTGACAGCTGCTGGCTTTGGTAAGATGCTTCAGGGGTTGCAGCAGTGGGGCTGCTGTGCCGTGCGATGTGGATCGACTGGTTACAACAAGAATATGTGGCAGCGCAGCAATCATCTCTGGCCGCTCTGTGTCGTTTACGGTTTTTTTTTTGCAGAGCGCACTGTGCGGCGCAAACGTGTAGCATGTTGTTCCCTTGCATGTGTGTGTGTATGTGTGTGTTTGGCAAATGCACGTAGTAGCGTTTCCTGGTGCGCGTCACTGTGAAAGAGGCAGAGGGCTTGGGAAGCTGCACTGTCCGGCTGCTCCTGACGTTGTGCGCCTCCATCACGGCGCCAGCAGCTGCCGGCAGTTCCGCATGTATATATGGCCGGCATGGCACACCATATGCGCTGTGCTCATGCTGCTTGCTGCATGCTTCGGCAGTGGTAGTGGCTGCTTGCGGCTGCCGCCGTCACACTCGAAGGCATCTGTGGTGCATTATGCATTGGCAAGGCGCTTGCCTGCACAGCAGAAAGGTGGTTTGCCCGAACAGCTGCCATGACTTGCACATTCCTTTGCGTGTGCCTTTTCTTGTGCCTCAAGCTTGAATTCGTGCTGGGCTAACATATTGACCGCTGCACTGATTGTTGGCAGGCCTTTCACACCCCTGCAGGGCATGAGGGTGTAACTCCAGAAGGCAGGGCCGAAGGGCACGCCTCAGGGGAGGGGCGCATCTTGAGCAGAAAAAGGCAGGGGAAGGGCTTTGCAAGATGGGTGCATGTGGTCCCCTGCTGCACTTGCAGTCCCTGCCATGCACAGAGGGACATGTACAGCTTTCCCCGGGTCGTTTGAAGCAAGCCCTTGTTCTGTGGGGTGGTACGGTTGCAAATGGCTTCGTGCACTGCCATTTGTTTGTTGTGTGCTGGCTGCGGCATCATTGATGTGCGTGCCACAAGCTGGGTTGTGGCACGCACAGCTTTGAAAGCACACCTGCTTTGTTACATATCCAAGCTTCGTTCTTGGTCTGATCAGCTCAAGTGTGGTATCGTATTTTGACAGCTCGTGGTGTGCCCACAGCATTGTGGATGAAGCAGGGTACGCGGCAGGCGCCTTGCGGGCGGTCTGACCTTTGGGAGTTTGGCCCTCTGAGGAGATGCAAAGGTTGCAGGAGGCATGAAGGTCCGGAGTGGCATGTTGCTGTTGCGACTGGTGACAGGAGTGCCAAATGGGTGATGCCATGTGTAGCACCACACTGTTGCAATGTCTGGGCTGTCGTCAGTATCGTGCCCGCCGTCAAGCTTGTTTGGGTTGCTGGGCAGACTGGTGCCACTGCTAGGATGTTCTCTTGTCGTTGAACCCTAGTAGCGCTGTCGTGGCAGGGTTTGCACATATGAGGGGTTTGTGTTCCAGGGTGCTGGTTGCCGTCACAGTGTCGTCTGCGCTGCATTGCTTGCGGTTGTGGTTGACAGCATTGTTTTTGTGGCTTGGTGTGGTGTGTACTCTGCTCATGAAACAGGGCGGTGGCAGATGGTTGAATTAGTAGCCTGACACCTTGGAAGAAAGCACAACGCAGGCGTTATGCAGCACACATCGCCAAGCTGCATGATGACACGGCCTTTTGTATCAGCCGTCGCTACCAACTCCCCATTACTTGATGTGAAAGTCTTGCTGCATCCTACGACTTTGCCTGGTTGGGCTTGTGTTGGAGGTACTTTCTGAAGGTCACGCTGCAACTGGCAGTGCATAGTTTGAATTGTTCCTGGCTGTAGTTGTGCGATGAATGCTGAATGCATCCCCTGTTGCTCAGAAAACTGCAGGCTGCTGTTGCTCAAGTTTGCACACAAAGTCAGGGCAATGGTGAGTGGGGTGTCAAAGCCTGCCACACTGCCGCAATGCATGCCCTGGTCTGCCTCACGTGCTGCTGTCATTGCTTGGCATACGTGTGTTGGCAAGTGCCTTGCCGCAGATGAATGTGCAACAGCAGGGTGGGTCAGTTGGGGTCGGAGGAAGTGGGCCCCGTCACGTTCCAAAATTGTAGTTGCTGTACTTGTTGCAGACCTGCTGTGTCTGGCATAGTACCACTGTCACAGCTGACTTGGTCTCAGTGTTATCTATACCTGTACTGCCGCCTTTGGTTATCGTGTCGCTCTTGTACAGTCGAAGTCGCTGTGTGTGGTGTTTGTCACCCACCTGCAGTGGCAGCTGAAGACTGTCTGGGCCTTGAAGCGATTAGAGCTATGGCGTGACGTGGAGCCCTCACGCCCAATTATGGTGGTGATCCGTAACAGCACAAAAGCTGCTGTACACTCAGCTGCCGCTGCCCTGGCAGTTCTGTTTAGCGTGAAAACATTCTAGTGCTGTTGTGGCATGTCGGAAGTTATTGGAGGTTGGCTGCAAGCTTCCTCCCAGGGTGTATTCGGCGTGCTGAGCTTCCTTCTGGTGGAAATGTACCTTTTGGTTATTGGGCCGGTTGCCTCACTGCACTTTGTTTGCTGTTGCTTCTTGTTTTTATATTGAGCTACGCCCAGTCCTGCTGGTGTTGTTTATAGGAGGCTGACACATTGACCTATTATTAGCGCATCCATACATGACTGACTGCACCTGGCAGGGCTGTGGGCTGTAATGAAACATCAACACCAGTGCAGAATGCAAGTGACGTGTACCACGGGCAACCAACTGACAACCGCCATGCATGCTTGGCCGTCATTTAGTCATATGCATGACCAATCAAGGAATGACCTATGACAGTGCTTGGGGCTGCCACCAGGCGGCAACTGCGGATCCAGACAAAGCAGCACAGTATGAATATAGACTGTATACCGCACCACTCCAACGAATCCTCAGCCGACAATGTTGAAAACTGAGGAAGGTGTTTCTGTGGCCTTTGGCAAACCACACGACCCCAAACCACATCTGGATCTATAAGTACAACACAGCTACATGTGTTGTCGCTACTGCCACCACCACCGTCAACATCGTGTACAGACCTGTGCTGCTTCCAATGCCAGTCCTGACAGGCCCGAGCACAACAGCAGGCCATGCAGCAACCCGCATACAAGGACCTGTGTCCCAACACTAGCCTTAGCCTTGTTGGTCGTCTGATGTTAGCACAGCTGAGGCTCACATGTAGTGCGCTGCCGAGTACACGTGTACTACAGGCTGCGCTGTCATGCAGTACAGAGCTGCACCTGCCAGCCGCACCTGCAGTACGGCAGCCAACACCCCGTACGTTCCCCAGATGCTGCTGCCTGTACGCCATCCTCAACACTACCCCAGTGGTGGAACAGACAGGAAGCCAGCGACCCAGACAGCAGGCGTGTAGTGTATCAGGGACCCACCCACTGGGTGTTGAACATCCTTTCAAAGGTAAGGTAAGTTACCCGCTCGAGGCACTGTTGATACCGTGCAAAGCACCAGTGAAGATGCATGAGGCGACCCAATCATGGCCTCAGTCGCTGCCAATACCCCAAAGCTGCGTCAAGCAGAGTGAACGCACATACCGCTGCACCACTAGCACCTGTTCCCAACAAACCTATACGCTGGAGATGCGGGCGGTTGGGCTACTGCAGCAAATGTGCCTGAGCCTGCATGTGCCGGGTTGCATTACGGCAGGAAAAGGGCGGCTGGAGAAGGGAGGCAGGCAGTCAGGCAATCCCAACGCCAGCAACAAGGCAACAGCTGTTGGTATGACTCACTGACAGGCTGACGACGGCTATCAGATGGCACCTGCAAACCAGAGTGGCCTGCCCTGGCAGCAGTAGCTTTGGCTGCCTTGCTTCCTGCCTGCCTTTTTTGCCCGCCTGCCTACCTGTCTGTCTGTGTGTCTGTCTGTCTGTCTGTCTGTCTGTCTGTCTGTCTGTCTGTCTGTCTGTCTGTCTGTCTGTCTGTCTGTCTGTCTGTCTGTCTGTCTGTCTGTCTGTCTGTCTGTCTGTCTTATTTGACTTTGGTGTGTTTGGGGCTGAGTGGTGTCGAACCACTCAGAGCACTTTGCAAAGGTGTGCTGCTGAAAACCCTCGCCCCGGGGCTAGTTGACTGTGAGTGGGATAATCCAACACGGGGCTGGGCCTGGTGCCACAGCCTACAACAAGAGAGTGGGGTACAACGAAAGGGAGCATGCATAGCAGCCTACCCCACTGTAACAGTGCTGCTGAGGTGGTGGCTGCTGTGCTGTGCTGTGCTGTGTGACACGACTGCTGGAAGAGGCTCAAGCATCCCAGGTCGTGCGGGCTGCTCCCTACCACGCCGGTCGGAAAGACCCCCCTTGCTCAGGTGAGGCGTAACCTTGCGCTTGGCCTATGTACAGACGAAGTACACACAGCTGCCCAGCCACACACCTGCAGCAGCGTTGACCTCCTTGTATGCTCGTGTTGTACAGGTTGTTTTCAGCTCCTGCCCCAAGGGGATGCCAACATGACACTGTCTACAGCAGCAAACGTAACAACAGCAGGGTCATGTTGAAGCCCTCAGGCAGCAGAACTCGGCAGCTGCTTGTTGAAGCCTCCATCGCCGCTTACGATGACAGCAAATTGCGTCTAGCGACTTGTCTGGCCTTTCTGCTGCTGACAGACAGGTCCGAGAGTTTATTGGCGGCAAGGCATTTGCACAGTGCTGGGGTGGGGTTGGCAGAAGATTTGCGTTTGATGCTGGGTAAAAAAGCAACATTAAAATTTTAATGCTGTGGGAGGCGCCCTCTTATGCTGCCATCGGAACGCAACGGCCGCGGCATAAGCAAAACCCTTGGGCAACGCAGCAGCAGCTCTGAACTGGACACACATTCAACACAACAACAATTTGCAGTACACACCTTCGCATACTTCCTATTGCCCCCTCCCCTGGGGAGAGGAGTGGTTTGTGCCAGCAGGAAAGCCACCTTGGAAGGAAGCTCAGCTCAGGAAGGGCCACCCCCTCCCCATGTGGGGACGCTGCCATTGAATCACTTACCCCCCCCCCCTTTTGAAAGAAAACCTGCTGGCTGAATATCTGTCAGATGCAGACTGGCGACACGCATTGCAGGCCTGTACCGGGCTTAGGTGGCTGGTGCTGGGTGGACCAGCCACAAGGGGGCACACATGTGTGCACTAAGAGTGTAGGCACACATGTGTGTGTTGTGCTCAGGCTTCCACGCCAAAATTTACATCTGCCACAAGACTTGAAGATATTAAATAGAGCCAAGTCCAGATTTACTGACACCCAAAGTGGCCAAAGGCCCAAACCACCTTCAAACCACCCAGTGGCAGTTTACCGCCCAGCGGTTAAGACATAAACGTGTACAAGCGTCCCTCCAATTCAACCAGTCCTGTTGGGCGTTACACAGCAGTTGCAGCATCAGAACTTGTAGACCTGGTCGGCAGAGTACCCCATAGCCTTCAGCAGCCCTGTCAGCTCGCCCTGGCTCTTGTCCTGCGCCTTGTCGCCACTCACAGCGTTCATCATGCCTGCAGGAACAGCAACAGCAATGATCGGGCACTGTCAGCATGAGGGCCATAAGCATGTGCATGCTGGCACCACGGTGGCACTCTGTGACCGCCCTCCATCGCTGATGCAGTGCATGTAGTTGATGGCTGCCAGCCATCAACAATTCAAGAACCAGTGGTTCTTGAATATGCAAAGTCAGCAGGACCAGACAGGAGAGGAGGCTTGCCGAGCACACAGGGTTGTTGCTTTTTTGACCACACAAGATTGTGCATCGCGACAACACGCCTCACTTGCCGATGGGCCAAGCTCCAGCCTGCAGCAATGCAATGGGACATGTCTGTACAGGCCTCCCACATACTCTCACCCCCTGTCTCCCATGTCACACACCACAGTCCTGTGTATCGCCCATGCCAACACATACACATACACACCGTGACATGCGGTGTATCAGTTGATCATACTACATGTTCAACGCACCTGGTGGTCCACAGACCATGATGAGCGCATCACTGCCCAGGCTGGCTGCAGGCATGTTGGCTGCCAGCATGTCACGGGTCACATAGCCCACACCGCCCTTCCAGAAGATGCCTCCCCAGCTGCACAGCACATGAGCCAGTCCAAGCAGCGGCCAGCAGCAGCAGCAGCAGCAGCACAAGTGCAGCACAGCATTTTCAAGACTGCACGCAGATGTGATGAAACCAGCAAGCACCCCATCCCACAGGCTCCTAGCTCACAAAGACATGTTTTGAGAGACAAGCATGTAAGCAACCTTAGCTGTTCAGGAAGGCCAGCTGCAGTGAGCAGAGTACGTCTCCAACACATGTACAGTATCACGTCTCAACAGTCATATGATGACTCATCCTGACAAGGAGCAAGCGAACTCCATCATGACTCACTTGGGCTTGTCCACGATGTAGTACACCTTGAACCTGTCCGGGTGCTTGGCTGCCATGCCATCAATCTTGTCCTGCACAGAATGAAAAAAACGCCGCAGTGCGGCACAGAGCCATGATGGCGAGCTACAGCAGGATGTAGGCCAATGTGTGACAGGTGCGCCGCCCAGCAACAACATCATCCGCGTTTAATATCCAGCACCCCAATCGTTACTCTGCTGTGTCGAGGGCTGGTGTGACTGGTGTTCAGGGGCTGTGGGGAGATGTGCTGTGCGTGCAGGGTGCTCCATGAACAGCCAGCAGTCCTGTTACCTTGAGCAGGATGTCTCCCTCAGACACGTTGGCAAAGACCAGAGAGACCTTGGTCTTGTCAGCAGGGTTGTTGAGGATGTGGTCAGCAACCTGCACAGCACAGCACAGCATGGCATGGCATGGCATGGCACAGCACAGCACACCAATGTTGACTGTGGGACTGTAACAGTACACACGGTTATGTCACGCTGCACTGCATCACATTCCACACCAATGCCAAGCTGCATAGCACAGTAGCGCAGATTGAAAGCCCCAGAGCCTCTGTGTTGACACACCTGCTTAGGCTGCAGTACAGTGCTGTCTCCTGCAGGTCTGCATTCATAGAGAAGCACACTACTGCCACCGACGCTGAGTGACGATCACATCCATCAACAACATGTTGATGCAAGCTGTAGGTGGAATGCAACAGGAGCCCCTGCTCAGGCATTGCACAAGACAAACAGGCTGTCAGCCCAAAGATGCAACCTCACAGTTGGCAGATAGACATACCTGCAGCATTGGCGTGATGCCGGTTCCTGCAGCAGCAGTGTTCACCAGCAGCAGCAGCATAGCAGGCACAACCAAACCAACAGGGTGTCACTACAGCACACGATTACGCCATGACTGTGACTCCTGTAAGCAAATGCCAGCCCGTACCTCAAAAGGTCTACGCCCCACTTAGTCCGTCAGAGTGTTTGGGGGGGCGCAGCCCCCCCAAGCCCCCCCGCTTTTACATGGGGGGCTGCGCCCCCCCAGACCCCCCCCGCCTCTCTGGCCTCTGTGTGACATCACAATGAGATCCAACTCAGCAGGCAGCACCTGGCTTCCATGCTTGTCTTTTGCCGTTTCTATGGTGGTGACACGGTATGGTGTGTGCATGAGTGGTTGGTACCTCAGGTATGATAACTGCATGGACGAGCTTGCATGCGCGATGACCCTAGTCCTATCGTGAAGGAACACACAATGCAATGATCCGTGCTGCACAGACTGATAGCAAGCACACACATTCAGAAGGCGGGACGGCTAGATCAAGTGGGTGAGGCCCCGCATAACGTTGCTGTGGGTGGGTGCGCACTGCAGGCTGCAGAAGCCAAAACAACATAGACAGGGCAAATGCTCGTATCTGCTGGGTGCAGTAATACACAGGGCTATGTGTTGCACACCGTGGGTGGCAAAGCTGGAGCCTAATCAACTCCGAACAGCTGCAACAGAATGATGAAAGTATCTACGGTTGTCAGGTAGTGCAGTAGACGGTAGCAGAAACCGACTGTATTGGGGGATGTAGTGCATGCTACAGCAGGTTGGGATGACAGTCACACTATCAACGTTTACCAATCAGCAATGATGAATATGGTGTTCACTACCAGCACACAGGACACGATGGTGCAAATAGAAAGTGGGGCACAGACTGAGGTGGGTGATGACTTTGGCTATGCATGCACACGTGCCAAGTCATGCCGTTGTCTGGCACGTACCCTATTTTCAATGGTATAGTTTACAGTATCAATATTATCCAGCATGTTGCTACGTGACGCTGCGCAAAGTGGTACTGCTGCTGATCGATGGTCCCTTCGGGCGAACGAGCTAGTGCTGCAAAGGGCAATGGCACAAACGAAGCACATATTTTTAGTACATCAAACATGCGTGCGTGTTTCTGGTCGCCGCCGGGGCGTCTTGAAAAAGTGGGGTACTGCTGCAGATGGATCACCACTTCGTGTGTGCAGCATAGTGCTGCAACGGATCAGCTGGGACCGTATCGGATGTATTTGTACACAGTATATGACATTGACAAAGTATCAGCAGCTTCGGGGCAGTAACCAAAAACGCAGTGTAAAATGGTGTCAGTGGGGCACTGAACACAGCTGGGGCGTTTCAAATTGATGCACAGCTCAGATGCACTGGCTACCCCTTCACACTTTAGCAGCTGCTGCCAGGAGAGTCTCCTTGACGGCTGCGACTGGTGTGCCTCCTGTCACAGCGCATACGGTACTCATGGTGTGCCTGTTTGTTTGCTAAGTAGTACTTTGTAGGGGGATGCAGCACTGGGTGCATGTGCTGCTGTGTATGGCACAGATGGCAGTCGCTTACCTCCTGCCACCATGCCAATCTCCTTCTTGGTGTTTGCTGTGTAGGGGTACTTGGGGATGGGTCCCTTGAACGCCACTGAGTCACCAACCTTGAGCTCTCCAAGGTGTTTGCTCATCTTGCCTACATGCATATGTGTACACAAACCATGATGTTGTGCGCAGACACAACAGCGACATGCGTTGGAACATGTCTGCACCAACTGAGTGGTGAACACACAATGGTCTGGCCATCTTGCCTACACGCATGTGTACACACACATGTTGTGCGCAGACACAGCAGCCACATGCGCTGTAACATACAGCCATAGACCAATCGAGCGGTGTTGAAAGAAGGTTTGGGCTGTAAATCTGACTGTGGACCAACCACACTGTGGCACGTGCTAGCAGACAGTGACGGTCCTTAGCAAGTTGTGCTGAGGACACATGTTGGGTGTTGTTCAAATTCAAATCAAAGAGCCTGTATGCATGTCAGCATCAGTCACGGCTGCAGGAACCTCCTTTGCGCGCCCTGGCGGCAGCAGCAGCGGCAGGCAGCAGCAGCAGCAGCGGTAGCGGCCTGCTGCCAGTCCATCATCACCTGTGGGGTATGCCTTTATGACGAGGTCCAGGTATCCTGCTGCATCAGGGGCGGACACGGGGGTGTAGGGCCTGATGATCACCTTGGGCTTGTCATCCTCTGGACCCTGCAGGAGCAAAGGAGGACAGTCAGTCCAGTACAGTACACTCCAGTACCTTACAGTACAGTACAGTACAGTACCTTACAGTACGGTACAGTAAAGTGCAGTACATAGCAGTACGAGACAGGTGTCCAGGACAGGGTCCCATCATGGCCTTGGCACTAGCCAGCGAGCTGAGGCCCTAAAATGCCTCCTGAACCTCACACCAGGGTGCTCATAAGGCCTATCACTTGATGTATCCCATTCTCTCAGTGGGAACAGCCAGCCAAAATCAGCAATGACCCCCACCCAATTGCATGAGCAGCTGCCCTGGTGGCGCTGCTCCCCACCTGCAGTGAGGCCTTTGTCAGCAGGCAGGAATACCCCCCCCCCCTTCCCCAAAACCACCCACTCATGTGGCACATGAGGAGCTGCCCTGATGCGCTGCTAATAGCCTACTAGCAAGTGGCTGGCTGCTAGTCAGCAGCAGCTCGCAGCAGGATTTGGGGGTTAGCAGGGCACTCCCCTCTCAACCCTAGGACCCCTCTTAACCCTTTAATGGCCAGGGTCCCGAAATCGGGACCAGAAATGTGGCCTGCATCGAGGCCTATAACTTTTTTAGGAATTGTCCCCTGAAGGCCGCAGCGGGCTTGCCGGAAAGCTGACGTCGCGGGCTTTCCAGCGATACCGCGCACGCCCGCAGCGGATGCCGTATGTCAAAGTTATCACCCTCCAATATGCTGGGAAATGCACTGAATTAGTTTGTACTACTGGTTAACCCTAGGAACCATTGGCACGCGCTGCAGAGGCAGCTGCTGCACCCCACCTGCAGTGAGGCCTTTGTCAGCAGGCAGGAGGCCACGGGCATGTTGGCGGACGCCCCGCCAGGTAGCTCAAAGCGAAGGTGGTAGCTGTTGTGAGTCAGCTGCAGCGGGCAGACACCCAGGAACAGAAACACCATACGGGTGAGGGTGCACCACACGTGTGTGACATGTGCGACAGGTGTGCGGCCGACCAATGCTGCAGGAGTCTGTGGTATGAACGCTGCCGCAGGGAGGCTGGGTGCCCAATGGCCTCACATACAAGCAATCGCCTGCTGCTGCTGCTGCTGCTGTTGCTGCTGCTTTCTGGTTGAAGTGTCCGCTGTTGCAGCAGTGGCACTAGAGAGCTACTCTCAAGTGACGTAGGGTGACCAGGTCATGCTGCTGAACCGACCTTCTCCTTCTTTGTGAGCTTCAGGTCCCTGAACTCCTTGGGGCTGAGGCCACCATCGGACTGATCAGCTGATGCAGCAAAACCAGCCTGCAGGCACCATCACAGGGTGTGCACTGTGAGACAGTGCCCGGAACCGGGGAGGTAGCAAGATTTCCTGTGGAGACACTGGGAACACACAAAGATGGGAACACAGAACACAATGTAACTAGCACTGGGTCCCCCACCGCCACCCCAGGCAACGAAAGCCTAACAAAGCAACCTCACAGTACAAAAGAAGGCGTCCAGACCAAAGCTGTGGGTGTGCACTGTGCCGGTGTGTGGGGGTGGGTTGAGGGGGGGACACTGCAGGCATGCTGTGCTGGAACAACGATGCATTTTCGCAGCCAGTTGAAACTCCACATAGCCAAGCGAAGTTCAGAACGCCACACGATGCTGGCGGGTATTGTTGATGGTGATCTACTCGGACTGATCTACAGTAGCGAGTGCATTGCGAGTACATACCGGCTCAGAGGCCGAGTAACCCCACGCAGCAGCCGCTGCAGCTACTGAGCATGGCAACAACCGGCTCCTTGCGATGCTGTGCAGCATCCTGTCTGGCTGAAGTGTGGTAGTGTCTGACCTTGCTGTGTTCAGTGCTGGCCGAGAGTCAAGACAGAACTTCCCCAGTTACAGAATCACCCCTTCAGCAGCAGATGCACTGCTCCATCACTCCCGCCACCCCGTCCCGTTATGGTACAGAATACCCTGAACCCTCCTGCCACACTGCCGCTGTAACCGTTCAGCGCTACCCCAGCCCTCTCTTGACCAATGAAGCAACACTACACAAGAGTCAGCTGCCGGTAACGTTGGTCAAAGCACAGCAGTACCTGGCACAGTGCCAGATGCCACACCAGCACCACACAAAAGGTCAGCTGCTGTGGCACTGTTTGCCACACACCACAGCTGGTGCCAGCAGCATGCAGACCAACTTGGTTGAACCCCAGATACACTCTGTGTGTGTGTCAGGGACCACCTGTACTGCTGCTGCCGCTGGAGCTGCTCATATCTGCAGCGCTTCTGCTCACCCTAGACCAGATGCCTCCTGTCATATGACAGGAGCATTCCCCAATCACACACCCATGCTGCTACTGCTGCTGCTCATGGCTGCAGCAATGCCGCTTACCAAACAACAGCGCAGCAGCGTGCTTCCATACACACATAAACCCATCCTGCTGCTGCTCAGATCTGCAGTGCCTCTGCGCACCCCACAGCATTACGGGTGCCGGCAGTACGCCCCAGATCAAACCCATGCTGCTGCTGCTGCTGCTGCGGTACATGCCACCAAACAGACACCACGGCAGCAGGATGCATAGTAGGCAACACATCAAACCTGCTGCTGCCGCTGCTGCTGCTCAGATCTGCAGTGCCTCTGCAATGGGTCCCGCCAGCGTGAGCACCTCGAATGGCTTCCTGTCAGTGACAGCCTCCACTGTCTGCGGGCAGCTGTCTGTCAGCCAGAAGTAACGGAACCCACCAGCAGCACCGTCTGCACACACAACACACGCAGACCAGACAGCAGCACAAAGAGAACTGCTTGAACACACCCCGTAACACTGTCTTCACACTACTGCCATGACGTGCATGATCAGCTAAAAGCATGACAAGGTTCTGGTATGGCCCTTCTGATGCTGCTTCCTGACTCCCTGTAGCCTCTCAACCTAGCCTTAGCTGTGCACCTGAGCGGTACACCTTAGCCGTACGCTGCTGCCTGCTGCACAAATAAGGCTGTTGAACCAAGCGGCGACCACCATCCACGTCTGTCATTTAGCATCATGGCTGTTGTATGAGGTATGATGGAGCTGGGGCTGCAAGGCTGCACCTTTGAGGCATGGCAGGGGCTGGGGCTGAGACTCTCAGCCTCAGGGTTTTGAGCGCTGCTGCATGTTCGCACTTGCCCTTCCCCTGCCACCCCCATCGCGTTGCCTTACCTCCATTGTCTGCCTTGAACTTGTTATAGGACTCCTTGGGAACACACCGTGGGTCACATACGCACTCACTGCAGCAGCGACAATACATACTACAATCTTACCATGAACATGGGTGCTTTCTCTGTCCAGACAAGCAGTAGTCAAACACTGATGACTGCGGTACACTGGATCAAGCATCAGACAATGATAGCATAACCAGCTCAAGGCTCGCTGGCACTGAGGTCACTACAGCCAACCCATATGCCAGGCCGCCAGACTATATATAATTGTCTCAAGACTCCCAGTCAATACAGCTTGCAGCACCCCGTCCCTGCCAACATTTGAGCAAGAACATGTGGCCAGCTGGTGGGGGTGTGGCCAGCCGGTGGGGGTCCGCCCACCCTGTACCTGACAAAAAAAAAGGAACATCCTTGTGCAAACACACCATCCTCCATCCTTGTGAATGCACTGCAATACCAGCCTCTGTCCCTCCACCGGCTGCTCACCGTGTGCTGCGCCTAGCGTTGACAGCAGCGCATGGCACTCTATCAACGTGCCTCCCGACTGCACCAGGTCATCAACAATCACAACATGGCGCCCCTCTGGCTCACCCTCCTGCACATTGACAGCATGACGCAGCACAGCACAACACAGGACAGCACAGCACGCTCAACAGGGGCGCGACATAGGCGGGGCATGCAACAGCCTTGAGGCAGTGGGTTGGTGCTTCAAACACCTATAAGCTGCTGCAAGATGCGACCCGGACAGAGCAACTATGTGCCCGCTTTCTGCCTGCCCCCGGCCTGCCTAGCTGCGCGTCCCTGTCCAGACGCCCCAGAACATGCGCAGAGATCACAGACACGAAGCCCCCGACCTCTGCATCAATCTCCCTGTGTCCGGTCGCTCACCTTGCGGCAAAGTCTCTGGACCGATGCGTGCCTGCCTTTCCTACACCCTGAGCCCCCCCTCCTGAAAGCACACAGCACACAGTACACACCCGCCCCTGCCTGCCTCACCACTTGCCCTGCCCCATGTCTGCGCCCCCCCCCCCTCTCCCCCTCCCCCCTTCCTTGTCTGCCCCCACTACCCCCCCCCCCTTTGCAGCAGGGTCACATACATCCCCTATCAACACTCTCACCTTGAGCCTCACAATGCGCTTGGCTCCATCCCTGACCCCTGCCTGCCTGTCTTCCCTCCCCCCCTCCCTCACACGCCCCCTGACAGCACCAAAGACAGTACACACCCGCCCCTGCCTGCCTCACCACTTGCCCTACCCCATGTCTGCTCGCCCCTCGCCCCTCCCCCTTCCCCCTTCCTTGTCTGCCAGCACTCTTCCCCCCCCCCACCACCACCACCACCACCGCCCCCCCCCCCCCCCGGTCAATCTCTCACCTTAAGCCTCACGATGCGCTTTGCTCCGTCCCTGACCTTGGTGCAAATAACCTCAGGGTAGCCCTCATCCTTGAACTGGTAGTGGAAGCGCTTCCACGCACCCTCATCAGGGTACGCAATAGTCACCTGGACACACAACACGCACACATACACACAGACCACCACGTTCACATGGGGCACAAAAAGCCACTCGGCGTCACTTGTGGACGTGCACCTCTATTGCAACATCAGAAGCAGCGGCAGCACCACCAAGCAACCCTGGTGTACGTGACAGGCAGTTAAGCCCAACACAGTCAACCTAACACAACTACCCTCAATCAAAGGCTCAAGAGTGTGATGTGTGACCTGTGCCCCCTCACCTTTTCCCTGTCAGGCAGTCGTTTGAGTCTGTCCAGCAGCAGCGGGATGCCACTCTCAAACAGCGGCAGCACACCATCACCAAAGTAGAAGCGCTCCTGGAGGTGATTGAGAGCAGGTAATAGCAGCAGCAGCAGCAGCAGCAGCAGCAGCAGCGGCGGCACCGCTTGAGTAATGGGCCGAGGCAGTGGCTATTGACAGTGTCCCCTAGTGACATTGATCAAGCAGAGCCAGGGAGTCGTATGTTGTTTTTATCACCAGGGGGTCGATCACGCGCTCACCCGCTAGCCAGCACACGCACAGTCATGTGTGTCAACACACAGGCAGAGCCATCCAGCCATCAATATACAGGCAACAAACCAAACAGCATGCCGCCTCATCATCAATGAACCTGATCCTGACTACATGAACAACCTAAATCACGGACCATCCCTAAAGCCAGCTCTTGTTTGAACCCTGACCCCAGCCCCAGACCCTCAACGTGTGTTTCCATGCTTTCGACCCTGACACAAACCCTAATCCACCGCTTCCCCAATGCCACCGCCAAGCCTGTGCTGACCTGCAGCGCGTGAATGTCAAAGATGACGATGCTTGTAGGGCCACCCCTGCTGGGTGGGATGTTGGACAGGATGCGCGCCAACGTGAAGGCTGTGGCAACATCACCCTCAGTCTCAACCTGCACGGCGGCAGCAGGTACAGAAGGTCAGCAGCAGTGTGAAACCCTTGAGGGGACAGCACACAGGCATGCAGCAGCTGCTGCTGCTGCGTGTGGCGGTCGGGGTCCACATATCCCCTCCTGCTGACAACCACTGAGTACTGAATACAGGCTGGGGATGAGCAAACAAGCAAAACCCAACCCGCTTGTAGGCTACTGTACAAAACCTGCTCTAGAGCTACCGCAGTCCTGCTGTTACTGCTACTGCTGCTCCACTCGTGCTACTGCTACTGCTGTGCTGCTGCCAGGCTGAATGAGTGACGCACCCGCTCAGCTGTGCCTGTGGGGAAGAAGGGCAGCACCAGTGTGAACGAGCCGATGAACAGCCTGGGCAGAGCATAGATGATGCTGATCTGCTCGAAGATCTTCCCAGGGTCGTGGAATGAGGCCAGGAAGCCGACATGCTTGTTGCGGATCTCTGTTGCGTTGTGCACAAACAGGTCCGGGAAGCCATCAGAGAAGCACCTGGGGCAGGTAAGGATCGACAGCAGGGGCAGAGGGGTGATAGGTCAGGTGGCAAGGACAGCTGAACTAAGGTTTAGGGGTGTGGAAGTGGCAAGGAAGCTACACACAGCTGCGGCTTGCTGTGCAGCCGGCACTGGCAGGCTGCTGCTGCTGTTGCTGCCGCCAACAGGAAAGTGCCGGTCAACAGCTGCAGGCTTCCACTACTGTGCCAGACAGCACCATCATTTGAAACAACATACTCACTTCCATCTGATGTTGCCTAGCACCACATGCTCCCCTTGCTCTGCAATTTTGCGCGCCAGCGGTTCTGTGTCAGGGGTGTAGAATAATATACAGTCCTTCTCAGGTCTTCTGGGACCCTAGAGGTGTCAATGTTGCTGACTATCCGGTAGTCATCTATCGTTTGCGTCATTGATGGGGCCTGCTGCAGCGTGGAAGCAGCCATGATCTGCTGTAGCTGCTGACGTGCAGGTGGCCTGCGTCTGCTGCTGCTAGCTGAAACCTGTCCGCCCACTAGAGGTAACCGAGAGAAACTCTTGGGGGTTGTGTAGACGCGTTGCTGAGCCAGAGTCTTCATAGGGCATATCGGGTCAGCTCTGGGGCCCGTGGGTTTGAATTGGGCTCAATATCACAGCCTACAGGACGTTGCAGCATACTCAAACAGTCGCGAAGGTGAGGAAGTGTGGCTCGGAGGAAGTCTGTGGGTTGCGAGGCGACCGGCCCGTGAAAAGAAACGTGGGCGATCTGTTTCAAACCCCGAACAGAATGGGCCCATCTGAAAGGACCCAAACATTCTGACAACCTACCATACACCATTCGAACTGCCTGATTTTTTACAAGCCCAGACGAAACCAGGGTTGTTTTCTCTGCAGCTGCATCACTGCTCAGCAGCACTCCTCAGTGCCTCTCCCTGCTGCAGCTGCTGAGCCATCCGCTGCTCGTGTTCCTGCCTCCTAGAAGCATCCTCCACCTCACGTTGCTGCCGCTGCTGGTCTGGGTCCACATGCACAACCTGCACAACACAGCCATCTGACACATCCCAGTACGACAGCTGCTTGGTGTCATCCAAACCTACGTCCTCACCCACAGCTTGCTGCTCACTGACTGAAGGGTCCTCGGTGCTGCCTGGCAACACCAGCAGCAGCTGCAGCTGGTCAGGTGGCAGCTTGAACAGCCTGCCACACAGCAGTTTCAACGCTGCCACGGTGACAGACTTTGGCAGCTTCTTTTTGGCAGTTGTGTCGCCACAGTGCAGCAGCAGCTCACAGGTTGTGCTGCTCAGACTGCTGCCCTGCTGCTGCTGGGTGGGCTGTGCAGGTGTCAGGGCACTGCAAACAATTGGCAGCAGGATTGCAGCAGCGTTGCAGCAGAGGCAGCAGCACAGCATGTGAATGCCAATGCGATCACCTCACACTAGGATCACACGAGGAGTGCATCGTGTCGACTGCCGGGCTCTCAACTTGCGTTCTGGAAGTGAATCAAAATATGCTGCCCTAGCACTGTCCTGCTGCCAGGCCAGCCTGTCCAGCCAGGGAACTTTCAACACTCATCAGTGGGGTGAAGCTCAGCACTCCCCAACCCACCAACAGCTACGTTGTATACAAGCTCACCAATGCATCCCCAGCACCCTACCTGACTTGCCCATACTTGGCCTTGAGCTCTGCAAGCCGAGGATGCCGCTCTCCCTGCTGCTGCTGCTGCTGGTCATCGGCCGCCGCCGTCGCTGGCTGCTGCTGCTGCTGCTGCTTGTTGGCTGCTGTTGCTGCTGCGGCAGCTGCTTCTGCCTGCTCAGCCAGTGCGCTCTGCAGGTATCGCAGCTCACAGTCCCGCCGCTCCCGTGGGTTGACAGCGGCACCATTCAACAGCGTCAACCCAGCAACACGACCAATGACCTGCGACGGCACATGCAGGCAATCCACAGCATGGGTTCACACGATGTGCAAGCAGCACAGCGCACCTGATTGCCACAGGGGCCAAAGAGCATTCAGCCTCATGACACCAAGCCAAGCTGTACATTGAACCCAGGGCGCATGCCTGTCGCCGCCAGAATGCACATGCATCTGGCAAGCATCAAAATCAGATATTGTGGAAGTGTCTTTCTGCAAAACAAATGCACTGCTGCTCACCAGGCCTGTTGAACCCCACCAAAACAAGGCAAGGTGCGCAGCTAGCAGTCTGAATGCCAGGTTATTACCTGCAATGTAGCTCGCCTGCCTACCCCACCCACCTCAAAGCGCCTGCCAGCTCCAGATACGAACACAGATGCTGATGTTGCCTGGCCAGCTTCCCCACCGCTTGCTTCTGTGCTGAACAGCGGGTTGCCACTCAACCTCAGCTCACACAAGGCTGGAAACCTATTCAGTTGGTCAATGTCTGCCCAGCTGCTGACCCTGCAGTCACCCAGCAGCAACGCCTGCAGCTTGCAAAACGGCTGCTGCTGCTGGTTCTGTATCTGCTGCTCTTGCTGCCCGGCAGTTTCTGCTACGCAGCCACCTGCCGCTGCCGCTGCTGCTGCTGCATCCCCTGGATTCGTGTTTACCCCGCCTTGCAGGGGGCTACTGCTGCTAAAGAGGGCTGCAGGGCTGCTGGTGCCAGCTGGGTATGTGATGCTGCTGATGGGGTTGCCACTGAGTGAAAGGCGCTGCAGGTTTGGCAAGCCAGCCAAGCGCAGAACCTCTTGCCAGCTACTGATAGCATTGTCCTCTAGGCCCAACACCTGCGCATGGTGTGACACAAGGTGCAGCACTCGGGGTTGAAGTTCTATGCTATCCTGGGGGTGCAGCTGACCATGCTAACAACTCGACCAACTGCATGGGTGTTGCAAGCTCTGTCAACCTGGTGACAAGGCAAATGTATCACCACCACTGGCCCCTCATGCGCTGAATGCTGTGTCAGTGTTGCTCGGGAGTACACACACACAGCCACGGTTGCTGTCCCTCAGCAGAACCACCAACCAGGCTGGCGGTCTGCAGGCTCATGGATATTGCACCCCACAACGCTATGGATATTGCACACCACAGTGCCGATGGTCCCAATAGCAGGAGTGATGGCATCACGGCATGGTGTGGCGTTAACCCACCTGCAGACTGCTGAACCCCACCAGCTGCGGCCAGTCCTGCTGCTGCTCCAGCTGCACATGCAGGCTGCTGATGGTGTTGCCAGCCACATGCAGCTCCTGCAAATGGGGCAGGGAGCTTTGCAGGACAGCAACCTACACAGCAGTATTGATTGCAGGAAAACAGCAGCATGAACGATACAGCTTGTGTTGATGAGGTGCATTGTGCAGGATTTTGTTGAGGATCATTCCTTGCTAGCAAAAATGGCAGTTGCAGCAAGCTGGCATTCCAAAGCAAGACGAGAATGCACATGCACGACCTGAGCGCTCTCTCGGGCCACCTTGAGTCAGAGGGTTGGTCATTCTTTCCCTGCACACACCTGTGCTGCCAGTGCTGCTGCAAGATATATGCCTGGCAGCAGCAAGAAAGGACGCACTGCCAAGGGGTGAATGCAAGCACCCGTGCTCGCCGCCGCTAGAGCAACACCATGCGTACCTGCTGCCATGTGATCCCGCAGTGGTTCAGCACCAGGCACTGCAGTCCAGGCAGCTGCTGCAGGCCTGAATCTGGCAAGCTGCTGGGGAGCTGCAGCCTGTTGTGTGACATGTTGAGGGACTGCAGCTTGGGCAGCTGCTGACAGATGCTGACAGCACTGCTCCAGCTGCCTATGAGATTGTCTGTGAGGTCCAGCTGCTGCAAGCTGGGAACTGTTGAGGCAAGCTTGCCTGCAGGGCCCTGCAAGATAGAACACATGCACATACTTCGGTGGCCATGTCCCATGCACACATGCGGACGAGCATGACGCTACCAGGTGGACAGCAGCAGCATGCATGGGTGCAGAGTCAGAACCTGCCCGTGACTTACCACTGATGATACGCTGGCTCCGACAAGGCGTGCACTGGTGAGCAGCTCCAGCTTGCTTTGTCGCTCAGTGACCTTGTCCTGCCCAACGAGTTCCACCCATAGCTTTTTGTTGCTTGCTGTGCTGACGTACGCCTGCTGGGTGTCTGCTGTGCTGCCCTGGCCCTCTGCTAGCTGGTTGGTGTATCGCATCACGAGAGAATCGACGAGGTTGGTCCCTGAGGCAACCTTGTTGGCACGTACAAAGGAGGCAGCAGTTGGTACGCTGGAGCAGCAGCTGAAGTACCTCTTGCCACCTGTGGCACCATCATGCTTGCCTCTGCTGGGATCATCCCATTCCACCCCAACCCATAGGTCCTCGTGCCCGTCCACCGGCCCGACATAGTGCACGGTGGCCCTTTGCTTCGCTATGATCACACGATCACCCAGGCAGAAAGAAGGTCCCGTCGTCATGGTGAATGATTGTACCTAGAAAAACCGAAGGGCGATTCTGACATTCTCATCATGTTCCTGAAGTACGTGCTTGGAGGAAGACACCACTTCCCCCTTGGCGATCACACAAAACCGCGCCAGACAGGTTCAAACTTCATATGCAGCATCCTCACTCAGCAACTCAAAGCATGTGACATGGCACTCTCGTTCAGCAGATTCAGCGTGAGCCATCATGGTTGAAGCTGCTATGGGAGAGTGGCAGCAACAAGATTGCCAGGCTGGTTCTTGGGACCCGACAGTCAAACTTACAGCAAACTTACGTGCAGTCAACAGGGTGTCTGTGTGGATGCACATGTTGCAGTGCACACTTTCACAGGTGTCAGTCCTGCAGGCACAGTCACAGACTCTGAGAGCACGCTCTACCAAACCACTCCATACCTTTCCAAGCTCACACGAGCATATACATGCAACAGATGCATCATTTGGGCTCTGGACGCCCTATGTCATTGCTTTTTGCCAAACAGCTGCGACCAGGGTCGCTCAGGATCCACGACAGGGCCACCTGCGGAAGCCCCTGCCTCCTGAGCCTCCCCACTCTGCTGCCCCTGTCCCTGCCGCTGCTGTTTGGCCTTGCCCTGCTGCTGCTGCTGTGCGTCTTGCTGCTTGGCAGTTGCCGCCGCAGCCGAGGCTGGCTTACGCTGGCGAGTTGCACCAGCAGCGCCAGAGCGCTTTGCCTGCGCTGCGTTCGCCCTTGGCTGCCGCTTCCGCTTGGCCGCAGCTGTGGCCGGCGTCTCACGAGGCGCATCAGCAGCATCTTCCGAGGCTGTAGCAGCAGCTGCTGATGCTTCCCCACTGCCGCCAGCTGCTGCTGCTGCTGCTGCTGGTGACATGAGCCAGCTGTCACCCTTTCCAGGGCCCAGAAGGTAGTCCATCAGATCACCAACATCCTGCGTGTCATCCCCATGCGCTGGACTGGGACCACCCACAGGCTCAACGCCAGCCGCTGCTGCTGCTGCTGCCGACGCTGCCACAGCAGCAGCCGCTGCAGCTGCAGCCGCTGCAGCGCTCTGTGCAATGGTGGGCCCTGGCGGCGGTCGCAGAGACTGACCAGCTGCCGCCGCTGCCAGAGGCCCCACACTCGCAGGCTCCCTGAATGACTGGTAGAGCGCCTGGAAGTCGACGCTCTGCTGCTGTGGCGGCTGCTGCTGCTGTTGTTGCGGCTGCTTTCCAGAGCCCTGCTCCTGCTGTGGGGCATCAGGACCCGGGGCGCCTTGCCGCTGCCGCTTTGGTGGTGGCGGCATGGGGCTGAGCAGCAGCCCTGCTGGTGTGTTGAGCAAACTGCTGCCGTTCAGCCAAGCGAGGGACCCTCCCTTATCTGCAAATGACCATATCAGCAAGCAGCACACACAGCGGGGCACAGACAAGCAGATAATCAGTGCATGTGGCTGTTGCACAGCTGAACATCACAACGGCGGGGTTGCAGCCAACAGGCCACCCTACAAGCGGCGATTATGCCATTTTTCTGGCAAGCAGAGACGCGTGCTCACACTTTCATATGCCCTCTTCCTGCCCAACACAACCCACTGAGGCCTGTTATGTCAAACCCCTGCCTACCGGGGGTACTGAATGCCGATGACATAAGCACAAACTGCCCCCTGTAGGCACTTCAACGTGACCGCAGGCTTTGGCCATATGCCTGACGTGTGCCAGCCCCACCCAACTGCCTACCTGGGGTGTTGAAGGCTGATGACAGCGCAAAGTCCTTATCGTTCAGCAACGCCTCCATGCAGTCAACCGTGTTCAGGCCCCTGATGGCTGCAGCAGTCAGGGTAGCATTGGGCGACAGCAGCGCAGGCGTCTGGAAGCCACTGCCACCCCAATTTGTGCCAGCTGCTGCTGCGCCGCCCCCAGCCACACCGGTCTGCTGCTGCTCACGCATTGGGGTGGGTTGATCACCAACTGCCAGGTTGGCTGCCAAGCTACTGACTGCAGCAGCCAGCTGCTCGGCACTAGGTGGCCCAGGCTGCTGCTGCTGCTGTGGGTCCGCAACAGCCGCACAATTGGCTACATCAGCTGCACGTGCAGCCTCTGCAAGCCCAGAAGGTGCTGCCGCCGGTTGCTCTGCTGCTGCTGGCTGCAGGTCTGGCGTTGGCATTGGCTGTGATGCCGCAGGTGCTGGCGCGGCTGGTGCTACTGCTGCAGCTGCAGGCTGCGCGGCTACGTACACCATCAAGCCATTGGCCAGCCGCATGCGTTGCAAGCTGCCTCCAGCACTGACTTGGGGCAGCTGGGCAGCAGCACCAGCACCAGCAGCAGCACCGGCAGACACGACGCCCCGGCCTGCATCAGGTGACCTCTTGCTGCCCCTGCGTGTGCGGCCTGCCCATGCTGCACGCCCAGAGCTTCCACTGTCACCGCTGCTCTGCTGCTGACCACCCCCTGCAACAGCAGCAGCATCAGACACAACAACAGGAACAGCATCAGTACTCATACAGTGGGGAGGCTACACTCCAATACACTAAGTGCATAATGCTGCCTGCCCCCTCTCTTGCTTCCTGTGGCTGCCGCACAATGCTGCTTGTCCACAACCTTTTTCAGACGTGCTATGCAGAGGGCTGGCAGGCTGATGCAGTCTACATAGGTATGTCTGAACGAGCCCGCACTGTTGCTGCAACACAATGCATGCTTCAACCATGGTGATCACCTGCAGCTGGCATCCGGGCAATGCTCCCATTGCCGAGCTGCTGCTGCGGCTGCTGTTGCTTCTGTTGGCGCCCCCCAGAAGCAAGCCCAGAGCTTCCAGGGCTGCCTGCAGCAGCACCAGCCATTGTGAAGCCACACCACTGACCTGAAGACGGTTGCTGGCCAAGGCCCTGCTGCTGCTGCTGCTGCTGGTGTGACTGAGGTTCAGCCCCTGTGGTCGTCTGTGAGCCAGTGGGTGCATTGGGCTGAGCCAGCGACAAGCTCTGCCCCGTTCCTGTCGACGAGACAGTCATCAAGCCTGCTGTCGCTGCTGCTGCTGCTGACGGGCCCCCTGGCACACCATCTGCAGCAGCAGGCGCAAAGGCAGCTGCACAATCCTCAGGCAACATGCAGCCGTCTGTGTACGCTGCCGCTGCTGCCGTGGCCGCTGCTGCTGCCGCTGCTGCCGCCACCCGAGCCTCTGCATAATCCAGCTGCTGCAGCATCACATCATCCCCGGTATGCCCTAGCCCACTGGAGGCCACGGGCTGCTGGTGCAGCTGCTGCTGATACTGCTGACACTGCTGCTGGTACGGCTGCTGGTATGGCTGCTGCATGAGCTGCCGCTGTGGCGGTTGCGGGGCTTGTGGTGCTCTGAACCCTGCCTTTGGGGGTCCCCTCCGTACCCCGCCAGCCCTCAACAAGCTACCAGCAGGGACAGGGCCGGACCGCACACCAGCACGGGACCCAGCCCTGCCTGCCGCAGGGCCGTCGGCGCCCTGCCGCTGCCGCTGTGCTTGCTGCTGCTGCTGCTGCTGCTGCTGCAGCCGGTCCTGCTGCTGCAGCAGCTGAGAGACTGAGAAGATGCTGCCCCCTGTGTAGTCATCCTTTGTTATGGGGGTCTGATCGGGTCTGCTGTCCCAGCCCCCGGAGCTGATGTGCCATGTGCCGGCCGCTGTCCTGCCCTGGCGGACGATGGTGGGCACACCAACGTGCTGCTGCTCAAAAGCACCAGCAGCACCACCAGTAGCAGCAGCAGCAGCAGCGGCAGCGTCCGCACGGTGGTGATGGCTGGAGGTGGGCTTACTGGAGCTCCTGCTGCGCTTTGCGGCTGAGGCAGGGGGTAACAGGGTAGCACCGCCATCCCCACCGTCAGACCAAGCAGCTGCCGATTGCTCCTCCCTGGTGGTGTGCTTGGCTGCTGCCGCAGCTGCTGCTGCTGGAGCCCGAGGCTGCTTGAAGCCTGCAGCAGTATGAGGGCCTGCAGAAGCAGCAGGGCTTCCAGACAAGCTGCGCTTGCCTCGCCCTTGCTGCTGCTGCTGGCTGCCTGTGGCACTTTGCTGGTTTGGTGGAGACTGCTGCTGCTGCCGGCGCTCCTGCTGCTGCTGGTGGTGCTGCGGTGCGGCACGAGGAGTGGCAGCCCCTGTACGTCCAGGCGTGTCCTGCTTCTGCCACCACTTGCGTGAAGGCGTCTCCGCAACCTGCAACCCTGCAGCGTCGCCAAGCAGCCCTCCTGCTGCTGCTGCTGCGGGACCTGGAGATGCTCCTGCTGTGCCTGCTGCCAGACCGTCAGATGCTGGTGCTGCTGCTGCTGTTGCTGCACCAGCAGCTCGCCACACATGCGCCTGGTTGTGCGCAGCTGGGCTATCACACGCGCCGGGCATGTCATCATCATCACCACCAGGCATGTCATCCTCCTGCACAAACACGTCCTCGTCAGCACCAACACCCTCACCAGCAGCAACAGCAGCAGCAGCAGCAGCGCCGGCGGCTGCTGGGGAGGTCCCACGAAGGCGGCCGTCGGCGGCTGTGGGCAGCAATGTTAGTGCTTCAGCACCAGCGTCTGTGGCAGCTGCATCCTCTGCTGCTTCTCCCCCCTCACTGCCGTCATCTGCATATCCCTCATGGTCGTCAGGCTCGTCACCTTCTGCTGCTGCTTGCGAGCTGCCTGCAGGGCTTGCCACTGCTGCTGCCGGTACTGGCACGGGTGCATGTGCTGGAGAGAGCGCCTGCTCGGCTCTTTGAGCAGCCTCTGCTGCTGCCGACCGTGTCACTGCTCCTTCTCGCATCGAACCAACCTCCCTTGCTGCTGCTGCTGGTGCTGCTCGCCTTGCTGTTGGCGTGGCTTCGCGCTGACTCTTCATGTCTGACAGCTCTAGCTGCAGGCTGAGTTCCACACCGCCTGATGCAGCAGCAGCTGCAGTGGTGCCTGAAGGGGTAGCTCCCGTGCCATAAGATCTAGGGGTGCCAGCTGGTGTGCCGCCAGTGCTGCCAGCCTCCCGGCCTCCTGCTGCTGCTCCTGCTGCTGCTCCTGCTGCTGCTCCTGCTGCTGCTGACAACGAGCCCTCTGCGATGCGCTGCAGTGCAGGCTGCCACTGGCCGTTTGCTGCGCGGCGCTGCTGCTGCTGCTGCAACGGCGGTGGCGGCGGCTTGGACTGCTGCTGCGAGAGGCTGCGCACCTGGCCCGATGACGTGCTGGGTGCGTCCTGCAGCTGCAGCTGCCGCGGCTGCAGGATCCCACGGCCCCTCAGCGAGTCCCTACTGATGCTGCTGGAGCTGCGCTGTGGCCGATCGCCCTGCTGGCTGCATGAAGGGGCCTCCCCACGCAGGCCGCCGTCGCTACCAGCAGCAGATGGCGCTGGCAAGCCCTGCACCTGCAGTCCGCTGCGTGTGGCACTGCCTCCGACGCCCGCTAGGTCGACGGCATGTTGGTGCTGCACCGGCTGCCGCACAGATCCGTCCCCGGGCCGCCACAGCTGACAGAGCTGCAATGGCTCCTGAGCACACCTACGTCAGGGGTGTCAGTGACCCCTGCGTCAGCGCCAGCAGCAGCAGCAGTAGCCGCAGCAGCTGGTGCTGCTTCTGGAGGTGCGTGTGCGCCCTGGGCGCCCAGCGCTGGACTGGTTGCTGGAGACTCTGTGAAGCCACTAGGGATGGCCAGCTGCTGCTGCTGCTGCTGCTGCTGCTGCTCCAGCAGCCCTGGCTGCTGTGCTGCTGCAGCACCACCACCACCAGCAGGCCTGCTGGCCAACAGTGCAGGTGCTGCTAGCTGCCCAAGCGGCGCCTGGCCAGGCTGCTGCTGCTGCTGCATCAAGTGCTGGTGCTGCTGTGCAAGCAACGCTGCGACCCTGAGCTCATTGCGCCCATGCTGCTGTGGCTGCACCAGCGGCTGCGACACAGGTGGCTGCATGCCACACTGCTGCTGTGACTGCTGCTGCACAGCTTCCATGCGCTGCTGCCCCAGCAACTGCTGCTGGACACCCTGCACTGACAGTCCTGCTGCACCGCCGGCACCAGGCGGCAGAGGTGCCTGCTGCGCTGCTGCTGGAACCCTGCCCTGCACCACCTGCTCCTGCTGCTGCAGCCCATCCTTCTGCACGTGCACAGCAGGTGCTTGCTGCTGTTGCGGCCTTGTGGAAGTTGCATCCTGCGGGTGTGGCAGCTGCACAATGAAACGGCCGTTCTCCAACACAGCTGGCAGCTCCACCAGGGACCCATCCGGCCCCTTCACCCATACAGACGTAGCTGCTGCCAGGCCCGCAGCAGCAGCAGCCACACCGGCCTGCTGCACCTGTGCTGGCAGCGAGGTGAGTGCTGCTGCGGCCCGCTGCTGCGCAGGCTGTGGTGAGATGCTGTGCTGATGCGTCCTGACACCATCCTGTGCTGCATCCTGCTGCACTGGCCATCCACCTGGGCCCTGCTGCTGCTGCTGCTGCTGCCGGGACTGCTCCTGCTCCCGCTGTGGCTCCTGCTGCTGCGCTGCCTGCAGCTGCCGGCCGTGGCGCCTGCTGGCAGCTCCTGCTGCAGAGGCTGAGGGTGGAGCCCCTAGACTGGCCCCTAAGCTGACCTCAGGCAACCCGCATGACGGTGATGCAGCGTCCCACAGCCCGCTCCGTTGAGACCGTTGAGGGGCCAGCACGCTGCCGCTGCCCTTGACTGCTGACTGCTGCAAACCAGCAGGACGGGGCTGCTGCTGCTGTTGCACTGGCAGCGGCTGCAAGCCAGCAGAAACAGGCAGCTGCATGGGGTGCTGCTGCTGCTGCTGCTGCTGCGGCAGCTGTGCAGCACTGGGGTTGCTGCCAACACCAGTGCCATCACAGGCAGCTGCTGCTGCCTGCTGTTTATAGCCCTCATTGCTGCACCGGTGCTGAGCCCTCAACGGAGTATCCTTGCTGTGCTGAGGCAGGTTCTGATGGCTTGGCTCGCTCCGCTGTGGCTGCTGCTGCTGGTTGCTGTTACTGTTGTTGACCTGACGCGTAGACTGCTGCTGTGTTGGTTCCTGCATCCAGCCCCGGGAAAGGTCTGCAGGTACAGCGCCAGCTGCTGCTGCATCTGGGCTAGCACCTGTGCCAGGGCCAAAGCCACAAGCTCCATCTGAGATACCGTGCAAGCTAGGCAGGCCAGGAGGCCATGCCAGCCCTGCTGAGGACGCCAGCTGCTGCAGCGCCATCTGCTGTAGGAGCTGCCGCTGCTGGTGCGCCAGCAGCAGCTGCTGGCAGTGTTGCTGCTGCTGCTGTGACATGACAGGCAGGGACGGTTGCTGCATGATCAACTGCTGCATGGATCCTGGAGGCAGCCCCCAGCCTGGCTGCTGCTGCAGGGGACCTGCTAGAGACTGCAGAGCTGGTAGCAGCTGTAGGTCTCCGTACAGCCGCGCGAGCTGCTCCTGCTGCAGGTGCTGATGGTGGCTGTGCCCCAGCACATGGGCCCCACCTTGGCCCTGCTGCACAGGCCATGGCATGGACATGGCCGTTGATTGGGGTACGCCCCCTTGCTGCTCCACTGCTGCATGCTGCTGTAAGGCGGCTGCTGCCTGTGATGCTGCTGGGGGCGCTGCTGTTGGGCCTGCCGCTGCTGCAGCGGCTGGCGCTGTTTCCGAGCTGCCTGCAGGAGCTGCCTGCTGTCTGACACTGCTTGCATGCTGCTGCTGCGGTGGATGCGAGCCGTGCTGGGGCTGTTGCTGCTGGTGCTGTTGTTGCTGGCATGGCACTGCAAAAGGCAGCTGCCGTGGCTGCAAGGCCGTCTGTTCATGGTGTTGCTCCAGGCCTGTCAGTGCGCTGTTTGTTGGTGTGCCTTTGCCTGCTGGTGAGAATGCCTCTGGTGTGATGACATGGAACAGCAGGTGGAGCCTGCTGGGGCAGCCCAAGATCTTGTAGACGTCCACCAACTGCAGCGTGTCAGCAAATGCACAGCAGAGTTGGTGGAAGGTCTGGCAGGCTGGTGTTTTTGGTTGATTCGTGACAGCATGGTCGCTCATCTGGCACCATCTCACCTGTGAGATGGAGCTTGGAGGCTGCTGCTATTGATCTTGCCTAGCTTTCTTCAACTACGTACCTGGGAGGTTGGGTCGATGTTTGGGCCCCAGCTGACAGGCGTGGACTTGAGGTGTGTGTGCACCGATGTGTCTGGAAACAGGATGACCTGGTGACCCCCATCCAAGCCAAGGTTGCGCAAGATGTGGCCTGCTACTGTTGACAGGTGCCTGGAGGTGCTGCGGTCACAAAGAGATCAACAGTAGCAACACTCACCGCCGCACACCACGACAGCCATGATCGATACCACATGCCACTTCTGCTGCTGTGCTCTGCTCTGCACCTGCAACTGCTGCCACTGCACAGAGGCACTTGGCTAGCACAAGAAAAACAACACAAAGACTTACTTGAGCTCTTTCACGACCCATTTGGGACGCTTGCCGAGTTGGGTGGCAAGCTTCTTGGTGTGGGCATCCCTTGCTGCCAGCTGCAGCTCCACGTTGATGTGCCCCACCTCGCCCATATGGAATCAAACTGAAACCCAGGCACCATTTCTATCCATGCGTTCTGCTGAAACGAGTGCAGCACCCTCTCGGAGAACTGGGGCACTGTGCTGTCAATCTGGTGTCGTTTGAATCTTTGGCACGCCTGGCAAGCTTCGTCGTCAACGTCGTTGTGTGGATCACATGCCACACGATAAGGGATGATGGAGCGGTCTTGGCTTGGTTTGTCACATCCTCAAAATCAAACCCAAAATTCAAACGCGACAGGTGGGACACTTGCCAGGTTGTGCAGCTACCTCTGAGGTAGCCCCTCTCTGTTAGAGAGGCGTTTTCTTTTGTTCAAGCTACCATCTTGGACAAGCTGCTGCAAGAAACTCCTCTCTCAACCCTGAACACACCAGTCTGGCCATGGCCAACCTTGATGAAGCTAAGCTGGGGCTGTGAAGTGAGTCTAAGGCAATGAAGTACAGTAGGCTAAGCTCAAGACTCCCAACAACAATTGCCCAGAGGATCCAAGACAGCCGTTTGGCGAGTCTGTTCCCTCAAACAACACACTACTGCTGCCAACTTGGCAAGAGGGCCAGTGCAGTGCAACCATGCACACACGACAGCTATCATCAGGAACCCACACTTCTTCTTCTTCTATGGGCCTTCACGCTGTTGTGCAGGCTGCGCCGCGCGGTGACCGTGGCACAGCCAGCACACTGTGACGATCTGCATTGAGAAGGGAGCCTCCCGCCACAGGGCACTGTCCTGCATGCACCTTCAAGCCTTGATTGTGGCAGCGTCACCGAGCACAAACAGCTTCTGTATGACCCCTGCTGGACATGCGTGTTGCAGCATACCCCACATGTGACACCTGCCGTGTGCAGGAAAGCAGCACCGCAATGCAACTTGGGCGCACCCTGCAGAGCGGTGTCGACGCTGGGGCCCTGTGGTGGTACATGGGGCAACCTGAAAATGCAAATCAAACAATCCACTGGCACAGCACCGTGCAGCTTCGAGGCCCTCAGGGCCACCATGACAGTCAAATAGGCCCACTGAAGGTGCTGATTCTCTACAGGATGGCACGCATGTCATGGTGGCAGGGGCCCCCAGCCTAGGATGTCCAGTCTCAATGGCCTACTAGACATCTTCCAAGACCTGCAGCAATTCATAAATCAGCACAGGGCATCGGGAAGCCGAGCACATGGCTGCACCAACGGCAATGGGAGGAACATGACGGGTGGGTGCGACACACATCTGGACCTAGCCAGCAGCAACAGGCAGCCTGATGCACACAGTGCGCGTCACAACTACCCCTGGCAGTCATGTGCCGAGTGGAGTGATGCTTACACTGTGTATGTGTGTCAGGTCTGTGCATGTGTGTGTTTGGCCAGGGCTAGGAGGCATATGGCATGGTGCAAAGCCGTTGTTGTCTGGTCAAACCTGCATGTTGTGCATTTTGCGCCTGGGTGTGGCGAAAGCTGGGACCTTCCTGCAGGGTGACAGGGCCCACCCAGGCGGGGCCTAGATCTTGGACCTTCCTGCCCAGCTGCCACCAGTGTCTTGTGCTGTTGTAGGTTTGAGAAGCTGAGCAGGCACTGGGCAGACGAGGTTGGGGGCACCCCACCCTGCCTCGCCCTTGTACGCCTGCAGACTCAACTGCTGCCTTCAGAAAGCTTTCATTCTGTGTCATAATAGCCTGTGGAGTGGTTTCAAGCTGGGACCGACATACGTGCTCACCCTTGGACCCTTGGATTCGCATCCGACTTTTCAACCGTCGGGGTTTTGGCCACGAGCAGTTTCCGGGTGAGCAACCTTTGACCGCCGGTCCAAAACCCTCTCGCTGTATATAGTGTGGGAGAGTTGCTAGGCAGCCTAGCTAGTTCAGCAAAAGTCAGCGCGGCAGTTGCCAATACATACGGTTTCGACAGAAAGATGCCGTCCCAGTGCTGCCGCACATCGCCATTGGTCCCATTGCTGGTAATAGCCCTTGTGGGATCGTTTGTGAGCGATGTGAAGGGCTGGACGACGGGCAGGTGTGTCGGAAGGGACCGGCTGCGCATATGCTGTGCCGAAGCGTGTGCCGAGCGATCTATTTGATGCGTGCTGTTGCTGCCCTTTCTTTCCTGGAAAACAGGGCCACCTTCTACGGTAAGCACGAAAATGGGAGCGCATAGCTGTCCGAGATTGTCTATGCGTGTTTGGGTCTGGGTGTAGATGCACAGTTCCCAAGCTCTCCCACACCAGCCCCATCCCACACAGCTTGTACACGGGAATGCAGATGATTCCAAACAGCAGCTTGCTCTGCAAATGTTGCATATCTGTTGCACTCACGTGCAGCCAGCCACACGCAGCCACAGTTTTCAACAATGCCCGTCGTCTCTGTTGGGCGCAGCACCCAACCTGAAACCCTTGCCTGCGATGCCGTTGCTGTGCAGATGACAACACTGAGGGCGCTTGCCGGTATGGCACAGACATTCCTGCCTACTACGCTGCCTGGCCCGATGGTGAGCGCTGGCTGGTGCACAGGGCAGGGTTGTTCCTTGGCAGGTGCTGCAGCGGTGACGGTACCGTACAGCTGGCAGCGAGGCTGGTCAATTGGTAAACACATAACCCTCGACAATGCATGTCACTAGCGTGACAGCCACTGCATAGCATAGCATCACAAGTGAGGCTCACAGCTGTCCCATATACACCTGAAGGCAGGATTGTATCGGCTTGGCTCAAGCTCAATGCATTGGGGCTGTTTTGGGTCTGCTGTGCTATGCAGGTCAGGACGGTGCCCCAGCATGCGGGTGAGTGCTGCTAGTGGGTGTAAGCACGGCGCCCGGGCGTTGTCAGCAGCATGCCAGTTGAACAAGAAGCAGCTGTACAATTTGCACTAGAATCAACCTTACCAAGTAAAGTAGTCCTGGCACGCTGCAGTGCAGCAGTCATATGGGAAACCTTTCCTTGAAGGCGTGCATGCATGATTGCCGATAGGGATGGACCTTACATACTTGTGAAGCCTTCAAGGCCTGGCCGCCGACAAGCCAATAAGCCTGATCGATGATGCCCACATTTGTTGCCCTGCTGCAGGGAGTGCTATGAGGTGAAATGTGTCAACCGCAACTTCCGCGACGGCTTTGGCGACCGCCTTGACCGTGACGACCACTGCTACGATGAGAGTGACAGTGTCATCGTCAAGATTGTCGACAGGTGGGCTGGGATGTGGTACAATGTGTATAGCCAGGTGCTGCCATTGTCAAACAGCAAGCATGTGAATTGACTTACTAGTCGCCGGACCCTTGAGCGCGCATGTGAAGAGCTGTGATCAGCGCACGCAAGGCCATTGGGAGATTGATGATGTGATTGACACCTTGGGGGGTGTCTGGTTTTTGTAGCCTCTGAAGCATCACACGGCGCAGGCTGCCTGTGCATGCATGATCCGCATGGTGGCCTTGAACGCCACAGTCTGTACTGCTGTCTGCTTGCAGTTGCCCCTGTGTTCACTCCAACTTCTACTCCAACCAGAGGTGGTGCTGCAGCGACTCACCACACATTGACCTGGGCAGGGATGCATTCAAGAAGGTGAGGCCATCCAGCTTCAAACTACTACCATGCTGTGGGACATGCCGTTGATGGGCACAGTACAAACTTCATCAAAACTCGATCAGACATTGTGAATGCAGACACACGCTTGCCAACCGGGTGCAAGCTGTTCCATCAACCCTGCGCAGCTATGAGCTTCATACTGTACTTATGGTGGCTCTGAGCAGTCTTGCCAGTGGCCCACTCAGAGGCTCTGCTCAAGCGGCCTTCTCAGCGCTTTCAGGTGCCATCTACAGGCCGTCACATCCTCCAGTACAGTGCAGCAGAATGGTACTGCTGATGTTACCGCTACTACCCTGAGCGTTAGGCTGACGCATGCTTGTGTGTTGAATGCAACCCCCTCCTGTGTGCAGCTTGCGCCCCAGAAGTATGGTGTCATAGGGGCCAGGTGGCGCCAGGTTGAGTGCCCCAGCTCCCTGCTGGACTCCAACTATTACAGCAGCAAGTCAGACGATGCCGACGAGGAGGTGACCTACACAACCAAGAAATCCTCGTCTTCTAAGAAGTCCTCTTCCAAGAAATCATCTTCTACCAAGAAGGCAACCAGGCGTTCAGGCAGCTCCAGGTTTGGCTCTTGGTCGTCCTACAGCTGGTTCGGGTAGAATTTTAGAGGTTTCAACCCTCAACCCAAGCCTTAAACTTTGAACCCTGCTGCCAAGGGAGTCGCTGGTGGACAGTGCAAGCTTTATGGGGGATCATTGAGGGGTGTCTTGTCAGCCTGCTACCGTTTGGGGTTGCTGCTGCTCTGCTGTCAGCTGTCACAGCGTCTAGCTGGGTAGTACCCTACTCGATGGTGTGCAGGCATCACGATGCAGAATCAGGTGTTAGGTGTGCTTGCGAGTCTGTGTATGGCAGGCAGAGGGTAGTGCTACCACTGAGGTGGCATTTGCGGCAGCAGCTTGCTGGATTCCTAATATGTGCTGAGCTTTGTTCAGCCAGGGGGTGTTGGATTGGGTGTCAGCCCAGTGGTGTCAGATTGGGTGGGGTTTTTGTTTTTGAGATGGTGTTCAGGTTGGGTGTAGCTCTGGGCAATGGCTGATTGCATGTGCATGCTGACTACAGCATCCACCCCCACCATTGCAGCCGTTGGTTTGGCACGCCATCGTGGGCTCAAGGAAGAAGGTTGCACGCACATCTGTCTTCTTTTGCTGATGCTCTCGCAACATAAGTGACGCATGCCTGAGAGGCCACCCAGTGCCCCTCGCACTGCTGTCAAGCCTCTACATGTGTTGAGCCTCAACACACCACGCGCTGGATGGTAGTCGCTGTGTTAGCCACAGCGGCTGTGGCAGCCAGCAATAATACACCGCACGCGCCAGCACTGCATTATGATGGTGGATGGTATGGTCTTTCGGACAAGGGGAGCTTTTGGGCTGTCTTGGTTTTGTCATCCAGTTTTGGTCGGATCTACTAATACTGCAGAGCCTCTGCATGTGCATCCTTCTTCATGGGTTTGTTGGTGTGGGGAGGGCGGCGGGGGAGAAGGTGGGCCTATAGAGGCAGGTGGCGCATTGGCCCAAGGCTGAGTGCAGTTGTTGAGGGTTGGGGCTTCATGCACGCATGCTGTGAAAGTGTGGCACTGTGTGCGCACTGCTGCCGGACGTGAGTACTGCTCGTGCTGCAAGCAGTACACTGGTGCATGCGCTGTTCCTCACAGAGGACCTCCTGGTGCCCCTGTGCGCCTGGCATAAGTGTCGCTACATACAGGCCCTGCGCATGCTTTTGGCATGCCTTTGGCAAGGAAGCATGTCTATGCTGATCCCCAGCACAAAAACACTGGCTTGCAGCAGTTTGCCGATGCTGGCACCAGGGCGGCTACACTGTTGAAAGTGCTTCCAGCGCTTGCCATGGTGTACATGCTGCTGTGGCAATGTTCCAATCTTGTTCACGGCATCAGCTTTTCATGCTCCTGGCTGCAGTCCCTGCACGGTCAATGTATTTTCCTTGCAGTGCCTGTCTGGGTTGCCTGTGCTAAGCCTGCCAATGGGCTTTTGCTGACGAGGCTAAGCTGTGCTACTGCCACAACATGGCATTCAGTTCTGATATGGTTGTCAAACTCAGCTATCACAACTCAATCCTTGCAAAGCCTTGAGCTTGCCCCAAGCATGCGCTTGTTGCCAGGTCATGGACAGCCAGCTATGTGGCCGAATGGGTTTGCTGTGCTGCCTGACAGCTTCAGCGGAGCAAAGCCATCAATGCAGTTGGTTGTAGTCGTGCTATGTTGGCCTAACAGTTGGTTGTGAGTAAAGCTACACACACAAACACAGAATGGCTCAGCAAACACAATCTCTTGTGATGCTGGTGGGCAATGTGCTGTTGTTGTTGCAGATTGACAGTTGTTCAGGTGTGGCAGCCGTGACGGCGCCATGCCATGCTCCAGGCGGCTTTGCCTGTGTTGCCTATTTTATTTAGTTGTGTAAGTTGACAAACGATACCGCTCTGAAGGTCCAGCCCACACCCGCCAGGCCCTGCCTGATGTGATTTGTACCTGACCTCGCCCACATCGCAGTCCTGAAACATCTTCTGGTGCAGAACGGCAAAATACAGCAAGTGCCTGTGACAGTGTCAGAAGTCACACGCACACAGCTGCATAATATGACATGTCACGATCACAAACACAACAGCAGCAAAGCATGAGAGTGGTGAACCTGGTTGAGATGCTGCAGCACTCAAACTGCCTGACTCACAACAATGATGTTACAAGTGCTGACCGAGCAAAAAGTCAACAGCACTGACCAAATGCAGTAGACCATGGTCCCACACCACCGTCAAAAACACATTTTGCTGACACCGCACCTCACAGCAGCACCTGCCAGCCATCACAACAACAGCGCACGACCACTGCTGCTGCTGGTGCTGCAGCCGCTACAGCCGCTACGCTCTCAGCTGCTATCAGCAGCAGCAGCCTTCACTTCTGTCTGTGTCAGCAGTGGCTCATCCCCAAACGACAGCGGCTCCTGCTCCTGCTCCTGAACCTGCTGCTGCTGCAGTGGCTCTGCCTGCTCCACTTTTTGCTCCTGCTGCAGCTGCTGTGGCACCACCGGCGGCTGCTGTGCCGGCTGCTCATCCAGCACCGGTGCAGCCGCAACTGCTGCCGGCTGCGGCGGCTGCATTGGCGACTGCAACGGCTGTGGCGGCTGCTGGTGTGCGTTGTCGTCCTTGCGGTACCGTGTGATATCCTGCTGCTTGAAGTACTGCCGGTCTTCCTCATCCACCAGCACCAGGTTGAGGAAGTAGCGCACACTGGACTTGTTGTGGATGTCCTTGTAGGTGGGGGTGAGGTCATACGGGGACAGGAATAGCCTGGAGGCAGCAATTGTTGCAGCAGGCGGGCAGCAGCTCGGTCGAAAACACTACTATGCTGCTGTGGGGCGATGCTGTGGAAAAGCCGGCGCGGGTCCGCTTTTGTGTGAGGCACACAGCCCTTCACCCTACACAGCCAGCAATTCGAAACGCTACACAGCATGCTGTGCCCTGTGGGACTAGCTTCTGCAGTGAGCGATTAGTAGCTGCAGTCTTACACTGCAACCGCCATCACTGCAAGGGGCTGCTGCATTGCTTCCCTACACCCTCAGGCTTTTGTTGCGATACAAGGATGCTCGCAGTACAAGTGAACCCTGCCTACCTGATGGGTATGTTCTCTCCTCGCACTGATGCTCCATCCATGATCTCGTACTTGGCAATGTTTCACTCTCGTTGTGCGCACTGCTCCCAGCACCTGTTGCATAACACGGGGAATGAGGGTGAGAATCCGGCCATACGTGCTGACGCGCATGCTGTAGCGCTTGGAACTGCAGATGGGGAAGCATCTTCAAAGATTGATGCCGTTGCTAGATATTGTTGCTAGATGTCCCATATGCAGCTGGCTGCTGCAGCCCCAGCAGCCACCAGATGCGGACATGGCCATGCGTATGGCAAAATAATCGGTGGTTTACCCTTCACGCGTGGTGATACCAAGCTTCGGCTTCGGCAGTTAACTAGGTCTGGAGAGTACCACTATGTGGTGAAAGTATCCAGTAATGAGGGAATGACAGCACAGTGGCAGCATATGCAGCGGCAGTTCCATCTCCCCTTCCCTCCTTTAAAATAACTCCCACACTGACCACTATCACAAGTCATCCCCAGGACAAGCTTGTTACAACGCTGAAATACATTCAAACATGCTTTTCTGGTTGATTCAATCGATTTATAAATAATCGATGCCTAATTAGGCACACCACATTTGCGCAACAGCAGCAGTAGCCACCACAGCTATTGGCCACACGGCACAGCATGACACCTTGGAAAGCTTCTCAACTCACTCCGACGCACTTTGGGGCAACACAGGTACTGTCCGAGGCAACTACAGACACCTTTCAAGCAGAACACGCATCAACCTCTGACAGCAGTTGCGCCCAACTGCTCGCAGGTGGAAGCGGTGGCCAACAAGCAGCAACAGCCTACAGAGTGCAGCCAAAAGACTCAACGACAGTCAATCATGCAGCAGGGAGCCACTGCAGACTCGCAAGGCAGCGCTATCGTCCCAGAAACAGTATGCATTGGCTGTAATATGGACAGCAATCCAGATGCGCTGGTCATCTGCGACAGTTGTGAGCAAGGGTTTCACACTGCTTGCTTCGGCATGCCAGCTGTGCCAGACGCAGATACCTGGCACTGCCTCGGCTGCATCAGCCTGCAACAGCTTAACGTAGGACACCAGGTAGTCACAGAATCACCACAGGACCTGTACCCAGGGGGTGCAGCAGTCCAACCACACCACACACAAGGCCTGTACGAGGCCACCATCATCAGCCTGGGGCCAATGCAGCAGAATGCCACAGGCTGCAGCAGGCAGGCACGCGCGCTGTCCAGCTTTACACCGCTGCCAGGGTCTGTCCGCTTCAACAGCAAGTCTGCCCCACACAGACCGCTGACCCCATAGCGCGTGCCACAGCAGAGCACCCAGCTCTCTGAAAAGCTTCTGCAGCAGTCAGGCGCTACATTAATGGACACCATCCTCTCTAGCTCCCGCTTTGGCATGTTTGGAACAGCTGCAGCTGCAGCTGAGCTTGCAAGCGAGGCCTGGCTGGCTGGCACCAACTGTGCTGCTACAGCAATGGGCGTTCTGGCCGGCCCTCCCAAGCAAGCCTTCATCTGCAGCAGCAGCAGCAGCAGCAGTGGCAACAACAGGGCAGCAGCAAGATCAGCAGCAAGTCAGCCTGCAGCATCGGTTGCATCACGAGCCAGCGCAGCTGTCAAGGCCGGGCAGGTCTGCATTGGGTGCAACACACAGGCTGCTGGCCGCTCAATGGAGCGGTGCCCGACTTGCAGGTTCTGGTCCTGCAGCGCCCCATGCAGTATGCCCGGCAGCCTATCGAAAGGCAGCAGGACCAAGCGCCAGGGTGCCGGCCTAAGGTGGTCCTGCCCCAACCCACGGTGTGGGGAAAAGGCTCCACACCTGGGGCTGCAGCAGCCGCCTGTCAGTGCAGCATCTGACCCCAGCAGCGACCACACCAAGCACCAGCAGCAGCTTGACAGCACAACACCTGCGCCTGCTGGCCCCACCGCAGCCTAGCAGCTCCAGCAGCCCGGGCCTGACCCACCACGACCCAGTGCAGCTCCAGCACCAGCTGCTATGTCCTTCCCAGGCCCCGGTGTTGTCACGCAGAACCTCCCCATGCACACAACCGGACAGCCTGCAGATCATGCGCAGCTGCAGAGCACGGCCATGCATGCAGAAGGGACACACGGGTACCCAGCCCCCATGCAGAGCTGGATGCCGCCTGGGCCCTTCAACTATCAACTGCCACAGCCAGCCTTTGCACCTGCTGCTGCTGGGCCATGGGGACCTTACCCAATGGCCCCAGCACCTCCACCAGCAAACATGCCTGCGTACCCACCTGTGTGGCCGCCAGGCATGATGATGCCAGCTCCCTCTATGGGGCACTGGGGGGAGGCTGGGTACCCGCCAATGCCTTGGCCTGGGATCACAGCATATCCCAGCGGCATGCCCAAGCAACCTACATCAGCAGCAGCAGCGGCAGCAGCAGGGGGCGTTCAGCGCAATGCCAGTAGGCCCAGGCAGCAGGGAAGCAAGAAGAAGAAGCGGCAGGCACTTCTGCAGGAGGATGCCAACCTGTCTGACGAGGGTGATGCATCAGCAGGCATCAGTGATGATGATTGGCTCACAGAGCACCACCAGCAGGCTGCTCATGGTCAGACAACACAAGTGGCAAAGATCGTGTACAAGGTGACACCACCCCCTGTGTCTACACTGCTGTTGCTGACGTATTTGACACTGCACAACTTGCTAAATTGGTTTGCTGTAGCCACAACGTACCCATAAACACACTGCACTTGACGCCTGCCGCCCATACAACCGCGTGTCTGTTGACAATGTGTTTGGGATGTGCTGTCTGTACCGCTCACCTGCACAGGTGATGCCCACGCCCCGCTATAGAGGCAGCCGCATGCGCTACAACCCCATCCTGGTTAAGCAGTTGGCCAGGCAGGTTGCTCCACTGGGCATGCTCCTGTGGCGGCAGGTGGTGGATGCAGGTAGCAGCAGCAGTAGCAGCAGCAGCAGCACAGAAGGCCGTCTCAGCCTGACACCAGCACAGATCAGGCAGCAGCTTGCGGTGTATGCTGCACAGAGTGACACCAACAAGCTGTACGTGCAGCAGGCAGACAACAGGAATCTTGCACAACACCTGCTGGTGCTGACACAGCTGCTGACCCGTCATGATGACCCACTCACAATCGCTGGCAGCAAAGTAACAGACAGGTGTGTTGCATAAGGGGGTTGAGGCGCCCAGGGTATCATTTTGCTCATCTCTCTATACAGCACCCCATGACATTTTTATTAGTGTGCTTATTGAGAGACGAAAATAAAAATTAAAAACCTCAATTTCTCGGACATGCAGCGCTTTCTTGCAGCGCCGTCTGCACTACTAGTTTTTTTGCAAAAAACACTGCACCGTTTTGGTTTCAGGTACCCAAGGCACCCATGGCAGCCCTTTAGCCCCCCCCCCCATGTTATAACATGTCACAGCAGCATGGGTCAGTTGTGGGTGACTGCAGTAGAGCCTCGCTTTGCCTGCTGTGATCTGTGCTGCCAATAAGCGCTGTAAGGGAAGGGCTGCATGCGGTCTTTCAGCTTCTCACACTGTGCCGCAGAGGGCTTGTTTAAATCAGGATGGTAGCCTTGGTTACGAGGGGCGAAAACAAGCCTCTACTAAGGTAGGCCTTACTAGGCCTTCGTTCGGGCTTAGTAGGTCGCCGACCTTGATAGGGCGCGAACAACGAAGCCTAGTCGAACAAGCCTTCGCAATCAAGCCTTTGTAAACGTCATAAATAAGGCTTGTTAATCAACGCATGTGCAGCCACAGCGCAGCACACAGTTAAGCCGTTCGTGCCAGCACCAGACGATGCTTTTTGGGCACCAATGCATGTGCCATATGATCCGATTGCCGTTACAAACAGCTGATGTGTGCCACCAAGATGCCTTTGCACACCAGCAACGTCCTGACAAACAGCACATCTGAGCTGTAGCAGCGATTATAAACAAAAATGCAACACACCCATGACCGCCTGCAGGCGCCTGCTGAGCAGCTGCCTCGCAGCTTAACCTGCTCCAGTGTGTGACACTACGTTCTCCGTTCTCAGATGCTCTGATGATCAGCTGCCAGTGCTCCTCAGGACCTGCAGAATGCGGACACATGAAGAAGGATTTGCAGTGGGCAATGTGATCCTGTGTAGCAGATGCAACCAGCATGCTTGGGGGCCCTCCACAAGCCTACGTTCAGAGGGATGCAAGACAACCGCACCTGCTGCCTCCCAGCACTGGTGCTTGCCTACTTGAGATGCTGTTGTGCAGTGCTGCTGCTGCTGCTGCTGTGTCAATACAAAGTGTGCAGCCGCTGCAGTGACTGCTGCAGGCTGAGGTGACCTGCTGCTTGGCTGGTAAGCAGCGCTTAATCAGGCAGACAACATCCCTGTCAGTTGCCCAGGCAGTGCAATCAGTGTGCTCACCTGTCCATCGCCACATTGCCTGCGATGTTGGTGTCTTTGGCTGGGTTGCGGGCAGTGGTGGTGCCGTTCACGCTGTTTGCAGTGCTGGAGTTGGGTCAGGACACTCCAGATCAAACCTTCTGCATGCCTGTAGGTGGTTCAGGAACAGAACAGTGCGTCTCAGTTCCTATAGTGCTATTTGGTGTGCAGTAAACATCATCAGTGTAGTCTGCACTGTTGTCCCCTGCTCTCCCGACTGCCAGTGCTGTGGAGTTAGCAACGTCCCAGCACACGCTCAGGGGTGATCTGTCGCACCACAGCTTCAATGTATCATCAATGCAGATTCATGCACGACTACACAAACAGCAAGTCTCAACTTCAGACTCACGATGGGAAGCAGTGGCAAGGGTGGTGCACGTGTCACTGCTCACAACACTGCCCAGTCTCTGGTCGGAGGGCTGCACAAAGATGATCAGCATCCGACGTTAAGTATACCAGACTGTAGCGGCACCGTAACACACGACCACAGGCAGGATGCCTTCACTGTACCTGTCAACTGTCAGATCTATCAGCACACCTCTGCCCTCAGTCCTCTGGTTAGCCGCCTGAGCCGCCTGCCGTCGATAACGTAAACAGAACAGTTCCCATATTCGTTTCATACACTGTTGAGGCGGGGCTGTGGAGACATCCGCTTCCAGCAACATGGTGATCTCCTGCCGCTGGCTGTATGTATCGCGTTCGACGGTGAAGGAGTTCTCGTTTTGTAAAACATCTTTCGCCCTATGATATGTGTTCCTTCAACCATCGACCAGAGGTTCACACAACTACAGCTGTCTGATTCAAACGTAGCTGCGACAGGCCCTCCCACATCAATTCACTGCCCATCAGGCCTTATCACGCATTTGAAGCGCTTCAAACGCGTTTCTGAGGCCAAACCTGTGTGTCTCGTGCTGCTTTGGAGTGTTTTTGGGCTTCGTGTAAGTGATTCGAGCCTTGTCGCCCTCTAGCAACCTGGTAATCTGTCGCTCGACCAAGGACTACAGGACGACCAAGCCATACTCAACCAACCCTGCATAACCTTGTCCGCCCTTGGTTGCTGTCGCGCCCTTGACAGCCGGCTTAGCAGCAGGTGCGTAGCTAAGGGCGAAGTTAGTAACGAAGCCTACCAAGCCTACCAAGCGTCGGTCGAACAAGCCCTTTCCGGCATAGTGTCATGCCTTGCCAAGGCTGCACACCTGCGAAGGTGCATGATACAGCTGTACAGCAACACAGACGTGCTGGTATTCCCACTGCTGGTAGACCACACACCCCAGCTGCATGCATTTGGTGCTGATGCTGCAGCAAGTACAGCTATTCCTTGTCAAGGTCGTCTGTGCTGCTTGGGCTTAGCGAGGAAGGGCAGGACAGTATCAGCTTCCCTCCATGCAAGCTCGCTGTCAACTGCAGGGAGCTCGTCAATACAGCAGGCTCGCAGCTGCACACAATATTAAAATGTGAATTCAGTGTTTGCTGCCAGTTTGGGAGCTGCATCGCCCCTGTAGCTGCTGGCCTCGGCAATCCAGCGCGAGCCCATGAAGGATGACGTGCCGCCCAGCAACTAAGATCAGTGCTTGCAAATACCGTCAAAATGTTGATGGTGGGACTACTGCGTTCATGCACGCTGTTTGCGGCTATTTCTCGCAGACTGGAAGGTCGCTAGGAAGATTGACTTGGAAGGTTGGTGAAAGCCTGGTCCAAACCCGGCCTGTTCTGTTTGTTTTCCTGTTGCTGCCTATGACAGGAAAACCATATCATTATATGGATGTTTTATGCATCATCCTGGCCCCGATGGGTGAGTTGGAAAGCGTCAGGCATAGCAGGGCTCCATGCTGTATAGTTTGGCTTTCGACACACCTGTGATCACTTCAGTGCGCGGTGGCCATGCAGTGGTTAAGCGGTTACCCATTGGATGGTACCATGCCCTTGGCTGGCCCGTCACAACCTAGTGACACTACCAGCTGACACAACATGCTCACCAGCCATGACCTCTGCTGCTGATGGGGACTGGCCACATGTATGATTGCATACCTGCACAACGGTCTCAACAGCATGTGACACTGGTGCTCGTGATACTACGTGGGGGCGGAAGCGGTACGATGCAGGTTCCCCGTGCATTTTATTATTTGTCTGTACCACCGTGCTTATTTATTGGCCATTCTGATACAGACCGGGTTTGCTTTTGGAGCCGGGCAGCAGACCCAGCCAGGGAGTAGCACTTTGCCCATCTCTCTATACAGCACCCCATGATTATTGGCCATTCTGATACAGACCGGGTTTGCTTTGGGAGCCGGGCAGCAGACCCAGCCAGGGAGTAGCACTTTGCCCATCTCTCTATACAGCACCCCATGATTATTGGCCATTCTGATACAGACCAGGTTTGCTTTTGGAGCCGGGCAGCAGACCCAGCCAGGGAGTAGCACTTTGCCCATCTCTCTATACAGCACCCCATGATTATTGGCCATTCTGATACAAACCGGGTTTGCTGTGGGAGCCGGGCAGCAGACCCAGCCAGGGGGTAGCACTTTGCCCAACTCTTTATACAGCACATCCTGATTGTTGAGCATTCTGATACAGACCGGGTTTGCTTTGGGAGCCGGGCAGCAGACCCAGCCAGGGGGTAGCACTTTGCCCAACTCTTTATACAGCACATCCTGATTATTGAGCATTCTGATACAGACCGGGTTTGCTTTGGGAGCCGGGCAGCAGACCCAGCCAGGGGGTAGCACTTTGCCCATCTCTCTATAGGACACCCCCTGATTATTGGGCATTCTGTTACAGACCGCTTTTGCTTCGGAAACCTGCCAGCAGACCAAAGCCATTTGTAGGACCATCCTTGTGCCATGTGAAGGCCTGCGATATGCTGACGTTCTACAAAAGGGCCAAAATCACTGAACCCTTCAAAGTCCCTCAAAACCACTCAAACCCCTTCAAAGTCCCTCAATACCACTCAAACCCCTTCAAAGTCCCTCAAAACCACTCAAACTCCTCAAAATTCCTCGATTTCTCTCAAACAGTTTCAAAGCCAGCCAAGCTCAGCCTACGCATGATAGTCACCTGCTACAGCCCTATCTTATCCTTAGTAGCTGTGGTGCTTCCCAATGGTCTCAACCCACACGCCTTTGCAATCCTCCTACCTGACTGCCTCTATGCCCCTTGCAGGATCGTGCGCTGCTTCAACCTGGCCCAGCAGCAGCAGCAGCAGCAACGGACAAGCACAGTCAACAACTTTCTGTCAGTGCCCCACTGACACCATTTTACATTGCGTTTTTGGTTATTGCCCTGAAGCTGCTGGTATTTTGTCAATGTCATATAATGTATACACATACATCCGATACGGTCCCGGCTGATCCGTTGCAGTACCCCACTTTCTCAAGACGCCCCGGCGGCGACCAGAAACACGCACGCATGTTTTGGGGATCAAAAATATGTGCTTCGTTTGTGCCATTGCCCTTTGCAGCACTAGCTCGATCGCCCGAAGTGACCATGGATCTGCAGCAGTACCACTTTGCGCAGCGTCACGTAGCAACATGCTGGATGATATTGGTACGGCAAAGTACTTTCTATTTGCACCATCGTGTCCTGTGTGCTGCTAGTGAACACAATGTTCATCATTGCTGATTGGTTGGCTTTGATAGTGTGACTTTCATCCCAACCTGCTGTAGCATGCACTACATCCCCCAATACAGTCGGTCTCTGCTACCGTCTACTGCACTACCTGACAACCGTACATGTTTTCATCATTCGGTTGCAGCTGTTCGGAGTTGATTGTGCTCCAGCTTTGCCACCCACGGTGTGCAACACATAGCCCTGTGTAGTACTGCACCCAGCAGATACGAGCATTTGCCCTGTCTATGTTGCTTTGGCTTCTGCAGCCTGCAGTGCGCACCCACCCACAGCAACGTTATGCGGGGGCCTCACCCACTTGATCTAGCTGTCCCGCCTTCTGAATGTGTGTGCTTGCTATCAGTCTGTGCAGCACGGATCATTGCATTGTGTGTTCCTTCACGACATGACTAGGGTCATCGCGCATGCAAGCTCGTCCATGCAGGTATCAGGTACCAATCACTCATGCACACACCATACCGTGTCACCACCATAGAAACGGCAAAAGACAAGCATGGAATCCAGGTGCTGCCTGCTGAGTTGGATCCCATTGTGACGTCACACAGAGGCCAGAGAGGCGGGGGGGGGGGGGCTGGGGGGGCGCAGCCCCCCCACGTAAAAGCGGGGGGGCTTGGGGGGGGGGGGGGCTGGCAAACACTCTGACGGAATAAGTGGGGCGTAGACCTTTTGAGGTACGGGCAGCACGGAGTGGCTTCAGACTGCTGTTTGGTCGCTGCCTGACACCCGGTGAGTGTGCTGGAGGGGGCTGAGGAACAACAGTGGGTGTATGAGGTAGACAGTGTGAGTGCCGGCAGCCTTCTCATGATATTGAACACCAACTAAGGAAGCTGCTGCCATGCGCTGTCATGATTCTTCATCACGTTGCTTGCAGGAGAGCAATAGGCTGCAGCACTGCATTTGCTGAGCTACCTGGCGGAGCTGAAGATGGAACTGAAGGACACTCAGGGGGCCGCCGCACCCTGTGCAACAGGGTCTAGCTCCACCACTTGCGCAGCTCAGCACCGGCAGCTGCAGCCTCTCTGTCAAGCTCCTGGGTAGGACACTGCACAACTACCAACAGCACCGGTTGCCAGCAGTGCACCAGCTCTCCTGATTGTAGTCAGGCCTGGTTGGACAGCCAAGTGCAACTCTGGCTAACTTCGCACTTGCACTGAGTGCATCCCAGCAGCAATTGCGAGGGGAGGGAAACCTTGAACCCTGTACTGTGCAGTCCAGCACACTGCATGCGTTTGCATTACACCTGCCACCCATGTGTCGTGGATTACTTGCATGGCTGTGGTTACTTTGTTTTGTTTTTGAGTTACCCATCCCTCGAGGGTAATGTCTGAGTGGCATCCTTGTGCAGGCACAAGCAGCTCCAGCAGCTGCATGCATCCAGTGGTGTGTCTTGCATCAGTGTGCATCGCATTTGTGGTGTTGCTGGATGGTGGACTGATTCCGTTGTCAGATTGCATTGCTGTTGGGTTTGCTGTGTGACACGCAGTGACTTGCAGGGCACAGCAACGCCTGGGACACTTGCGGAGCATGCAAGTGTGCTGTTACTGGTGTAATGGTGTGCAGCAAGTGTGCACAGGACACTTGCAGAGCATGCAAGTGTGATGTTACTGGTGTGATGGTGTGCAGCAAGTGTGCACAGGACACTTGCAGAGCATGCAAGTGTGCTGTTACTGGTGTAATGGTGTGCAGCAAGTGCGCACAGGACACTTGCAGAGCAGCAAGTGTGTTGTTACTGGTGTAATGGTGTGCAGCAAGCGTGCACAGGTTGTGCAGCAGCTTTACGGGTTGTGCACTTCGTTCGTCAAGGGTGTGGTTCAGAACTTGTGGGTGTTGGCTGCTGTTGCAGCGCTGCATGCTGTGCAGGTGTGCTAGCATGCTGTACGGGTGTGAGTGATTCAGGTTGTGCTTGTGATCCAGGTTGTACCTGTTTGTCAAGAACATGTGGGTGTTGGCTGCTGCTGCAGCTTCTTGTTGTTGAGGGGAGACAGGAAAGGTGGTCCATGTAACTCACAAGCAACTGTGGCTGCATTGTGGCAGGGCAGCTGGGAACAGCAAGCATCTGCATGCCGAATAGGCCAGCCAGCATATGCTCTCAGCCTGCAGGCCATGCTTACCAGGCCTAGTTTCACAGGCAGCTAGTTCCTGGGCAAATTGTCAGGTTACTAGCCCCCTAGTAGCTGTTGGTGGGGCTACTAACCAGGCCTAGTAACTACTAACCCCTACTAGCCTTAGTTTCACCCTTAGTTTTGCCCGCAACTACTAACCCCCTACTAACTAGTAGCCACACAATCTGCTCAGCCTACTAACCCGGGCTACCAACCCCCTGACAGTTGTTACTAGGGTTAGTAGCCAAGCCAGTCTGTCCGTAGGGTCAGCAGGTAGCTGCAGCGTTGGCATCCTCAAAGACTTCCACTTGGACAGCATGCCCCACATAGCAAGCATCGCTGCCGCCGACAGGGCAGCTGTGCACACACTCACCCCACCAGTCTGATGAAACATGATGCCCAGGTACCACAATTCTGCAACCACTGGCAACTGGGCGCCTGCAAACACCCAACCTTGGGTAGGGATCGCGTCATGCACAATGGGGCTTGCGCTTGCCACAAAGAACGACCGCTGTTGTGGCCACCTTGACATGCAGGGAGTTGGCCACACAGAACTCTTGCAAGGCATCCAACGGGGCTTGCAGGTCACCGGGTCAAGAAGCAAGGAGAGGGAGGTCCACAGCATACAGAAGGACACGAAGCAGGTCACCCATGAGAGGCACCCCACACTGGGGGGCGCGCTCTTGCATCCATGCCTCAACCCGGCCGATAAACAACCCAAACAGCAGGGGGACAGAGGATCACCTTGCTGGACACCTATACTGCTGTCCACAGAGGGGCCACGGTCACGCCATAGGAGTAAAGCAGTACATGCTCGCAAGGCAACTGAGAAAGTTGTCCCGCACCCCCATGTCGGCCACACATTGCAGCAACAGGTCCCGCCGTACAAGATCGTAGGCTTTCCTGAAGTCAGTGAAGCATGCATACATCCGCTCAGACCCCTTGCGTCGGTCAACTAAGTGCTTTACAATAAATATATGGTTATTAGTGCACTTGCCATCCCTGAACCCAGGCTGGCCATTAGCACCCTTCCCACACGCCTCAGCCCAAGCATCCAGACGGGCATGCAACACAAGGCTGAAGAGTTGCCAGTCACAGAGCTCACTGCAATGCCTCTGTAATTATTATGGTACCGACTTGGCGGACACTACTTGAGTGGACGCCTGCATGGTGGGGGACAACAGCATGGGCGAACCTGCCCATGCTGGTCTCTGGTCTGGTAGGGGGTTACGTGCTGAGTGGCATGACATACTTGTAGCCAGGTGTGGGGGGGTCAGGCAAGAGGACTTGCTTCATTTTGTCTTAGAGTGCCCCGCATATGATCATATCAGGGACAAGTATGCCTCAGCATTTGCCTATGGTGGTGGGGACTCAGAGAAGCAGTGCATGCAACTTGTGTTCAGCACCACCCACCAAAGTCAGCTGGCCCATGGCATTGCAGCCATGGACGTGTATAGAAGGCACCTGCTGGGTAAGGGCAACCTGTTTGGTGTGCGCCCTATTCAGCAACCGGACGGCTATGTGGCTGTTATACCCTACCCAGCCTGCTTGCACCGTGCGATAAGCTCAACCCTGTCTACGCAGTTGCTCAGGCTCGCGGCACTGCACTCTGACATGTCAGCATTGGCAGTAGGAGCACTCGTAGTTGCTGTGTTGTGGGTCCTGCTCTGCGTGCTAGGATACCATATGATTGGCTTGATGTGTTGACTGTTGCCTGTATTGAGAATTGTCTGAAAGACTGACCCATATGTGTGCGTGCACGGGTGTGGAGACTATTAGCTTGCGGCTGAGTCATGAATGCACGAGCCCATACCTGGTGTGTGTGGCAGTTGCCATTGGAGGTGTGTTTTTTTAGGGGGGCTGGCATTGTTTGCTGGTCTTGCTGCAGGTTCGTCTTGCAGGTATGTCTTCCCAGTTCATCCCGTGTGGAGAGTACCACTCAGCGGTGAAAATATCCACTTGTAACAGCCTTCCCCCCAATTATCTACACAGACACGTCACCCTTCTTGATACTATCAATTAGTAATAGCAAACCCAAGACATGCATCCCAAGAGGCAGGCAGTTGCCCAGCTTGAAAGGCCGCGCTGAACATGCACCACCCATCGTGCAGGAAGCATCCCTCGGACAAGCCATGCACATGACGCCAGACCTGTTCGCTGTCCGCAAGCACCACAGGCTCCACCTTGTGCACCTCCCGCAACAGCTCCCGGCCGTCAGGGGCAGCCGTTTGTCCCAATTTCAACTTTCGCATCATTAGCTCCACCTCTTCAGAGGTCAACTCCCTATTTTAAAGCGCAGTACCCTGCACAAGGGTATCAGGAGAGCTACTAGCTAGTAGCGCCCGCCATGCTAGACACACAATCACCAACTGAGACAAACAGACCCTGCAGGCTGGTGCCCTCCTTTGCCTTGTACAATGAGTCCCAGTGTGCAGCTAGAGACTCCATAGAATGCATGCAGCCAGAAGCAGCCCGCCCCCTGTACTGGGTCCTGAAGCGCCGAGGGTTCAACTTGGTATTCTTCAGCCACTCCCGCTCAGCCCGTTGTTTGGCAATATGCTGCACGGTGTGTTTCCTAGCATTGACCCAATTCACGGCACCCGCCGCAGCATGAGAGTCGCCAGACCGCAGTGCCGCCCGTAGTGCAGACTGCTCAACCTTGCACTCTGTGAACCACCACTTCTTACATCGCCCACCCTCAAACAGCCACCACCAGGGGATGAAGACCCAAATAACTCACGTGCAGCATCCAGCAAAACCTCACCCCACAACTGGGAAGCCTCACCCCACAACTGGGAAGCCTCACCCCACAACTGGGAAGCCTCCTCAACGGACATGGCCCCTAGGCGCATGTGCCTCTCTGAGTATGTAAGGAGAGGGCACCAGCAGGGGATGCTCCTCCCAACGAGAAGAGTCTCATTTGACCAGCTGTTGGCCTTGACTGGGGCCCCCGTGCCTTCCACCAGGCAAGTCAGACAACACAAATGTACACGCCAACTGGGTATGGTCTGAGCTTATGTTGACATCGTCATTGCACACCACCTGAAATAACTCCACACTCCGGTAGGACCCAGCCGAAACTAGGCCATAACCCAACCAATAGAGCACCCACCAGCACCTACGGTAGGCGGTACGGCCGGAAGGTCGACTGTCCCTGATCATCTCCACTAGCACGACCATTCAAGAGAACACACCCACTGGCAGCACAAAAGAAAACACAAATAGAGAGAGAAAAGCGCAGCGGCCATTCAATGGCATGGCAACAATGCAGCACTGCATGCTAGGAGCAGCCCTTCTGCAGCCTGCAGCGCAATGCGTCACATGTGCTGTAAGCACTTGTCATGGGGGGTCAAGTGCTTGCAAGTCCAGGGGTGGTCACCCATGTCATTGCCCCTGTCGCAGCCAAATGCGGCCCTTGCATGCAAAAAAATAAGAAAAAGAAACCAAATAAGAAGAACAGACCAAATTATTGCGCGATGTTGTTGCGCGACAGCGATTACCAGCGTTGATCAGAGATTGTGTTGTACAATGCAAAACAAAATAGAAATAGTACACATCACGCGTTCAGCAGTTGAGCAGCCTCGGCCAGGATGTCGACCATGTCATGGCCCCTTACCATGGCCCTGTAACGCCCCACATCAACTGTCTGCGGAATGCTCGACATGCGCCATTCATACGAGGCGGAGTGGGCGCAGGCGCGGCGAGCCTTATCTCTTCGAAAGCTATCCTGCAACAGCTTCCGACGCCCGCCTTGGGCTTTGTTGGGGTCAACGCTTGTTGCAATAATGTCATCAGACGCGCTTGACGAAGTGTCGGAGTTGGTGTTCCAGGCGCCGCCAGACCCGAGGCCGATGGTCGCACCGGAGGGCGTGCGGGTCAGGTCGACTTTGTAGCCGCCCACGTCAGGATCAACTGCAAGCAACAGAGGTTTGCGTGCATTGTAGTGTGTGCATAACTGTTGTAGCTGTTAGTTGGCATCAAAGAAGAAGGCCCGTCAGTCTATACAATAGACAATGCCCCAGGAGTGTCACAGTCACCACAAGTACACAGCGCTCCCACGAGCTGCAGACCTTAGCACTCCCTGCAGCAGTTGTGACACACCTGTTGGAGGGTTTGCCTGCCAGAGCCATGCCCCCATAAGAGGCTTTCCTGCCTTCTTCGCCGCAATGAGGGCGTCAGCAACCACTGCCACCACCACCTTCCTCTCCTCCTCTCCATAGTGGCGCCTGGTCAGGCCAAACTCCTCAACTACAAGGGGCCTGCAGGGCAGCAGTAAAGCAGCAGTACCGCAGGGGTGAGCAGGCCCCTAAAAGCTACAACCTACACCCTAAACCCAGCACAGCCGGGATTGTCAGGATTTAAGGTAAGGTTGTGCGGAAGTCCCATCATGGAGTGCTGGGTTGGTGAGAAGCAACCCGGCTGCTGCATGCCGTATACATCACACATGACTCTGGATCAGTGGTGCTCTGAATTCCGGTTGCCGTGTTGCATAAACAGCCGTCCCATGTGCTGCACATCTGACAAAGCTGCCTGTCAAATACAGAACAGCAGTGTAAGGCGGTGCCACCAGTCCCCGGGACACTGGCAGTAGCAACTCTGAAAGCTGGGCAAGCAGCAGGTATTTACCGCTCTTCATCGCCTGCAATATCTGCGTACAGCTGCAGCTTCTTGTTTAGATACCTGCACCACACAACATCATGCAGCACCCAATTCGTCATAATATGTTGGTGTGCCCCCAGAGGGAGTGCTCTCCAGTGTACACCAACTGGACTATTGTATCAAGCTTCTAAGCTGCTTGTGTTCTCGGCACATGCATTTGCATCTGTCTGTGCTGCGTGCACAATGTGTATCCATGCAGCACATTTTTGTCAGTCCGACTGAGGGTCACTCGGCAAGTCTGCCACATGCTCGGTAGTGCTGACGCTGCACGGTATGCAGCAAGATGCCCTCGCTGCAGGGCTGATCAGCCTGCCCGTTGCCCACGTGGACTCACTGTATGTAGGTGTCAAAGTCTGGCTTCTTCCAACCCAGGGACTTCAGCTGCTCCATCTGCCTACAAGCAGCAGCACAAAACATCACAAGTGTTGGACGCAACCTGAGAGTAGTGACAGCTTCACGCAGTCCTGAACACATTGGTGATGTCAGCGACAAGACTACTAAGCTTGCAAAGGCAGGGTGTGTCGTAACGGCACTTTGCAGCTCGTGCTGACCAGTTGACTAGCTCAATCTGCAAAGTACAGGAACCATCAGGCTCAGCCCATGCTGTGCTTTGGTGGCAGGCCACGCCCAGGTAGCATGCTTGCAGGCTGCGCGACGGGCTTGCAGGCAACATGCTAGCATTCAAGTTGTACAGTAAGACAATACCACTATCGGATGCTATTGGATACTATTGGATGCTACCCTTGGCAAAGTTGGTCCCCATGTGCGGCTTTGCTTAGGTGCCCCTGTGGCATGATGCCGGCATGCAGGGTTTGCAATCCACAGGCAGTACATTACATCTGCGCAGCAGTAGCATTAATGCAGAAATACACCTACCTATAGTAAATGTGGGTGGTTGCCACATCAAACAGCTTGATCTCCTCCGTCCAGTCTTCCCCCTCACACTGACCGCCAGCACCAGGGTTCAGACCCACATTGGGATCACCTGCCAGAATGCAAGGGGTGCGTGGTGCAGGGTTGCTGTACTGTTCAAGTGGAGTGCCAGCAGGTTCGACTGTGTAGTTGTAGTGCCGGCGGTCTTGCGGCAGCGCCGACAAACCACTTTTTTGGGGGGGGGGGGGGCTTGTTGAAGGTGGTCAGCTGTACTTAATCACTGATAAAGCTGACATAGCCGCTGTTTATAAAGAAGTTTCTGCGCGTTGTGCTGAAATTGGTGACCAATGGCAGTGCCACTGCTGCTGCTGCCGCACTGGTCACCAGTCTAGGCCAGCCTGGAATGACAAACAAGCCCAAAACCATGTGGGGCATGCCATGCCATGACGGCATCAGTGCCATGCATGGGATGTACACCCTTTTAGCGCTTGATAGCAACCACCTTTGATGGCCCTGTCGTACAACACAAGACAACAAAATGCTGGTGTGCTGCAGCTGCCGGTACTGGTGGCGTGAAACTTGGTGGGGAACTTCCCACTTGGACAGTCGGAGCTGCCTTTCAGAAATCATTGGAAGCACGCACCTGGAGCAAAGTATCCCTCTGTGCCGCTGAATGTGAGCTGGTTGGGTGTCACATCGTGCAGGGTGCTGGCCAGTGAGCCTATGAAGTTGTTGCGGGCGGCCATGTCAGCCTCAGAGCAACCAGGACACCTGCAAGACAGCGCACCAAGGATCTCTATGGCCCTTTCTTGAGGGAGCCTTAGGGAGTGGTGAATCGCCACTGGTGATAGATGCAACTGCTGAAGGCAACAGCTGCTGGAGTCAGAAGCCCCAATCGGGCGCACAATCTAGATTCCAAAGAAGACAAGCGCGACAAGTGCAGATACGGCTGCTTCCTGACCTTTCATCAGCAGCAGCTGAGGCAGCAACAGCTGCTGTGCTGCCCCAGGTACAAGCAGTGCACCGCGGCACTGCCGATGCTTACAGGATGCTCTTGTAAGCAGTGGCATCAATAGTGTTGTACATCGCAAGCCCTGTTGCAGCACACGTACCATGCCCCCTTTTCAACGGACAGCAGCACATTCGTTTGGTCTTCTCATCACACTCGGCAATTTGATATGCCGCCCACCTTGGCTCGTTGAAGAGGTTGTACCCAATGATGGTTGGGTCGTCCTTGTAAACCACCTCGGTGATGGTGTTGACGCGGCTGGTGATGTAGCGGACGTGATCCTGCAGCAGCTTGAGGGCACCCTGGCTCCTGCATGGACACACAATGTACAGGCATCAGACAGGAGGGGGTGCAAGTTACAATCCTCTGTGACAGGAGGGGCCAAAGCTCACAGAGCGCCACCCGGTGGCCCTTGGCCAGCTTCATGGCCGGTACGCCAGTGGCATGTGATAGATATCTATCTTGAAGACCAAATGCCCCTCAAAGCTGCTGCAAGCCACGTCCATGGCGAGACTGTGAGGCGTACATTACATGTGAAATTTTGCTTTGAAACCCCACCAGCTCCTACCAGACAGCCCTTCACCAACCTGTAAAAGTCTGCGATTGTCTTGCCAGAAGCACTGCCTTCAGCCCAGGCGAGCCAATCCTCTGGACTATTGTATGCTGCAGGTGACAACCAACGCAGTCAGCATTACAGTGTTAGAGAGGGGTGCGCAGTCCTGCTAGACATTGAATGTGTGCATGACCCTGACAAACAGGGGCGTACGCACAAAACTTCTGCTAGCAGCTAGGCATGGGGAACCCCAGCTGGGCATGGAGAGCCCAGCGTAACTAAGGGCTTAAAGAAAGAGGGCTGCTGGCGCACTGAAACACCCATGACAACGGCTAGCGCATAAGTGTAAAACATCATAATCACCACCTAGGGCTGACATCCAATGATGAATCATCCAATCACAGGCCCTGCCAGTGCACATCATCATTCTTGTGCGGCCCGAAAACGCCGTTACGGTTGCCATACAGTACGCAGCACCAGGTACTGCTCTAGACTGCAGCTGCCGTGATGTCACATCCCCCCGGGGGGTGCTCCCTTATTATGTTTATTTCACTGGCACCACCACTCACCAGGCCAGTAGTTGGCCAGTGCCAGCTCCACCCTAATATCCCGCTTGGCAGCACCAGCAAGGCAGTAGTCCAGCCCCTTTCCCTGTGCAGCATCATATTCTCCTGGCCGCGATGGAAACATGTTATTGAAGGCCCACACCCTCACAACCTTCAGCCCGATGCGCTGCGCAAAGCAGGCAGCAGTTTGGCAGCACGGAACATGGTGTTGCCTTTGGCAGAGCTACCTCAGCACACAGCGGCACGGAGATGCTGCAGACCCTACCGGCGCCTGTCTTCAGCGGCAGCAGCAGCAGCAACCACACAGCTGCTAGCGCTGTGGTTGCTGCATCCGCGGGGTGTCACCAGCTAGTGTCAGTAGCGCTGCTAGCGCTGAGCGCACTTGGCAAGCCTCCCAGCCTTCTAGGGCCACCTGCCGCACAATTTCTGGTCCCAAAAGGCAACCTTCGTGCTGCCTCTGTGGCCAATGCAGCTCTGAGCTGGGGCACTTTGCCGCAGGCCGCAGTATGAAGTGTGCGGCAGTCAGCTGGCCCGCAGTGCCTGGGACCTAAGGTCATGACTGCAGGACTTTCTGTGGTGCTCTTGGGCAATCAATCCGTAGCCAACCTAGTGGCACAATTCATATGCATACGGCGGCCGTGCGAGTGCAGCTGGCACCGATTGCATATGTTGCGTCACCGTGACATCTGATGTGTTATCTATAGACAACAGCTATGTTTGCACCGCCGAAGGGAGCCCAGAGAGTAGAGTGCCCAGGTGCGCCACACCTGTGCCCCATCCAGTGCTTCATCCACGAGCCCACGGAAGTCTGGTCCGTACGAAGCTGTTGCCGGCATCCTGTGCACGGACACAGCAGCCTGCTGAGCACAAGTAAACAATGTGGCAGCGCAGGCACCTAGAAGACTGCATGCAGCAAGCTTAGCTGACCTAGTTTTTTGGTATGAAGCTGTCTGCACTACGTCCTGATGGCAACAATATGGCTATCACACTGACTAGAGATGCAGGCCAAACAATTCCGCACCAGTAGGCATTGAACCCCATGTGGTAGAAGGGTCGGCCATCAGCGTACAAGCCGCTTCCACGCCTGTACACAAAGGATGCTGCAACACATGAACAATAGACACATGTTCTTATGGACTTTAATGGTTCCCGAATGTATGTCAACCTTTGCAGCTCACCACTTGAGACAGTTTTGTTGCATGCATGATGACATCGCGGCATGTGACAGCAGCTAGGCAGAAACAGGAGCGCTCAGCTCCAAAAGCTTGCATGTATACCTGCAAAGGCTCTGGGAGCGCACAGCAGCAGTAAAACAAGCACTGACCCACGGATTCGATCCTTCCTAGTGGTTGATAGCATTTTAGCATCGACGCTCAACGGACAACGATGTTTGACTTCACGATCCATTCACACGAACACACTGGACTTGCGATTATCGCGTGGTCGACGTATATTATAGCAAATCCGACGTATGACGACACCCGAACGTGACGCATCTCAGCATGCAGCGCAGCTTCGGACAGTTTCAGTTCGTCGAAACGTAGTCCCTCACACACACCCTAGTCCACACACCCTCAAGCCCCCTCCTGGAACCTGACTTGGGCTGTCCCGATGTCTCTAGCGTCCGCCACAGCAACATGGCTGAGAAATGCCCCATGCCCCATGAGTCATCTGTGATGACTGTTGCTGCCCGCATGGGAGTTTCCGTTTCTCAGCCACACACCATCTCTGTGGCCAGACAAACCTACCATAACCTTTTGTGGGTGCATTCGGTGGTGATAAAAGTATGGCTCCGTGCTGACTGTCTTTGCGTTCAGGGGCAGCCAGATCAGAACGAAGGATTGAGGTCAATGGTTGCAAGCTCTGCCAAAAGGTGCCTCTGCAGGAGATGTTTGGCGTGCTTTTCAGGTTGAGAGTTTTTGAGTGATTTTGAGGAAGTTTGACGTGGTTTGGGACTTTAACCGATTCGCAAGGTTGCATGGGTTTTCTCTGCATCGCAGTGCGGTCAGACTGCGTCCAAACCTTGCTGGTAACGTAAACAGCCCACTGCTGCTGCCTCTGCACACTCGTTTGCCCCTTTGCCGGAGTCTCCTCATCTGGCGCCATCATGGTGCAGCTGTACAAACCATTCTGTGCAGAGCCCGGTTGCAAGGGACACATCACTGAAAAGGCTCTCGACGAGAAGTCTCCCACATGTGACAAACACACAAACGGCATGAAGCTTCTCTGCAGGAAGCTGCCCGGCCTAATAGTGTTTGGGATTTGCTGCAGCATGCTCGTTGTCACAGCACCCAACTTGGGACGGTATGCAGGCAGTAAGCATTTGCAGGTGTCGGATGTGCTTGCGACTTGCAAGTATTTGTATGGCAGGCAGAGGGTAGTGTAATGCTACCACTGAGGTGGCATTGAAGGCAGCAGCTTGCTGATTTGATGATGATGATTTCATGATGATTTTATGTGCTGAGCTTTGTTTAGCCAGGCGGTATCAGATTGGGTGTCAGCCCAGTGGTGTTAGACCGGGTGGGGTTTTGTCAGCGAGGTTGTGTCGGATTGGGTGTAGCTCCGGGCAATGGCTTATTGCATGTGCATGCTGACAGCAGCATCCACCCCCACCATTGCAGGCGTTGGTTGGCCACGCCAGCGTGGGCTAAAGGGAGAAGGTTTGAGCGCACATCTGTCCTCTTTTGCTGATGCTCTCATAGAAAATGGCGCATGCCTCGGAGCTCGCCACTGCCTTTCACTTGGAGTGAAACCAGGCTGCTTACAAGCCACTGCTGCTGCCACTGCTTTTTACCTGGAGTGACTCACTGAGCTGAGCAGGCTGCTTACAAGCCAAAGCATGTGTGCAGCACCACGTGCTGGATGGCACCCGCTGTGTTGATCTGTGGCACAGCGGCTGTAGCAGCCAGCAACAACACGCCAGTACGCTCCAGCACTACATCGTGTTGGTGGCTGATGGTTGTGTCGGACCCTGTACGGGAAGTCTCTGGGCTGTCTGCCTGTCTTGCTTTTGTCATTTAGTTTTGGTCGGATCCATTACTACTACAGAGCCTCTGCATGTGCATCCGTCATGGGTTGGTTGGTGTGGGGAGGGTGGCGGGGGAGAAGGTTGGCCTCTATAGAGGCAAGTGGCGCCTTAGCCCAAGGCTGAGTGCGGCTGTTGAGGGTTGGGGCTTCATGCACGCATGCTGTCAAAGTGTGACACTGCGTGCATTTGGCAGGGGTATGCTGATCTCCAGCAACAAGAGCGCTTGCTTGCAGCACTTTGCTGATGCTGGGGCAAGGACGGCTGCACACTCGGAAGTGCTTCCAGCGCTTGCCATGGTGTACATGCCGCTGTTGCAATGTTCAAGCTTGTTCACGGCGTGAGCTGCTAATGCTCTTGGCTGCAGTTGTCTAACAATTTGCCTTGCATCAGCCTGTCTGGGTGTGCCTGTGCTGGGCCTGTCAACTTGACATGATGGGCTTTGGCATGATGGGCTTTGTTGACAAGGCTGAGCTGTGCCACAGCAGTGCTGCTGTCACAACATGGCAGTCAAGTATGGAAGGTTGTCACACTTAACCATCACAACTCAATCCTTGCACAGCCTTGAGCTTGCTCAAAGCATGCGGTTGTTGCCAGCTTTTCAAAGCTCGGAGAGCTCTCGAGACAGCCAGCTATGTGTGGCTGAATGGGTTTGCTGTGCTGCCTGACAACTTCAGCAGAAGCAAAGCCATCAATGCAGTTGATTAGTAGTTGTGCTATGTTAGCCTAACAGGTTGGTTGTCCGTAAATCTACATACACAAACACAACAAGGCTCAGCAAACACAATTGTTGTGGTGCTGGTAGCCCATGTGCTGGTGTTGTTGCAGATGGATGGTTGTTCAGGTGTGGCAGCCGTGACGGCGCCATGCCATGCTCCAGGCGGCTTTGCCTGTGTTGCCTATTTTATTTAGTTGTGTAAGTTGACAAACGATACCGCTCTGAAGGTCCAGCCCACACCCGCCAGGCCCTGCCTGATGTGATTTGTACCTGACCTCGCCCACATCGCAATCCTGAAACATCTTCTGGTGCAGAAACGGCAAAATACAGCAAGTGCCTGTGACAGTGTCAGAAGTCACACGCACACAGCTGCATAATATGACATGTCACGATCACAAACACAACAGCAGCAAAGCATGAGAGTGGTGAACCTGGTTGAGATGCTGCAGCACTCAAACTGCCTGACTCACAACAATGATGTTACAAGTGCTGACCGAGCAAAAAGTCAACAGCACTGACCAAATGCAGTAGCCCATGTTCCCAAAACACCATCACAAACACGTTTTGCTAACACAGCACCTCACAGCAGCACCACCCAGCCATTACAACCCCAGCGAAAAGACCACTGCTGCTGCTGGTGCTGCAGCCGCTACAGCCGCTGCCCTCTCAGCTGCCATCAGCAGCAACAGCCTTCACTTCTGTGTGCGTCAGCAATGGCTCATCCCCAAACGACAGCGGCTCCTGCTCCTGCACCTGCACTTGCTGCTGCTGCAGTGGCTCTGCCTGCTCCACTTCCTGCTCCTGCTGCAGCTGCTGTGGCACCACCTGCTGCTGCTGTGCAGGCTGCCCATCCAGCACCGGTGCAGCCGCCACTGCTGCCGGCTGCGGCGGCTGCACCGGCGGCTGCGACGGCTGTGGCGGCTGCTGGGGTGCGTTGTCGTCCTTCCGGTACAGTGTGATCTCCTGCTGCTTGAAGTACCGCCTGTCTTCTTCGTCAACTAGAACCAAGTTGAGGAAGTAGCGCACACTGAACTTGTTGTGGATGTCTTTGTAGGTGGGGGTGAGGTCGTACGGGGACAGGAACAGCCTGGAGGCAGCGATTGTCGCAGCAGGCGGGCAACAGCAGGTTCAGGCTCGGTGACAACACTACTGGGCTGCCGGAGGGGATGCTGTGCGGGTCTGCTTTGGTGTGACGCACACAGCCATTTTGTTTGAAAAGCTACACATGCTGTGTCCTGCAGGAGTAGGAAGACCGCTTGTGCAGTGAGCTGCGCACTTAGCAGTCGCATTCTTCAACTGCAATAGCCATCACTGCATGGGGCTGCTGCACTGCCGCCCTACACTGTGTACTGCAGAACAAGGATGCTCGCAGTACAAGTCAACCCTGCCCACCTGATGGGTATGTTCTCTCCTCGCACTGGTGCCCCATCCATGATCTCGTACTTGGCAATGGTTTCACTCTCGTTGTGTGCACTGCTCCCAGCACCTGTTGCACATCAACAGGAGCGAGAGTGAGTGAGTAAGCCAGCCACCCACGTTGACGCGCATGCTGTCTTGATAATGCACACCAGCATGCATGTGGGCCAGCATACCAGAAGATGCCGCTGCTGAGTGTGATTGCTGGTGTCCCATCCCCAGCCGGGCGCCAGCCACACATGGACATGGCCATGCATATGGCAACACAACTCCCACACAGTTTCAGAGCCCAGTGCCCAAACAGGGATTTTGTTAGTCGGCTATTTCGCCAGATCTGGCGTTTGGAGGAATTCCTTTGGCTACAAAAAGAATTTCCACCCAGAATTAGCCAAATCTTGTAGCCAAATGGAATCCAGGGGTGCCCCACTTTCGCCAAATTTGTAGCCAAATCAAAGCTGGGGGTACTATGTATCGCCAAATGCACAGTATACAAAGGGACTGAAGACAGGAAAACCGTGTTTTTCAATGTATTTTGTCACTTTTGTCACCAGAAGTGACAATTGTCTACTTGGGTAGGAGGCGTTGTAGCCAAAAACATGATTTGATAGTGAACACTGCACTTGGCTTTATCGCCAGATGTATGGGGGCAGAAGGCCTTGTCGCCAGATTTGTAGCCAAAAAAATCCAGCCCCTAGGTGTTTTTTGCCAAAATTAGCCAAGGTCCCAAACATAAAAAATTCCCTGTGCCCAAACTCAACAGTGTTGCGCATGCGGTCTTGTGGAAAGTGGAGCATGCTTTGTTCAGTACGTCATGGCTGTGGCTTGAACATTGCGACTGTCATACCCCATTCGCACAGGCATGGCTGCTGTGCCGTGACAATTGCCAGCAGAGATGGATGGGACAGCACAGCACAGCGGCTTGCCGCACCTGTTGTCTCCCGCCGCCGTATCTCCACCTCCATGTGTTTCAGCTTGATGCGCACCAGCAGGAAGTAGATCTTGCCATTCACAACATCCTGACAGCACAGCAGCAACACACCAAGCAATATGCAGCAGTCACAACCTGTTGCTGCAGCAGTCGAGGCAGTCGATCCTTCCCCTCCTTCACCGCAACTCAGCCCAGCCTGATGCAGCTGGAGGGCGGCGCAAGCGGCATTCCCTGCGGCCGCGCGCTGAAAGCCCGTGCAGCTGTCAGGCAAGCCCGCTGTGGCGTTCAGCTGAAACGACCTGGTACAGTTATGTGCTTTGATACAGGCCCCCACCCTGCGCAGGGTGGGTTGCGCCTATGCAGGGTGTGTTTGTCTCACCTTGAGGTGGTAGCGTGCCTTGTCATACTCAAACTCTATGTGCAGGCACTCCTCAATGCCAACCTGCACACCACGGCAACACAATGCAGATACATGTGGTGACACAGCACAGACACACGATATCGATTGGGGTCAACACCCTGTGCAACACCGTAGCACAGTTTGGTTTGATATGACAAGGGATCAGACAGATCACGCTAGGATGACACTTGTGCAGGCAACAAGCAGAGGCTAGGGGCACAAACCCAGCCATACAAAGCACACATACAGGAGTTGGTGCAGGCAGCCTTTATGCATGGGACAGAGCTGGTGCAGGAGGGCCACACGCTCCATAAACTGCCAAGCTGGGAAGTGGGGCACGGTGAGTGCTCTCACTCAGCATGCAAAAACATTGAGACCACTCAGCTGCTCCACTCTCATCCCTCACCTCCATCTTGATTGGTGGCGCCTCCTCAGGTGGTGTGTCAAAGTTGCGCACCCAGAAGGATGCATCCTTCTTGGTGTCTGCCACCATGCCCTTGCCGGTCATGGACACGCGCAGCAGGTACCTGCAGCGGTGAAGCCAAGAGTGAGGGTCAAGGAGGTATCACACCACATAGCTACTGGTAGGTATGCGTGCTTCACACGTAATTTGAATACTGTGTAGAAGACAAACCAGGTTCACGGGTTTGGTCACAATGTGCGCAGGGTGAAAGGTAGCCCAGTTGAGGCAGCAGCGACAGTCAGCGTATAAGCTGGCAATGCTGCTGCTGCATGAAGAGTATCCGCACGATGCCGGTCTGTTGCATGTGTCAGGTCATCAGCCTTAGCAGATCCCTTCCATGCACTGTGCAGCTGCTGAAGTCTCTGATGCTGGATCAGCAGGATTATCTAATCAGCACAACGCTGCTGCTGCCACCCCTGTCGTGGTGACGGTGGTGCCACTGCTATTACAACAGGCACATGGCACGCACATGCATGTGGACACTGCTTGCACCCATGTTGAGGGCCTTGCAAGTTGGTGGAACTCCTGGGTAGTGCGGGGAGCAACTGCTGCAAGCCATGCGTGCTGCCGCACATGCTTTAGGGCCCCTGCTGCAGGCTGCTGTGCCTACCTGCAGCGCACTTGCAAGCCCCTGTAGGAGTCGTTCTGCATCTCCACATTGCGGAACTCAAAGGTCAGCGGCTTCTGCGCTGCTGTGGCTATGTCGCCAGGGGGCGCCAACTCCCGCACTGCACAAGCCAAAGCAACGGGATACATCTCTGAAGACTGGTTTGAAAAGGCGCGCAACTACTTGCCCAATGCCAAGCTCTGCTGCTGTGCTGTGCTGTCCTGGTGCAGGGAAGATCCACACTGGTTGCCCAACTTACTGCATGACAGGCACCACGCAAGTGCTGTTTTAGCAGAGCATGGTGTCGTCCATCCATGGTTGTGTTACCAACCCGGCACACCAGCAGTTGCTGCACATTCTGCTGCAGCTGCCGCAACTCACCTAGGCTGACAAAGTCATGTGGTGAGCCGCGCTCTGACGCAAGCTCAATCTGGCCGATCAGCTGCACCTTGATGCCACTGTGCTCCACACGCTTGGTGGTGAGGGGCGTGATGCGCACCTGCAAACATTGCCACAGTACAGTACAGCATTGCTGAGGTGCACATGTGCTGCAACTGCTTACTGCACCACCCACGCCAGGCCACCATGCTCTTGGAGGGTGCAGCATCTGCTGCTTGAGCTTGAGCCTGCTGCAATTTTGTGTAGAGCTGACATCAGAAACTGAGTCGTACCTCGCCATATATGTTGTCGTGGTTTGTGTACAGAGGCAGCTCCTCTGTTTCACTGTTTTTGCCCTTGACCACTGCTGTCTTGGTGTACCTGCGGCCCTTCTCATCTTTGAAATCCACATCTATCCGGCAAGGTGGGCCTTGCACAAGGCCAAGGATGTTTTTCTGCGCAGTTGCAGCAACAGCAGATAGTACAGGGCCCGGAGAATCGTTGGACCCTCAAGGTGCTGCATTCCCAAGCCTTCACCAACTCCTTCCTGCAAGTCACCCACCATCTGATCGTCAAGCCCCCGTGACGTATGACTATAGAATAAGGTTTGAGCTGTTGTCTATTCAGGGCAGCTGAGGAAGGAGACGTGGACAGCAGGACAGGGAGGGACCAGATCGCGATCTGACTTGGGGACTCGGACAGGCGGAAGCAACAGCACAGTATGATGCAGTGAACAACATCGGGCAGTCAACATCTACGCAGTGAACGTCGAGCAGTTGCAGCTGCTGAACCCAACCCTGTTTGAACTGCCTGTGCTGTTTCATTGGACTAGAGCAGCAAGACCAGTTCGACCATCGAGAGAGTTTACAGATCAACAGTTGATGTCCTGGGCCGTGAATGGCTCACGGATTACATAGCAGCATCATGACTTGGCAGCACCTTGGCAGCAGCAGCAGCAGGACGGTGCAGCCGCAAGGGCGTCATCACCTGCAGCACCCAGGCAGTGCAGGAGCAGCGTCGACATGGTTGCCTCGACCGTCTGGCAGCAAGCAGTGCCCACAACAGAGGCAGCAACGCTGTCCAGAGTACCTGGCAGCAGCAGCAGCAGCAGCTGGCACAGAGCCCAGCCAACTGCAAGCAACAGCAGCAGCACCCTTGATACGACTCACTAGACGCAAGCGGCAACTAAGCTGGCAGAAATGGGAGAAAAACCTGTTTCAGCACTTACTGCAAGTGGACCAAGAGCAGGCAAGTGGGCGGATGGTCCTGCTGTTGTGCTGCATGCACCATAGTGTTTCTCCGCAGCAGCAGCAGTCTCGATGCTGCTATGGCAACTTCTTTACACCAGCAACAGCAAGTGGTCATTGTATCTGTTCTGCAGGCTCTCACAGCTTCAGGTGACAGTGACGAGTGGTACTACAGGTGGGGTGCAGGGGGGGTGAGGCAGTTACACAGCAGCTACTACAGCAGGGAGACATGATTGGTCCATGAGCCACACTGCTGACACTTGCCATGGGCTCCAAACCTGACATCAAAAGCACCACCATAAGCATTCTTCAATCCTGCAGACTTGAGCCTGCTGCAGCAATCCAGCAGCTGCTCAACTGAATGTCAAGCCCTGGAACAGTCGTACCCCCTCAGTAGCAACACTGTGTCCTGCTGGGGGCACCTGATCGCGCCTCTCACTCTCTCTCTCTCGCTCTGTCACTTTCTGCCGCCCACTTTCTGCTGCTTGTGTTGCCTGTCAGCTACTGGGACTGCCCTGACGCACACCTACCAGTGCTGCAAGACTCCTCTTACCAAGCAGCATGGGGTCGCGCATTGGAGGCAGCTGCACCCCTGCTGCAGGGGGCAGTGGTGCTGGACGTTGGCTGCGGCTTGGGTACACTCGCCATGGCAGCGGCCAAGGTACGAGGAAGCATACGGCTCAGTTGGCAGCTGCTGTTGGTGGATGCACTCCTTGTTTTGCAGCTGCAATGGGTCGTTCCGCAGCTCGCCATGACAGTGACTAGCGTGGAAGCAATGCAGCAGCGCACACGAAGGTGTGCTTTCTGTGGTCACACAAGCAGGCGCACCTGCCGGATCCAGTCTCTGGTTTACGCCCTCAAAATGGGATGCAGGGGTGCTACCGTGGCTGCCGGCCTGGCATTGCTTCTGCACCCCACGTCCTTCCATGACACTTGCTGTGGGTTACTTGCCTGGTGACACCAGCCTATCCACTCTCCCTGGGCTGTGGCAGCCGTTCACACATTGAGATGGACTTCAACAAAAGTGTGCATGTTCTTGCCCTCGCACGCAGGCTGGTGCCAAGCACGTGTACGCCGTCGACGCATCACCGGGTGCAGCAGAGATGGCGCGGAAAGTCATAGCAGCCAACGGCCTCAGCAGCAGCATAACAGTCCTGACAGGCCGCGCTGAGCTGGTCGAGCTGCCGGTGCGCAAGGTTGACGTCATCCTGTGTGACTGGATGGGCAGTATGCTGCTGCATGACAGCTTGCTGCCAGCACTGCTGCGTGTCAGAGATAGGTGAGGGTAGGCGGGAGGGAAGTACTACTTCCTAGTAGGGGGGCGCTGCAGCTGCGCTGGGCCAGCACACCTGCACGTTGTGAGCGGCTGCAGTGCCGACAGCTTGCATGGGGCTGCATGATGCTCACATCCATCATGTGTGATGTGGCCGCCGACAGCGCTTAGCATGTCGTTGCTGGTTACATTCTGCCATGTTTATGAGCCCCAAACCTGTGTCGTGCCAGGGGGTTGGCACCCAACAGCTGTGTCCCGCTGGTTGCTGCGCAGCTGTGTGTACACACACCATGTACACCTCAGGAGTCCACACAAAGGTGCACTTATCACACATATCAACAGCAGCACACATATCGACATGTTTGTGTGTGTCCTTGTGTGCGCTCTTTGCAGGTGGTTGGCGCCTGACGGCATCATCCTGCCGGACGCTGCGCAGCTGTATGTGGCAGGCATGGACGACAAGCAGTACCTGGGGGAGCAGACTAAGCTCTGGGGCAGCAGGCGCATGGGTCCTGGGGACGGCTTTGCCCTGAAGCCAGTGCTGAATGCAGTCATAAAGCACCCGCGCGTTGACAGCTGCAGCCGGTCTCAGCTGGTGACGGATACACAGCAGCTGCTCAGTTTGGACTTGTATTCAGTACGGCTGCAGGTAAGGAGGTGATGACTGGCAGCTGCATGCCTCTGCATGTGTGTGGTACATGTCTGTCAGATATCAAGAATGCAGCCTGCAGGCTGATGGCACACATGTGTATGTACATGCATGCACGAGGGGTTAACATAAAGAACGCCAACTTGCAAAACGGCCGCAGCTGCATACCTCTGCATGCTGCACTGCTACTGCATCAAAGGCAATTTAGGGTAAAGGGTTGAACATTCGTCGTGGGCTACGTGAGTCTGGTGTGAACCTCATCTCAAGTGCACACCTGCGTACCTGCCATCGCAGGACCTAGCTTTCCGGCACAGTGTGCAGCTGACGGCGCAGCGGCCGGAGCGTGTGAGCGGCCTGGCCACACACTTTGACGTTGCATGGACCTGCAGAGGACGTCTGGAGGGCGGGGCGGCCGCAGGACCCATCTTTTCTACAGGGCCACTGGCTGCTAGCACCTCTTGGCTGCAGACGGTGTTTTCCTTCCCCAAGGCGCTCAAAATGGACCCAGGGCAGCAGTTGGGGGTGCGGTTTGAAGTGGAGACCGTGGGGCTGCCACCGGGGCGGATGCTTGATGTGAATGTTGAAGTGGAGTTCCAAGGCATGAAGGCTGTTGTGCCTTACCAGCTCAAGCGGTGATGGCTTGAGGGCGGCAGTTGAGGCGGTTGTGGCGGTTGGTTTATAGGTTGGATGGGGAAGTGGAGCTCCCTATGCAATGTCTGTGTCACACTGCACCTATTGCTCCTTGCTTTGTTGCACAGTCAGTTAGTCCGATGTCGGAAATTGTACATTGTGGGCCATGAGACAGCTCATGCATCGCGTGGATGGGCTGCCTGGAGGCTGGAACCTTTCGCCATGCACGTGTGAGCAATTGGCTGCGCTGCATCTTGGTGTGTTGGGTGGGCCGCTTGAGGAAAGGCTGTGAAAGAGTGGCGGTCAAGGGCTTACACTACCTTGAGCTGCCGGCTCCTGTCGTCTGCAACCAGCTAACTTACTGGACAACCCTGTTTTCTGGGAGTGTCCAATGTTTGAAGCTGCATTGCATGTACACGCTGACCTCTGGCTCGCAAAAGCTTGTTGACGCTGCACGAATGGTTAATTACTTTTACTTGGCCCAACGTTTGCGTCCTAGTTCAAACCATACTTCAGCGTGAGTTTCAAGATAACTTTATATCATGAGCAGTCCCCCATCCCTCCCGTTGGGTTCCGGGCTGCAGCGATGCGCTGAGTAGTATTTGCTACAAGCGTCGTCAGCAACGATGAGAACACGGTATGCTTTGGCCTTGTTGGTCGTGCTCCCAACTCTTGTAGCGTCATGGAACCCAGATGCTGGCTTGGTCGCTCCATTGGGGGCATCCGTGAGGACTGTAGAGGTGTCTACTAACAGCGTACCCGCACAGCGGATATTGGACGGCAACGACAACACACACTGGCAGTCAGACGCGTGAGTTCATTACTGCTGATGCAACAGCGAGTGGCATCTGCAGTGTGGGGATGTGGACCAGCTGCCAGCATACATGCCCAACACAGACGCTATTTGCAGCTGTTTCGTAGCATGCTGGAGGCAAGGGGTGTCAGCTGCTGCGCCCTGTGTGCAGCTCATGGTGAACATACAGTAATCAGCAGCAGCTCAGCACACTGCTGTCGCTGTGTTGGTGTCCTGCAGGTGCCTGCCTACAGGCTTCATCTCCAGGGATGACATCAACCCTGTCCGCGAAGCATGCAAGACACTTGCGCGTTGCACAGCGTCACCAGGCTCCACCAACCTTGACAGAGCAACTGACACAAGCTTCTACACAGGTACACAGGCTGGACGTTTGGGCTAGTGTAGTTTTACTCAAACCTGGCGGAAAACAAAGTGTTCTGCAGCTGGACCCAGGGGTCATCAGTCTATGCAATGGCATGCTTCATGATCAGCTAGCTGCGTGGAGGTTGCATCAGCCTCGCCACAGCGCACTTCATACAGCAGTGGGCAGCTGCAGCAGTGAGTGGCGCACCCATATTTGAGTGTGCAAGGCTTCATGTGAAGCACCCATATGAACCATTGGCCCCTGATTATCCTGTCTGTTTCCAAGCTTCACTGGTTTGACCTCATTATTAGCATCTGCACGGGTCTTGTGCCATCGCAGGGGCCACCATCAAGGCTGTCAACAAAGTGGCCTTCCTTACCGCCAGCCTTCTTGGCCCCAAGAACGTGTATCAAGTGTATTTCAGAGGCAACTGGGGGTCTGGCAGCAGCGCAGGCGTGGCCAGGGTGAGCGGCATCGCAGATAGATGTGGTGTCGACATGAGGGGAGCCCCCCAGACCTGCTCCACCACTCACCACTTGTTGGACACAGTGCTGAACACAGTGCAGGCCACAGTGGTGGGCACAGTGACTGCCAAACAAGCCTGGATGGCCAGCTGCATGGCACAACTTGTGACACACGCAACCAGCATCCTTGCTGTGCTGCCCCAGATGGTTGTGTACGGTATGGCAGACTGCCACCCCATAAATGTTGCATGTGCCTTTGGCCCTGTGGTGGCTTGGGGTGCAGTCCGCAACTGGGGTTTTGTTCTGTACAATACTGTACTGCACTTTATCCTACTGTGATGTACTACACTGTACTGTACTGTACTGTTTCAACACAGTATTGTACTGTTTGTGCTGGGTGGCACTGCAGGTCAGCCTCATCCACTCCAGCGGTGCAGTCACGACAGTCGCCACAGTCGACCAAGCCACCAACTGGAAGGACCAGATTGTAAAAGGCACGTGGGACAATGTTGAAGCAGTGCGGGTAGTGTCAAACACCTCCTTCACCCTCACGGAGGTGGCTCTACAGGCGGAGCGCTGCTTTGAGTATGCGACAGTGGATATGAAGCAAGTGTACGATGTCAGCATGATCAGGTGCGCCCACAGCATGCAACAACATGGATGCGTGAATGCCATATAGCGGGAATGCCATATAGCGGAAACTTACCAAAGGGTGAGGCTCACTGCAGGTGACAGCAGAAGGGTGTGTGTAGCAGCTGGACCTTCAGCTCAGTTCTGGTAGCTGTCACGTGCCGCCAGCTGCAACAAGCTGTAGTGTGCTATGCGGTGTCATCCTGATGTGTTCTGGCGATAGCAGACTGGGCCATATCCCCAGTCCATACAGCGTAGAGGGTTTTGCCAGCTGACAAATCATCAGCAACTGCAACAGCCTTCCCTGCCCCGTCCCCAGTATCTGCTGACTTGCCCCTGCCTTACACTGCCTGCATGTGCTGCATGCAACCCCACAGGGCGCGCTGGTGGTCACCTGACAGCATCAACACCTCTTTGCTGATCTCCGAGGATGGTGTGAGCTGGACAGTGCTGCGCAATGACCTGGTGCCAAACGCCCTGCCTGTGCAAGAGCTGTGGTACGAGACACCACTCCAGGTGGGTGCAGGAAACATCCTGACAAATGCAGCGGCATTAACGTGGTGTGGCGTGTGTGCAGGACACATGTTTGGTAGGGCACATGCGGCATGGTGGTCTGTCTGCCTGCCTGTCTGTCTGTCTGTCTGTCTGTCTGTCTGTCTGCCTACATTCATCTTCGGAACTGTCCACCAATCTTTTGGTTCCTCCCGTACCCACCCCTGTCTCTTGTCTGTCCTTTTCCCCAAACAGGCCCGCTACTTGTCCATCAGGCATGTTGTCAAAGAGGACGCCAACTGGCGCAAGGTATACATGTGGGAGCTGTCAGCATACCCTGCAGGAGGACGCTGGGGTCCCGCCCCTGCACCCCTGCCTCAGTCCTCTACCTACAGGCAGCTTATGGGGCTGAATGGCATCTGGGGCTGGGGCAGCCAGATGTTCAGCGACAGTGCTGTGAAGCAGGGGGTGGGACCTCTGCTGTACAATGCTGTGGCCTCCAGTGGACGCAACTACCAGAAGTGAGTGGTGTGACGGGAAGAGGGGCGTGATAGTATGTTGAGGACACAGCTGGACGACTCTGCTTGGGTTCATGTCTGCACGACCTGTTTGATGTGGGCTACAGATGCAAGGGAAGGTTTTTACTGAGCATGGCTGTTGCGTGTGCTGTACTTGCTGTGTTTGTGATGTGCAGCATGAACTGGGATGTGAAGAGGCCAGGTAAGATGCCGGCAGACAGAATCACCAGCGTGCTGGTCTTGAAGGCACACTGTTCTTTGCCATGCTGCTCGTGCTGTGCTGTGCCGTGCTGTGCCAGCTGGGGTGTTGAGAGTAATGTATGTTTGATTGCCAGTAGCAGTCTTTTCAAGCACACCGGCAGGTGCATGGCAGTTCAGACAGCAAGCAGCGACTCTCTGCAGTGCCGCTCGGAACAGCAGCTTCACTGTCAATGGCCATCACACTTTGTTGCTTCCATCACACTTGTTGCTTCCAGGAAACGACCCCAAGTGGGACACCATGAACAAGGTGCGGTGCTGGCACACCATGCATGTCTGTTGCATGCCATCATGTACAGCCCGTGAAGCGTCAACACTACTCTGCCTTGCCTGATCATAGCCCTGTCATGCCCCTTCTATGCAGTACTTGATCTGTGTAGGCCGCAGCCTCCTGCTGTGCTGGTCCACCAACTGCTGGCACACACAGCCAGCCTGCGTGACCCCTGACTGACGAGGGTACCGGTGTGTGGCAGCAGTCACATCATTGTCAGTCACGGTGTCAGTCAGGGGCCAAGCGAGCTGGCTGTGTGTAAGACAAGCAAGCAGTTTTGGGGGGTGGGGGTCATCAAAGCAGGGATCATTCTGGCAAACACACCTGCTATCCCTGCTGGCTACTGTTGCTCTCACATGCCACGTATTGTTCTTGCTGCAGACTGGCACTGACGGCCAATGGTGGCTGGACTGGGACCGGGAGTACAAGGCCTGGAAGGGAGCCGGGCTGCCTGTGGATGTGAGCTACCAGTTTGGTGCCAAGGACCAGCCAGTAGCGACATGGGGTGCAAATCCCTACAGTGTCAGCTACACCCTGGGCTACAAGTTTGCCCGCCATTTCGGGCCCACACAAGGGACCGGCAATGTGGTGTCTTTTGAGGCTGGGAACGAGCCATGTGAGTCTTGGAAGTGGGCTCTTGAAGGGATGGGGTGAGAGGTTGGGGTTGGGTTGGCTGGGGTGGGGTGGGGTGGCAGTAAAGAGTGGGAAAGGGTGGGAGCTTGATGGCTTGGGAGGGGAATGTAAACCTGCAAGTGTAGCGCACAATTGCGTTCAAGTTGCAGATCAGGGTGATGCAAGGGAAACAGCCGGCGGCAAGCTTGCACTGAATGCGCCGCTGTTGTAGTGGCACGACATGAGCATTGAAGTGCAGCAAGCTCCTGAGCTGCATCAACAAGGTACAGTACGCCCTGTGAAGGGGTGGTATGGCTTTTTTTTTCGTGCTTGCCTTGTGCAGGGGACTACAATGCCGCCTTCTACACACAGGTCCTACGTGGCTTTGTCGAGGGGGCATATGCAGGAGACCCAGCGGTCAAGAGGCTGCCCTGTGCGCTGCAGGTAAACAAGGTCACACCACACGGATGCATGTGGCACCTGGCTACTCCTGGCAATGATCCTCGCTCTTGGCATCAAGCATGGTAGATGCTGTTTGTCTGATGCATTGTATGGTTCAACTCTATGCGCTCCGGAACCGGCTGCAGCTGTCAGCAGCATCTGTTGAGCTTGTTCTGGCTGTCTGATGGTGCCCTAAGCATATGCTGATCCTTTGCCGGTGTTGTATTTGTGGTGCCTTCTGCAGGCCCATGACCCGCTTGCAGAGCATGCTAGCGGCGGCCACTACATTGGAGCAAGGGTGCCAGCAGACCTTGCCCCCAAGATGGATGCCCTGAACCTGCACATCTACTCCTTTTACAACAATGAGACTGGGTCCAGAGTTGGGGTCCATCCTGAGCACCCTGGAAGCAGCATGAATGGTGAGTCACACCTGAGGACAGCAGATCACTCTTTGTAATCTGCTGTCCTGTTAACCACAACGGCGGCACTCCTGTGATGTGTAGGTTGTGTCTGTCGCTGGTCTCCACAGCATGCTGTGCACTCTGCTATGTGTGTGCTGTAGCATCGGGATGTACACGTTGCAACGTGTGTGATGCGCGTCTGTGTGTGTTCAACAGACACTAAGCTTGAGTGAGGTCGATGCAATACTGCTGTGCGTGTGTATTTCTCTGCTGCAGGCCTGCACAACATGCTGAGCTGGCGTGATGCCAACATGCCTGGCACCCCAGTCTGGGTGACAGAGTGGGGCTGGGATGCAGCACGGCCTGGCGAGGGGTGTGGTGCCAGCACCGAGTGTGTCTCTCAGCTGGCGCAGGCTGCTTACGGCATCAGGGGGCTGGCCCTGTTGGCACGCAAGGGGGTGGCAGCCTCTCACTGGTTCTTCTATGCAAGTGAGTCTGCCCTCTAAACAGTATGCAATCTATGCATGTGTCATGTTGCACCCTCTGTCATGTTGCACAGATGCATTGTCCAGTTCGCAGGGTTCACAACGTCACGCCACACAGCAGGGTGGTGTGCCAGTTGGGTGTGTGTGCAGTCACAGTTACTGCTGCTAGAATCTATAGACTAGCATTGCTTGGTGGAAACAGGGTTGCCAGGCCAGGATGGTTACGGACCAAGCAAGCCAGCAGGTGCGGATGACGATGCAAAGCTGCTGCCAGCCTGAAAGGCTGCTCCTGCTGCTAGATGGGTGCAACTTGGGCACAGTCTGTGATGTGCGCTGGCTAGGATACAGATACATCATACTAGCCTAGTAAGAGGCCTAGTAGCTACTCAACCACCCCCTAGTAAGCAGCTACTAGGGGCCAGCCATGGTGACGCAGCCCATGTGAGTGATTGTGTTTTGCGGTTTTGCCTGCAGATGATGACAAGTGTGAGACACTCTTCTGCCGCAGCGGGCTGAGGGACACTGCCAGCAGGGCGTTTGCTGACATGCCTGTGTACAGGGCCTTCAAGGCATTCATGCAGGTAAGGGGCAGGCTGATTGACTGGCTGGCTCACTAGCCTACTGGCTGGTTGACTGACAGACAGACAGGCCAACGGACAGACAGACAGACAGACAGACAGACAGACAGACAGACAGACAGACAGACAGACAGACAAACAAACATCCAAACAGACCGCCACAACAGCCCGTGTGGCCGGCCACCACATTCACATGGCAGTCAGGTGGCACGGCTAGCAGGATACGTCCCTTGTGTTCCCCAGCAATTTCTTGCATGCGTAGGAGGGCTTGGTAGAGTTTATGTCACAATATGCAATCGCAATCAAATGGCGGGCTTTTCAATCCTGCTGGCTGACAGGATGTGTGTCGTGTGCTTGCAGCTGGCCGGCTCTGCAAGCTTCCAGGCAGTTCCAAGGGAAGACATCACACTGCACGTCCATGTGCTCAAGACCCCAGAGGCAGCAGCCCCTACTCATGTCCTGGTGTGGCGCCCTGAACCAGTCGGAGACAATGAGACAGCAGCAGATGCCGTGACGGAGACCTTTGATGTTGGCTTTGAGCTTGCTCCTGCAGCTCAGGCAATGGCGGCTTGGAAGCTGTCGGGTGCTGCACCAGAGGGCAAGGTAGCAGCCGACGTGCCGGTTGTTGCAGGATCAGTGTGGACCATGAGTGTGTCGAGCGTTCCTACACTTGTGGTGCTGGGAGCAGTGGTTTAGGCTCCTCCTGCAGCATTTTCATGAGCCTCAGACCCACGACCTGTGGGGCTGCCAGCCGTATATTGCATCGATGTCTATTATGCATTGGAATGGAAGGCATTGAAGTACTAGGCACAAAGTGTGTAAGGTTGCCGATGGGCTACCTTTATGATGTGACTGCTGCCGTATTTTATATGGCCAATGGGCCATACTGACACAGTCACTGACAGCAGTGCAGTAGGTCTTGCAGCATGGTGAACAGCTGCCAACCTGCATTCTGTGTGCCTCCTGTATGCATTGAGGAAGCACCGGTGAAATCAATTTGCTCAGGCTGCCAACCATTTGGCAAGACTCTGCTGTGCAATGTATGTAATACGGCCAGTGGGTTGTGGTGCTGTGCATGGAGAAGAGCTTTGAGGGCTGGCTGCCTGTGGGCAGCTGAATGGAACTGGGGGTTGGCATCTGACCCCTGCTGCAACAGTTCGGGGGCATGTGCGCAGCTGACTGGATTGTGGGCTGGACCGCGGGTTGCTGTGGAAGAGGGAAAAGTGGCATGGCGACCTGTCGTACTGCTCAACACTTGTCACACAAAAGACACTGCATTTGGGGGTGTATTCTGCCTGCCATTCGTTCCTTGAGCTTGCCAATCGTTCCTTTACCCGTCCCTTGTGATCTTCACTCCCCCCAAGTCAGGCGCGGTGCTTGCGGCCAATGCCCTTGCGTCTTTGTTCTTTGTGGGGATACTGCTGGGTGTGAGGGGCCTGATGGTTCAACCACAGCCTGCAGGCCAGAGCCTGGGCATCTAGAGAGTGGCTAGCCTTTGGTCCATTGGCACCTTGTTCAGGTAGCTTGTTCGTATGCTCACAGCCATGCCATTGGTTTTTGTTGGACATCTCTCTCGAGTTGCAGGGCTTACCTGAAGGCATGGCATGTTTGTCCAAGTCCGTGTTGGCTTGTGACTTTGGGACACCACTGGCAGGGATTGCATGATGAAGCCGGGGGCAGTGGGGGTGCGGGGGGGGGGGGGCATTGGGGCTTGCATAGCCGCACAAGTGTGAGTGTCATTGGTCAATTGGGGTCAGCTTATGGTGGCACATTGCAATGCATTATGTATGAGGCCGACTGTGAAGGTGCATGGGCAATCCGACTGATGGAATCATATCCTGTGGTGTTGGCGGCGTGGCAGACATGCCGTAGTACACCAATGGCTGAGGCAGTACGCCCGAGTCTGTGCCCGCCGCCCAGGCTTGATGGGCAGGGGTATGCTTCAGCAGAGGTGATGTGCATGTCACTGCTGACATTTGCTGAAGGCCATGATGGTGCATACTTTGCATGCCATATGTATCATGCGACTCTGGGATGGTTTGTATCTCAGTTTCTCCACGTGTGCGCCTAACTCACCTTGCACGAGGAGAGCGTTGGTGTGCTAGGAGTGTGGGTACGCATGATGAGCATGTCCAGTTGCATACAATTCCCCTTGGGGGGTTGAAAACACCTCAGGGAGTTGTATGCACCACGCCTATTGACTGCTTTCCTTGGTGACGATGGGCTTCTCTCTGAGCATGTTGTGCTTGTTTGTCAGACTACTGGTGGTGCTAGTCAATGTTACAAGCAACCGCCAGCATAGCAGCAAAACCTCAAGTTGGCCGCATGCGACAACAATCCAGTCATGATACTCAACTTTGCCTCCAGCCACAGGGCACATGGAGGGGAAGACAATAGCTGCTGATGCCCGTGTGTCACAGGACAAGCAGCACCAGCATGAGTCAGTTCTCCCAGCTGCATCATAGTTCACTCATCACCATGTCCCTCCATCACTGCCTGTCCACAGGCACCTCAAGAGACCTGAGGTCTGAAAGCCATGTTCCGTAGTATTGATGCATGGTGGCGCCACCTTCGCTATGCATTGCCACAGAGCAATGTCATGGCCCACCATGCTGCAAACAGGACCACTGAGTATGACAACAAACCACAACAACAATCAACTGTCAACCTACAGTGTTACTTCCTGTCAGAAGTACCAAACACGTGTCAAACTTACATTGTTCCTTCCTGTCGGAAGTACCAAACACAAACCTCAGCTCCCCTGCCACATCTGTTTGGGCTGCTGCATGGCTCACCACTGGTGTGGTGACCATTGCCCCATGCATGTCATGCCATTGAATGCGTTCACTGAGTGTACGCTCTCATCACAGGATCAACAACAGGATGCCGCAGCTGGCAGTATGCTAGCCTGAGGCTGCGCATGTCGTGCAACCACATGGCAACTTCTGTTGCTTAGCGGCCCAGTGTGGCGTTCAGAGGTGCTGTGGCATTCAGAGGTGCTACAGCAATGGGTGCTGTGGTGACAACGACAGGAGGTGCCACGGGCAGGCTGGCGGGAGTGACCACAGCTGGCCCAGCTGCTGCGGCGGCAGGGCCTGCCTGTGCCACAGGCAGGGCTGCAGGAGCAGCAGCAGGAGTGGCAGCGCCGGCGGCGGCAGGAGGTGACCTCACAGTGCACCCCTCAGAGAAGCTTGCACCTGCAGGAGGGGCCGGGAGGAGGACAGGAGGCAGGGTGAGATTGCATTGTGTGGTGGCGCAAGTGATATTGCCATGCTGGGATGAACTCAGTGCCGCGCTAGGCTAGCGCATGACACAATCATGGCAGCCCATGACTCCCTCACTAAGGGCCATGCTGACTGGCTTGCTGTGCGCGAGACTGCACAAGTACGCAACTTGCGCAACGGTTGTGTGCTGCTGATCAGCCCCAGGTGTCTGGCTGCTGGGCGTACATGCGCTGGCAAACAGCCAGACCGCTGTTGAGCCAAACAGCTCGTGTTGTAGAGGGCACAGAGTCACTCTGTCCGTTGATGGAGAAAAGTACAAAGATATCAGGCCCTGTCCCTGCCAACAGCTCCTACCTGGTGCGCAACAGACATCCTCAGAAGCGAACACACCCCAACCTGCAGTGGAGGCCAGCACAGCAACAACCGCAGTTAGCAAACTTACCAAACATGCAGGCTGCAGAAGCACCTGAGGCGAACCAGGCCACTGCCAAGGTGGCCTTGACAGCTACGAGCCTGAAGGCCTGGCAGGATCACGACCAGAGGCAAGGGCTTGCGCCGCAGGTTTTACCTGTACTGCCTGCCTGCATGACGTGACTGATTATTAATCACAATTCATGATCAGGCATGACGAGCATCAGTGCAGGAGCAGGTTGCTGCCTCTGTGGGTGCCAAGTGCTGATTGTCACAACTCACCCCTGTTGCAGACAGCCACATCGCTGGAGCGGCGGCAGCTCCTGTTGGGGTAGTATGAGTCCACCACCCAGCAGGGCAGGGGAGGGGTGAAGTTGCTGCAGCCCTCGCCAAAGGCACCGGTCTCGCGGGCACAGCAGGCGTCCTTGGTGGTGAAGGCCCTCATGCCAGAGTCTGTGTCGGTACAGCAGCAAACGCAACACGGCAAGGAGCTGATAAGTGTGAGCGCACTTCGCAAAGTTTGCGGTGCTGCCTCTCTCCCACTGGTAGGTGACACCCAGGTGCTGACACCAAGCTTGTAACATGCAGGGGCCACCCGGATCGGATCAAACGGTGCAATCGTGGCTGCGTAACACAGCTGAGTATGGACTGCACAGGACCGTCCTGTGCCCAGCGTGGGGTGACGTAACCTGCACGCGGGCAGCCTCAGCCTCTAGGGCTTGACTCAAGGAATGATTCCTCAGAAACTGCTTGGGCACAGGTATCTTCACCCTGAAGTTTGCTCAGACGGGTCAGCTCACCTGCACCGCACAGTGTGCGTGACCGCCTGCACTGTCGGCTAGGGTAGTAGGTGTCCACCACCCAGCAGGGCTCGGCAGCCTTTGTCACATTGCCGCAGCCCTCCTCAAATGCACCGGGCGCAGCAATCAGGGGTCCGCGGCCGCGAGGCGCGCAGCAGGCAGCCTCGGTCGGGAACACGCTATGGCCTGCAGAGGGGTGGGAGCAAGGCATCAAAGGACACCGATACATCAGCATGGCAGGGTTTAGAAGGACATCAAAAACGGCTGATGGGCGTGTGCACTAATTGTAAAATGCACTCAGCCAGTCGATGACTCGTGCCTCGGAGGCACGCCAGCAAGGCCCAATCACCATGTCTCAAGCAGCCTCAGCCCAACAGAACAAGAACATAAGCACTAACTTCAATGGCATTACGAGGCCTGCAGGCAAAAATGATGCCGGGCGCACCATACCTTGCAGGCACTTGCGGTCGTCCCTCACACAAGTGCGGAGCTGGTAGGACTCCACAACCCAGCACTGCAACAGCAGCAAGCCACAAGCCAGCAGCTCTGAGTAGCAGGCCACAAAGATACCGTTCAAAGCTGCTGGATACGTGCGGATTGGGCTCATCACATGTGACGCCCGTCACCGTGATCTGTGCTGGCCCCTGGCACGCGACAGGCACGTGACTCCCTACTGCGGCACTGCCAATGCACATGCATTCCAAGGCATGTGCATTGATCATGCACATGCACCGACTGAACCTGCTGATGTGCTTGATGAAGGTGCGCACAGGGCCTCACCTGATCAGGGCGCCTTGTGCAGCCACCATCTGGGAAGGCAACCTGGCAGCACACATCCTGGGTTTGGTAGGCATCGTAACCTGCACAACAGGGCAGCGACACAGAGTCAGCTGGGGTGGCGGAGCAGATGGCGCACGGCGCTTCAGAAGCAGGAGCGAAGCAGGGGGATGGCGCACGCCCCAAAGAATTGAATAGTACAGCCTTGCACACACCTCTGTTGCACACAGCTGGGTCGCAGGAGGGACCACACTGCTTGAAAGGGTGGCGCGAGGAAACCACATAGCATGGCGCTGCGCAGGTCAGGTTGATGTCAGCTGCCAGGGCTGCCTCCACCACTGATGCAGGAGGGGATGCGAACGCCTGCAGTAGGCAAAAGCGACATCACAGCAAGCGTTAATCAGGCAAAGGGCCGGAGGAAGCTGGACTGCTGCGGTTGACTTCGCCTTCCGCAAGACGCACCACTTCGCCTGTGTCATTTGCTGACTGCGCTGCAATGCCTGTTTCGTTGAGCACTTGAGCTGCTGCATGTCCAGCGAACAGCATGGCCAGCAGCGCAATGGAGACGTTCATTGTATTGTGCATTTGGGCAGCGGAGACGGGTTGATTGTCTTGCGTTGCAGGCAAGCACGTGGAGGAGGAAGCTGTGATCGAAGATATTGAAGCGAGTACTTGTATCCTGTTGAGAAGGCGCTGAAGCAGGTGAGGTCACCTTCGCCTGGTTAGCCTGCAACCGTCGTCGGGGTGCCGGATGATGGTGCTCTGGCATGAGGGTTGGGGATTGGTGGGACACCAATCTTAGTAATTACAGAATATACTTGGGACTCAATCGCAGGACAACGAGGGCCCGAACGTGACCGGCTTGTCAAGCCCCACAAAACCCGAGGCCAATACAAGGATAGTCAACAACGTGCTGGTCACGAGACGGTTCTGCTTGTTCGTTGAAACGATCTAGATGCTGTACACGGCGTCTTGCTTCGCTCAGAGTGATCGGAGCTCAACGAGGGAGGGCTGGTACGTTTGCTCTATACAAGCTGTTTACAGTGCTCATCGTCGTTTGAGAGGAGCTGGAGACCATCTGTCGAGAGGGCTCTGTTGCCCGGTGCGTACAAAGGTGTTGTGCATCACCCCCTCTCTCTGTCCAAAGCCTGTGCCTGGCCGTGTGGGAGGCGTATGATGCGAGTCAGTGGGGTCTCTGGTTCATTGAACATTATACAGCACTGTTAGGCGCGCCGGGCATGCCTTGCCAGCTTGTTGTGTCAGGGCACACCAATTGCTGCTGTTGTGGGTAGGGGTGGGTCTGCCTGCCTGGCTGCCTACTGACCATCTGCACTGCATCCTACGTTATGCCCCACAGGCATGGAGTATGGCTTGCAACCGCAAATGGTGCGGCCTCAGCTGTACATAGCGTCTATGCGCACAGAGATGTACAGAGAGGTCCTTGAGCAGAATGGCATCACCCACATCCTGCAGGTGTGTGGGCCGCCAGCAATCAGTACTGGATATTTCGATATAGTACTGATTGGATCGAGATCCTCAGACTCGTTCCAGCTGTTGATAGCATGCTTCATACCTTGCATGGGGCAGAGCACAGAGGCAACAGAGGGGGTCTACGCAGTCTGCTGCAGGGGGGTCTACGCAGTCAGCCGCTTGCCTTGTTCTGTCGCACTGGGCTCCCTCACTCTGCAGTGGCATCCTCATGCGTCTGCTTTGGCCGCTGTGCAGGTGGGCGTCGAGCTGGAGCCCAGCCACCCACAGCACTTCAGCTACCTGCAGTTGCCTGTGTATGACATGCCCGAGCAGGACATCGTCGCATTCTTCCCTGCAGCCTTCAAGTTCATCGATGCTGGGATGGAAGGAGGTGCGCACCCATCCATACATGCCACATGACCATGGCAGCATGCTGTGCAGGGTTCATGTTATGGCTTGCTGTGCTATGCAGTCGCAGATCGTCACCTGCTGTTGTGCGCCCAGTCCTGTGTCAATCTGACATGCATTCCAAACCAGCAGCAGCCCTGCTGTTCTGCCGCGTGCTTGATCTGGCCACCCTGTTGCACATGTCAGTTGCCACATTCATCAGATCAGCGCAAGTACCAGGACCCCCCTGCAACATCTTGTGCCACATCTGGCTGCTGCCGACCTGTCCTGCCTGTCTGCCCTGTGCAGGTGGTGGGGTGCTGATCCATTGCCAGGCAGGCATCAGCCGCAGCGCCACCATCGTCATAGCCTACTGCATGCTCAAGGAGCGGCTGTCTGTCGATGCAGCCATGGCAGTAGTCTCAGCAGCGCGCAGCAAGATCTGGCCCAACATGGGCTTCAAGTGCCAGCTGGAGCAGTTTGAAAAGCTGGGATGGGACGCCAGCAAGTGGGAGGGCTGGAACATGTCCAAGTTCCTCAGCAGCCGCTATGGGGATGAAAGCGTGGGCTTCATGTCAGCCATGCTGGGGGGCGCTCCGGAGGACCGCGTTGCAGGGCGCAAGCAGCAACAGCATGCGGAGCTGTACGCGGGTGAGGAAGCGCTGAGGTCCCCTTTCGCGACGCAGCGCGCATTTGGGGATGCCAGCACCTCATATGCGGCAGGCAGCAGCAGCAACAGTGACCGCCAGCGCAGTTGCAGCCAGGCGTGCGCAATGCATGGTGGTGCTGACTCGCGCCCCAGCAGCCGCGCGCGGGACTGTGCAGACCAGCGGCCGGGCAACCGCAGCGCCTCCAAAAGCCACATCAGCCCAGCAGCGCCCAGCGCAGAAGGCGGCAGCGCGCGGCTGTCAGACGCCCCTGGCCACGCCCCCTGCGGCGGGGCCTGCAGCAGGGCGGTGAGCGGCTTGCTGCCAGCCCCCCGCATGAGTGTCGCGTGCTGCTGCCTCGCCTACTCTGGAGGTGGCGGCAGTGGTGGCGGCAGTGGGGGCAGTGGCAGCTGCGTTGGTGGCCGCCGGCTGCGGCGCCACAGCACTGGTGAATATGCTCTTGCGGCGGCAGCTGCTGGTGTGGCAGCGCTGCAGTTGGGGACACTCAACCAGCACTACCAGATGTCTGCAGGGGCATGTTTGCCGGAGGAGGCTGCGCTGCTGATGGCAGGGTGATGCCTCTGTGCGCCACGGCGGTGTAGTGTGGCCACAGTCTTGTGCTTAGCACTGCGGTTGCTTGTCTTTTTGGGTCACTGGTACTACCGTGCTTGTGAGTTTACAATCTGCAGTGCAACATGTATGCGCGCACTGTGACGGATATTTCCTTGCTGTGTGCATGAGGTTGTGCATTTGTGCACTGCAGCGGCAACAGGCATGCGGCTCCTGTTGCGGACATGCTGCTTGTGTGAGCAGCTTTATAATGGGTTGGGCATGTCTGTTCTGCAGCATTGGTCGTGTGCAGTACAAGGTGTCCGGTGTATGGCCGGTGTGCCCGCCATGTGTGCTCGTGGGTGTTTTGGCATAACGCTTTGCTTGGTACTACATGTGCTTCAACGCTTGTGGTGCGTGTATCTTATCTGCGTTGTCATGGTGTCCTTTGCTGTTTTTGCGCTGTGGGAAGCTTCGCGCCTCTCGCGCTTGTGCCTGCCTGGCAGCGCTGTCCCTTGACAGCACTAAAGCTTGTCGGGTGGCCACAAGTAGCGGAGGCGCACGAAAGTGCCATGCCGGGCTGCTGTCTCAGTGGCAGTCCAACATGGTATCATCTGTGCATTTGGCGTTTTGCAAGGCACAGCCAACTGCCGTGGCCTGCTGCTGCTCCAACGGCAGACAGAGATGTTGTGTCAGCTGTGCGCTGTGCTGGGTCTCTGCTGGAGGAGGTGCTGTCCACCACCATGCCAGGCTGCTGCCCCAGTGGCCGTCAGGTATGGTGGCGTCCGTGCACCAGTTTTTTGTTTCAGGGCGCAACCAACTGCCGTGCTTGCCTGCTGTTTCAGTGGTCATAAGACACGGTGTCATCTGTGCAATCTGTGTGAATTTCGAGAAGCTGCTGCCAACTGCCATGCTGGGCTACTGTCCAAGTGGCTGCCAGGCCTGGCGCAAGTTGTGCATCTGTCCCACTTCAAGGGTGTGGTGGCCTCAGGAGCTGCTGGGCTGCCCTGTCGTCTGTGTGGGGTGTGTCGATGCACTGCATGAGAAGAGCGTAGGGTGGTCTGTTGCGAGCAACACCATGTTGACACATTCCAGTGTGTCGTTGGTGGACTCATAGTGCAGGGATTCGGTTTTCATGCATCAGCTCGTGTGCACATGCATCCTGAATGCAGCGCACAGGATGGTTGGGGTTGGCAAGCACACAGAGCGGTGTAACACCTGGGCTTTGCGTGCATTACTGGCATCGTATCTTGTGTGAATACCGGTGCGTTGCCGAGTACTAGCACGGGGGTTCTGCATGCACCTGGGGGTTGTGTCTGAGGTATTTAGCTCGCGTATTCTGCCATGGTCTTCTGCCATTGCTATGCAGGTCGCCTATCCCAATGCGTAAACCATGCTATCGTTTGGTGGTACGGCATTTGCTATCTGCGTAGGCTTGATTCATTGCTAGAGCATCTCCAGATGCCTAAAGGGTGGCTGTGACATTGCCTGTTGCATCCAACTGCACTGTGCCAATTCCACTTGTTGCAGGGCAGGGGCCAGGCTATATCTCCATGGTGTGTGGGAGTTTTGCATGGTTGCTTGGTTGCTTGAGCTGGTTCTCCAGCTTTGGTCCAAGCGACTGGTCAATTATTCATTCGATTTTGCGTTGAGACATTGGGAGCATGCCCGCATGCTATGGTATGTCGTGGGCATGGCGACAGTGTGCTGCAGATGCGGATGCATGACCGTCACTTGGATCTGGTCATGCCTGTGCGCGTCGCCTACACCATGTCAGCACGCATGTCACTTGACTGTGACCTTTTTCAATTCTCCCCTTTGCCGCGTGTTGGTCCGTTCCGAAGGTTGAAGGCAAAGTGTCAGGTTCTTGGGCTTTCTGTTTGTGCATCGCTTCGTTCGTGAGGCAGTTTGCTTGCGTTGTGTCAATGCTAGAGCCTTCTCGGTTGCAGTGTGACTGATGTGCACTACTGTTGTCTCCTTCCGTGTTCCTGGTACTGCTGTGTGTTCTTTGCGCACATCGGCTGGGGTCTTTTGTCAAGTCTAGTGTTTTGGTGGTCAGACTCTTATTTGCAGGTTTTCGCCGGGAGCGTGCTATTTGAGTGATCACCATATGCCCCTTCTTCTATGCAGCACTGCCGTCTGGCCCGCTGGTATGTTCGGCTAGGACGCTTTGTCTGGCCGGTGCTTGGTAGCCAGGCTACACTTTGCACATGCTGGTACTGTATATGCCTCCGGATTGCGCTCAGATGTCTGTTTGCTGTGCAGCACTGTCGTCTGTCCCCTCGCTGTGTCAGCTGGATTGTTGCATCCATTCTTGTGGTTGGTAGCCAGAGTTCACTCTGCATGTACTGATCCTGAGTATGATAGCAAAGTGCGCACTGGTCTCCCTCAGGCTTTGCAGCACTGTTGTGTGTTGTGCACGTACACTGGTTGAGGCGTTTCAACTAGGCTGGGTGCTGCACCCCTACTTCTTTGCAGGTGGTGTTTCAGAGTGTTGGTTCAGAGTGTCAATGCGCGACTGCATGGCAGTTTGTTGGACCTGGCACTCTGATGGAGTGTGCTGCAAGACTCCTGAATTGGCCTTGCAGTGTGACATCCGCTTTGGGAAAAGTCTCGTGTGCTGTTTAGCTACACTTGTAGTGGGATTGCCACGTAGCCTGGTGCATTGCACAGCTGTAAGTCACACACGTTTCTCATGCCTGAAAGCTGGCAGGGGTTTGGTTGAGTGTGTTGTGAGTCTGGCTGCCCTTGCAAGAAGATTGGTGAGAGCAGCAGCTGGTCTGCCTGAGTGATCAGAGCGTGGGGGACCTTGAGCGACTGTGGCAGCACTCTGGCCCGCACCCCCTCACGCCGCCTTCATGTGACATGTGGCATGGCCTCAAGGTTCACCCTTGGCTTCATCACCTCCCCTTGTGCCCAGATGCTGCGTTGCGCAGCTCAGAACTGCACCCAGCTACCGTGGCTGAGGAGTGTCTCGTCGTTTACCACTGGCATGTGTAGATTGTTGCAGCTTTGACGACTGTCGAGTTGTCTGGTGCTTCCTGACCCCTATGCTGCATAAACCTGCCAGTCTGTTGGTTTTCTGTGGCCAGTGGCCCGTGTGGTTGTGGTGTTTGGTGTGCCTTTTTGGTTCCACTACTTGTTGCTGTCATGCAGATCCAACTAGTCCAGCAGCAGGCTCATGCTGTGTGTTGTTTGTGCCAATTACTATGGCGACTTTGAAGCGCTGCAGCCTTCAAGGCACACAGTGAATGCATGGCATGGCATGCACAGCATGGGGCGCGTGCACACATTGACTAAGTGACCTGCCTGCTACCGTTGTGTACTCTAGGGTGTGACAGTCGGCGGTTTGGTTTTTTGTCTGTGACCTGTACTTCGTTTGTTGAATACTGCAGTACTGTTTTTTCTTTGTAAGTTGTCGACAGACACCGGCACTGCCCCTTGGTACTGTGCAGAGCAGGACTACTGGGAGGCTTGCACATGGCTGTTTTGTCCATACAGGGTGGGACGGTGTACTGCTTTAGCAAGAACACTGCAGCCGAGTACAGCAGGCTGCCACCCAGCCTGTTCATAGCTAGGCCTCAGCGGCCAACTCAGTCAGTCCATGGACTGAGCAAGTCATAAACAGACATCATATGCCGCACATGAGATATGACATGAGCTGCCAACTGCCTAGCCGGACATCGTGAAAGCAGCACCATCATCATCCTGGATGTATGGCAGGTCCTCCTCAACGTGCCCCTGTTGCGGTGCACTGTGCTGCCCTTCATAAGCCATCTGCTGCAGGGCCACCCCAGTTGACCCCATCGCCTGCACATCAGAAGCAGCAGCAACCACAGGAGTTTGGTGTGGACATGGTGATGGCCACCGCACAGATTGAGACTGGGGCTTAGCCCCTAGCAGACAGCTGGCACAACAAGCCAGCAAGGGGCTGCTCTGGAAGTGAGAAGTAGAAAACAAACAAGGGGACAATTGGATACTCAAATTGCATCGTGCAATCCACACGACATGCTGCAGCCATCAACTTCTTGTGATGATGGTAAACCACATGCTTGTCATATGAAGGATAACCCTACCTGCTGCACTGCAGCCAGCACATCTGGGTCCAAGTACTGCCCAGGGGGGACATGTCGGTCCATCATCTGCTCTACGAGCTGCAACGCCTGTGCTGTGTTGCCCTGGCCCATGCACCATCCCACCAGCAGGGCGTACACGTCACCAACAGCAACATCCGGCATGGGGCCCTGCAAGGGGGTGCAGGGCAGCAAAGGGGAGCTGCATGAGTTTGATGCCAACTGTTGTGCAGAGGCTTGAGGGTGCACCCGTGTGGCATGCGCTGCAAATGCAGTGCACCCTCTCAAGTGGTGTGAATGCTTTGCGCTGGGCAACTCTGGGTAGGGGCTCTGCATAATGTGACCTTTCCTTGCCTTCCTGTCCTTCTTAATGCGACAATGAACGGTGCAACCCACATGCATGAACGATTGTTGGTCAACAAAGCAACCACCCTGCTTGCCTGCCATCAAACCAGCTGTGCCAGTGTCTCCCTGTCACTCACCACCTGTTCTGGCGCCTCCTGCAGTAGCTGCTGGCAGATGCCAACTGCAGCTGCTGGGTCCTGCTCAATCAAGCTGTGTGCCTGCACAAAGCGGCTGATGCGGTCTGAAGCCTCCTGCAGAGCTGCCAGCTGTGCAGTTTCAGCGGTCCTGCTCTTGGCCAGGTGCTTTGCAGCTTCCTGCATTGCCTGCGTATACATCACGACGGGCAAGTAGGGGGGTTTGAAAGGTCTGGCAAGGCGCAGTTGATGGACTCCTTGGCACGCTCCAGCAGTCATGATCACGGACAGCCAGCATCCCGGGCCCACAAGGAGCTGCCTCTGTGTGTCAAACTCCACACAGAAGCTTCTGGCATCGCACACGCCGATCTGATCACGTGTAGTATTGCACTGTCTGACTTTCGTGTGACCATTTTCTGGCAACTTTCAACATTTTTTCTTCTGCAGTGTCTGCCTGCGTGATGCATTCTGCCTTCACCACCATAGACAGCCCAACACTCACCCCCAGTGCCTTGTCGTAAGCCTTGAACTGAATGAGCTCGGTCTGAGCGCAGCCCAGGTAGAACTGCGCCAGGTTGTCCGCTGCGCCTGCCTTGGTGTAGAAGCTGAGGATGTGGTTGAGGTACTCAGGCTGTGCACGCCAGTTGAGCGTCTGCAGCCAGTTGGCTGCCATGATGTACACCTCGCGCTGACGCGACACACCTGCGACATCACCAATGCACGTGTGCTTGTTGGCGGGGCATGCTTGCTTGAGTCCACAACTGATGCTGACAGGGCCGGGCTTGCCTTGCTACTCCTGAGAAAAGAGGCTGCCGGGTGCTTCCAGTACATTGTGTGGGTGTTGCAGTTTGTGTGGCAGCAGCATGTGGGCAATGATTTATCATAGCAATTCTGCAATGAAGTGCCACGCGTCTCGCCAGTGGCGCCTCACCTGCGAAGAACACAATCTTCTCCATGTCTCCACTCTTGATGAGCGCCCGCATGGCGCGCAGCCTGTCGCCCGCCTGTGTGTACTTCTTACAGGCAAGATGATACAGCCCCTGCGCCTTGGCTGCCTGCGACAGCACCGGACAGTGTGATGATTAGCAATGACCTGCGATGGAGTGTTGTGCATGTGCAACCACTGCTGCTGCTCAAAACTCCATCCGATGGGTGTCATCAGGCCACAGCAGGGCACCTCGGCCGCCCCGGCTGCCACCACAGCCATCTTCCCAAGCCAGGCGCTGGCCGAACGTTCGTTTGCCGAACGTTCTTGCAGGACGCGGATAGCAAACACACACACCTGTGCAAGCCGCAACAACACAGCATTGCGCTGGTCAGCATTCTCAGCCGTCTTGGGTGGCGTGAGTGCTTCCGCCAGCTCCTCAGTCAAGGGGACCTCGTTGACCAGCAGGAAGTCCAGCGCCCGCTCCACTTGTTTGCCTTTAACGAGCAGCTGCACTGCTGCTTCATGGCGCCCAGCAGACACAAACGCCTCAGCACACCTGTTGAACACAGCACACACAAGAGCGAGTGATGGGTTTTTCAGAAGCAGCTACTCTTGCAGCCGCCACAGCGACTATAGATACTAGCTATGGCATCCACTGCAAGTGCCACACAGCAGCACACACCAGACTTCAGCCCCATCGCCATGCATGCTACATGCCAATGCCTCCCCCATGTTGCAGCGGCAATATGGCTGGCGTTGCAGATGCATGCATGGCCTTGCGCAAGGCCCACAGGGCCCACCCAGCTGCAGCTATATATCTCAAGCCAACACACCCCAACCCATACCTGGCCATAAGCTCTGCATCAGCATCCTGGTCTAGCTGCCCTGCAATGCTGTCCAGCACATCCATCATGCCTGCAGCAAAGGCCATCTCCACTGCCTTGCCCAGCTTGCCACCCTTCTGGTACAGCATCGCCGCCGCCTGCGTGTTGCCAGCTGCCAGGAGGTGGTCTGCTGCTTCAAGCATGGTGCTGGGTGGGCTCTTCAGGGCGAAAGACAGCAGCTCCTGGTCCATCTGGCACCTGCATGCCACATGCGCAAGCGACGTGTGACAGTGCGACGCAAACATGCTTCTGGTGTTGGATGTGGCCCACACAGGCATGCAGGCAGGGTGCTTGCAAGGCTACAGGTAGTTCACAATGTGCCATCCCACACCAGGCACTATGGCACACACCCATCTGGTGTTACTACCCACCTGTACACACCCTTGAAAATGGACAGGCTACTAGGAAACACATGCGCTGCCCATTGCAAACAATATCAGGAGGACTCAGCACTGCACCCTGTGCTACCCCCGCTGGACAGGCCTGCCCAAAACTATACAGCAACATACCAAAGGCACTGCCTCCCCTTGCTGCATAACATGAGCCCAACAGCTCTCACCGTTTGGCTAGCCTGGCTCCGTGGCTGTAGCGCTTGCTGATGCTGAAGCAGCGCAGGGCATCCTGCACCCTGTCCTGTGCCTCATACAGCCGGGCCAGGTGGAAGGCAGCAGCTGGATCCTGCGTGGAGGCCACCACTTGCTCGGCTGCCTCCCAGTCCCCAGTGGCACAGTGGATGCGAAGCACTGCGAGCTGGTTGCCTGCAGCACGGTGCCATGCATGTTGCACATATGTGCAACAGGTGTTGCAGTTGGAACTTGAGTGGCTGCAAGCTCAGCTGTGGTTGTTGCCGCATGAGTGAGGCACAAACTACAAAGCCATGCCCAGTACCACTGGCAGGTGCAACCACTGGCACCTACTTGCCGACATGCCTGGGCGTTGCCAGGATAGTAGCGCAACTACTGCAGCAACATCGGTTGTTCAAGATGGAGCATGTAGGGAGTACCTGCTTTCTGGTAGCAGCTGATGGCCTGTGCAAAGTTGTTGTTGGCCTCACAGGCGCGCGCCCACCATGTCAGCAGACCAACATCCTCGCTGCCCAACACCTGGCGCTCAAGCGCCGCCAGATCATCAGCACGCCACAACAAGCGGGGCACCTGCTCGGCAGCACAACAAGCAGCAGACCGCCATGTTACCAACGGGCCTGTCTTCCACCTCAGCACTTTTTACACGCATGCATCCCTGGAGAGCTCTAAATGAGGTCTGCTGCCACATGCCATGCAAAAGAACCAAATGTCAGCAAGCCTGGTCTCTGCATGGATAGCACATGGCGCAGTGTACACATGTGCTAGTAGCCTGGCAAGTGGATGCAGCCAGCACAACTGCAGGATGCTCTCAACCCAGCAGGGTGCCCGCACCTCCGTGGCAGCTGTGCCGCTGGCTATGTAGTGTTGCATGGCTGACTTGAGGTCACCCACAGCTTCACAGTGGCGTGCGTAGGCATGGTGCAGGGCCTGTAGACGAGCCCTGCAGGCACACAACCACACACATCACCTCAGTGGGTCACATGCCTGGATTGTCACTAACACTACTTGAAGTGGCAAGCCCAGCACACCACCAGCCCTAGCAGGCACGAGCTGCCCAAGCAACCCCTCACAGCACAGGCTGTCCAGGACTGACACGTGTGCATACACGATCACATACCCTGTCCCGTACCATTTGGTTACTTGCAAAGCCTGCCCTTGCAGCTAGCCCTGCTTACGGCCGCTGTGTTGTGTATGCGCATGGTTGCCAGCGTGTGCCCAACACACACCTGTCATGTTTTGTTGCCACCTGCAAGGCCTCCTGCCACCCGCCAGATGCTGCGTGCAGCTGTTCCACCAGGTCCCAGCGCTCACAGCTGCTGAACAGGCGGGCTGCGTCCTCAGGCAGCCCCAGCTGCACTGCCACAAGGCCCACACGGGCATCAAGCTCTGGCATGCCGGCACTCTCGCGCAGGGCCTTGGCACCCCTGATGTGCTGCATGTTGCCCAGGCAGTGCTCTGTCCATGGACAGCAGCAGCATCGTGGCACACACATGTCACAGGCACAAATGTGAAGTTTTGTTGAATCGTGCCAACTGGTCACTCACAGGACAAATGCACTGCACCAGTACACACCCTACATGATGGCCAACGTACAAGACAAAACCTCCGCTGGATGCCACACGACAGGCATAGATCAGTATCACTGCCTGCACAACATGTCATTCAGCTCACACTCCCTCTGCGCCAGTCTGCACTCAAGCCGCCACAGCCTCACCCACCTGCAACAGCTAATTGCTTGTTCTTGATGGCCATGTGTGCCATGTTGCGCCACACTGCAGGGCTCTTCAGCGCAGACACCACCCTGAACGCCTCATCTAACCGCCCGACCGCCAGCAGGTAGTTGAAGTCCAGCAGGGCCCGTCTCGTTGCATCATCAGCATCAGCAAGCCCACTGAAGCACCTCAGCGGCACAGCCGCCAACAAACTGCTGCTGCTGCTTCCCCTGCTGCCGTTACGCCCGTTATCAGTTGTACTGCCTTGGATGTGCTGCCCTGCCGCAGAGCCCTTGAGCAGCAGCAGGTGTGGTGCCGACACCCCCAAGAAGCCGACACAGCCGCTGCTTGCTGGGTCAAGGTCCTGATACTCCTGCAGCAGCAGCCCCGCCTCCTCCGTAGCAAACACTGTCGCCACATCACTGGACCTCGCCAACAGGTCACTCTCATCACTGCTGGAACCTCCTGTCGCTGCTGTTGCTGCTCCCGCCCTGCCAGCCAGCGCCCCGGCGGCTGCCGAACCTGCTGTGCCGTCCCCACTGACGGGCCTGCTGCCTCCTTGGCTGCGAACCAGGGGCCCAGTTTGAACTGCCAGCAGCCGTGGGTCTGACAAGTCCCAGGCCATCGCCCTCGGTGCTGTCATGTCCCCCGAGAGGTCCATCACCAGGGGCCCGTTGCGCCCTGCCGAGTACACGAAGAGGCGGGCGTCCTGGCAGCCGCCGCTGCCTGGCAGGCTGCCGAGGGCACACACCATGGAGCCGTCACAGTTGACCCGTATGGAGTCTAGCTGGACGCTGCCACGTGCAGACGGGGACACAATGGGTCCTGCAAACAGACATGCGGGTGCGGTACACACGGATTCGTGAGTGGTGTACCCCGTGCGGTTCAGGCGGAGAGCAGAGCAAACGGGCATCTTGTCCCCCGCTCAGCCTTGCAGGTGCTTGTGCCTTACTGCTTGACACCAAGAAGGATGTCTGCTGATGTCAAACGATACGAGCACACTGCGTGATGCATAGTCTTTGATGGAAGTTGATTGTGCGTGCCGACAAGCTGTCTGCACTGCATGTGCCTGTGTCGACCCACTCACCAGGCCCTGCATGTGGCTTGACCTCTGTGCCTGCAAGCTTGAACACCCTCACAAGGGCCTTGCTTGTCAGCACGGCCAGGTAGCCGTTGTGGATGTCCAGCAGCAGAGGCTGACCTTGGGACTCGTCAAACGACAGCGACTGCCGCACAACACCTGCACAGGACATACACAGCAGCCTTTGGGGCGCATTTGCCTCTCATGCATGCCACTGCTGCTGCTGTAGCGTGGATCATGCGCATGCCCTGAAGTCCACCAAGGAGCTGTGCTTCAGAAGGTGCTTCCAAGGAAGCTGCATGCAGCTGAGCTCCTTGCATGGAGGCCTAAAGACGGCCAGCACTTGTCACCATGTGTGCATTTCACAGCGGGCTGCACACTTTGCAGCATACAGGCCTCTAGCCTGCGGTCTCTGCTCCTGCACAACCCTACCTGCCCAGCTGCAGATCTCCACTCGGCCCTCTGCTGTCCTGTACAGGCAGTCCCCATGCAGCGCCATGGACACCCTCCCATCACCAGGCCCCACAGTCACACCCAGACCTCCTGCGCGTTCAGCATCTGCATCAGCGCCTCCACAGGCGGCTGCTGCCCCTGCTTTGCCTGGTGATGGCAGCCCCGGCACCTCAAACTGTGCTGCCATGGTTGTGCTGCCGTCAATGCTGTTGAGCTGTAGGACCTCTGCATGCCAGCCGTCATGCAGCAGCAGCGCCCCGTCTGTGACGTCTATGCTGGCCAGCTGTAGGCTGGTCGAGACGATGGTAGTTGGCCCAGTGCCGTCCAGACGCTGCACAAGGACCCTGCCAGCTGCAACCTGCAGGATCAAGCAGCATCAGCGCCCATAATGCGGTGCAGGTACTGGCCTCGCAGCATCAAGGTAGCCGCTGACATGCTTCATGGAAGTGAAGTACAAGCCGAATGATTCGTGTGCAAGCATGCAGCCTTGCTACTGCCTGGCAGTCGTGACTTGCAGCCGCTGCCCTTTCAGCAAGGTGGCTCAAGGCAGCAGCATCAATGGCCTCCTACCTGAACAGCAGCGTACCCATCTGACAGCTTGTGGTGCAGGGGTGACTTGACACACAGATACAATCCATCTGCGCAGCCAGCTGCCATGATCTGGGCTGTTGGGCCCCAGCTCAGCTTCTCAGGTGCACCACCAACCTGTCAGGGCAACCAAGCAGCACCGCTCAAGATCAACAGGACTCACAACCCACATTGTGCAGCATGCCATGTGACAACAGTTGCCATAGCCTACAGTGGAGGGTCCTGAGTTGGCATGGGCCTCTCATCAGTTGCTAATACACCTGATTACAGACAGGAATGCAGGTGCAGCCACCGCTGCTTGCGAATGCACTGCGGTACTAATTTCTTGTGCTGACATGTATGACTCACCCAGAAGCAGTGGCTGGGCTCCCACTGGCTCGCTGGGTCAGCTGCCGCCGCCGCTGCTGTCGCCGCCGCTGCATGCGCTCTACTCAGCCAGTGCTTGAACAGGCAGACCCTGCCTGCTGCTGTCGCCGCTGCCAGCACCTGCTGCCCAGGTTCGTACACCAGAGCTACAATGCCTGGGGAGTCTGCTGCTGCTGAGGCAGGCCTGCTAGCAGCACCTCCAGGAAAGGCTGTGCTTTTGAGGTCCAGCACATAGTTGTCGTCCGTGTCAAGTTGCAGCATGCGTACTGCTGTGTCCTGGCTGCCGGCCAGCGCCAGGGTGTGTGGCCCGGCCCAGCACACCTGTGCAGGTGGCACACATGGGTGCAGGACGCACAGCATGAGACAGACGGCAGCAGCTCACTGACAGGTGGTGGGTGCAGGTCGCGCGTGAGCCAACATGCATCATACTAGCATTTTTTCAACAGCAAGAGGCGATATTCCAAAGCCTCCGAAACATGAACTGCTGCATGGTCGATGCAAGGCAGAGAGGCTATAAGCAGAAACCAGCTCAGTGAGCACATGCACATGCACCTGCAAGCCAGCGCCAGCTGCTGCATTTGTGATCTTCAGCCGCAGCAGCACAGTCCAGCCGTCAGCACCAGAAGCAGCTGCTGCTGTCCTGTCTGCGCTGCTGTTGGTGAGGATGACCGCTGAACCAGGGCTGGTCACTGCCACCAGCTGCCCTCGCTCCTGGTAGTGCAGGAGGCCGACTAGCCCCTCTCCAATGTCCTGCGGCACCCACCACAGCTGGGTCAGCGTGCTGGCATGGCATGCAGGTGGTGGTGCTGTGACATTGCTACACTGTGCTCTCGACACGGTCACACGTCTGCTGAGCTCTACTGTTGTGAGCCGTGAGCCATGTGCTATGTGCTGGGCTAGTTACCAAAGTAGGCTTTGAGTGTTTCAGGTGCCAAACACACGGCAACAAACCTCACCTGTACCACTGTCACTGCTCCAGTGCTGTCAAGGCACTTGAGTGTCACTGTAGCACTCCCTGGCGTGCTGACAGCATAGCACAACACTGCTGCTGAGGTGCTGTGGCTGTAGCTGCCCGTCAGCCAGACAGCATGCGTGATTGAGCCACCATCCTCACAGCAGATGCTGACCACTGTGGGCTGCCAGTGGCTGTTCACCTCCCAAATAGCAACCTGAGGCATGCAAGCGGCAGCAACAACATGGATGCTGGGGTTTGGGGTGGCACCGCTGCCACGCTGCCTGCTCTGCATGTGATCAAGGAAAAGCCACGCCCCACACGCTGCTGCATTGGCAAGGCCATCTGGATGCACGGTTGTCGTGCCTAACAAAATGACATGGCGGCCACTCTCGCAGTCCCCATACAGCAACACACACCTTGCCCTGACTGTCTGCTGTCATGAAGTGCCTTCCATCAGGGTGCCAGATCAGCTGGCTGATCGGCTGCCTGTGTGTCTTGCTGTCTTCTTCCAAGTGACACTTTGCTGCATCCCACAGAGACACAGCCCCATCCTGCCAAGCTAGGGCCAGCAGCTGCCTCTCTGGATGCCAGGCAAGGCCGACAGCTGGGGTGCCACGGATGTTTTTGATGCCTCCCTTGGCGTGTGGCCAGGCTGTGCCCTGCAGGACAGTACAGTTTCAGAAGCTTGTATTCTTATGTGTGCTGACCAGTGTATTCAAGCCGTCCCCTGCTGCACTTGCCTGTGCTGTCAGGACAGCCACGGTTGCGTTTGAGCCCGATGACACCGCCAGCAGCGGCTGAGCATGCTGTGCCTGTAGGTACAGCACAAAAGACTGACTTATAGGTACTGTCAACTTTTGTTTGCCTGATTCATCACCATGCGGCAGCTGTCCTTGCCTTGGACCATGCCCACAGACTGCTGCTGCTGCTGCCTGGTATGGTGCGGGTGCTGAAGGTCTCCATCGGAGTGTATCAGTCCCAGTAGGTGGCGTACACAGCTTGATATCAAGATATACGACTGATTGTTAGCATCATGCCCACGAGTCTGACATTGCAGGCGATCTGTGTGTTGCCTTGCTGCTGGGCGGGATCGAAGGGTGTGTATGTACACACAAAGTTGGGCTGCGTGAGATAAGTCTACTACGTTCAGTTGCACCTGAAACAACCATGGTTGTGACTCTTGTGCAACTCTATCGTGCTGAGCTGCTGAAGCAGTCAAACACAGCTGGTGAAAGTGGGGTTCAGTGGCTTGCAGCCTGGATGCCTGGCCTACCTGGCGAGAACATAGAAGGGATGTCGAATTCTGTCCTTCGTCGGATCAGCCAGTCTTTGACCTGCATGCAGACGGGTTTGCACCCAACAACACACAAGCACATCTGGCTGATCCACCTCATCAATGGAAGCTTCCGAGCATGTGAGCACGGGGCAAGGAAGCCTGGACCATTATAGTCTGCAACAATGTCATGCTTACCTTTGGCATTGTGTTAGTGGATGTCAGGGCCAGATCTGGCATCAATGCAACCCCTGTAGAGCAGTGCTGTGCCATGCACAGACAGGCAACACTGAGCATGTGTTTGTGGCCCACAGGATTTGCCTCCTGTGGTGATGACATTTATGAAGAAGTCTGGGTACTCCAAGGTTGGGGATTGGCTCCTGGTAAGTTTGCTCACCTCGCTGTGTGCTCAGCACTGCTGAACCACTGTCCTGTTCTTGTGACGGCTCTAGCAGCTGTAAGGCATGCCCAGAGCCGCAGTCTCCTTCGACTTGTAAAAGAAGTAGCAGTTTGTAACATCCGCGCAGAACCCTCCGTGTGCCTGGTGAGTGCTGGGTGACTAGCCTCACCCCTATGCCACTAACACCTGCTTCGCCCCCACTGCTGCAGGCCACACTGGAGCAGGCGGCACAGCAGGAGGGCCGTATTGACCAGCTGGAACGCATGGTGCAGCTTAGGCAGCAAGAGGTGCAGCAGCTGGAGGAGCAGCTTCAGCGCGTGGAGCAGGGGCGCAATATCAAGAACCAACAGCCTATGGCAGGGCCCCTGAGGTACTGATTGAAGCCACTGCATGATGTGTTTGTGGCAATGCTGGTCCCTGCCTTGCTTATGGTCTGCACTTAGTTTGTTGTCAGTGCCTGCATTTTTCTCTGCTTTGCACACCAGTGGCCCCCCATGTACCTGATCATTGGCATGTGGCTGACAGCCGCCGCCGTGCCGCGCGATCTTTCACAACAGCTGTACCATCCCTTCTGGCTGCTCAACCATTTGATCGTGCCGCAGGTCGATACAGCCGCCAAGCGCGCAGTCATTGGCGCAGCTGACGACAGAGCTCCATGATCGCAAGGAGGCAGTGCGCAACCTTAAGTCACAAGTGCAGCGCCTGAACGGCGAGTACCATGCAGTGCGCAGGCAGCTAGAGGGGGCTGGCGTGCAGCTGCAGGAGGCGCAGGAAAAGGCAAACGCAGCACGAGCTGATGCAGAGCAGGCTATGGACCAGGTGCGCTGGTGTGGTTGCTGCACTGTGGTTGCTGCAGTCTGTTGGACGGTCAGTTGGTGTGGCTCCAACACACCACAGCCATGCGTGTCATACAGCTGCCAGCATGGCATGGTGACACAGCCTGTTGTTTCCAGGCAAGACATGTGCCTCCCTTGCACGCGCTTGTTGCAGTTCCACTGTGCTGCAGCTACTTTGCTGGGCTGTGCTATGGCAAGCGCAGTGCCAGGCTAAAGCACCATGTCGGCCGGTCGGCTTGCATCCTTTCCAGTTTTTCAGATCCAGCAGTCATGATGTCTGTGTACACTGGTGTTTCTGTGCTTGTGCTTGCAGCTGCATGAAACACAGGCAGAGGTGGCCAAGGCCAACCAAACCCTAGCGGACCTGCAGCAGCAGATCCAGCACAGCAGCCAGGACCAGCAGCAACTGGCTGAAGTGCAGGAGCAGCTGAGGGCAGCACAGCAGCAGCTTGCCCAAGTGCAGACCGCCAAGGCTGACACAGCTGCAGCACAGCAGCAGCTAGACCACATCAAGGGCCAGCTTGCACAGCTCAAAACTGAGCGCACGGCTCTGCAGGAGTCTGTGAGCAAACTGCAGGCCAGTAAAGCAGCAGAGGAGAAAGCAGCAGCAGAGGCACGTGCAGCACGGGTGGCTGTACAGCAGGAGCTGAAACAGCTGGCACAGTCCAGGGAACATGCAGCAGAGAAGTTGGGTGCAATTGAGCAGCAGCTGACAGAGCTGCAGGCCCAGCACGCTCAGAAGCAGCAACAGCTTGAGCACGTACAGCAGTCCAAGGCACAGGCAGCACAGCAGCTGGCCATGCTTCAGCAGCAGCAGAAGAAAATGCAGGTCGAGCACTCGCAAAAGCAGCAGGAGCATGAGCAGCTCTTGGCGCAGCTGGCAGAAACACAGGCAGCCGCTGCCAGTATGTCAAGCAGCAAGGAGCAGCTCACCTCACAGCTGGCCAGCCTCCAGCAGCAGATCCAGGCAGCCACTTCTGAGCTGCAGCAGGTGCAGGCCAAGCTAGCAGCAGCAGTGAAGGCGCAAGCAGCACAGCAGGTGGCTCAAGCAGAGACCCAGGAGCAGCAACAGCAACAGCAGCAGGAGGCCTCCCCTCCTGCCAGGCAGCAGCAGCCAGCTGCAGAAGCCGCCGACAGTGCAGTCGTGCAGGAGCTGCAGCAGCAGGTGAAGCAGCTGCAGGGCGAGTTGGCGGCAGCAGAGGCCCGCCTGCAGCAGCAGCAGGAACAATCACCCATGTTTGGGTCGGTATCGCCAGACGATGTGGCAGCACAGCAAGCAGCCACGACAGCAGCACGGCCGCCTGTCCGCCCAGCCCCGTGGATGTCAGCATGCATGGCAACGCAGCACCGGACATGCAGTCACCAGCAGAGGCGTCACCAGCAGTCCCTGCAGCAGCAGAAGCCCCCAGCTCTACTCTGCGCCGCAGCGCACGCCACACCAGCACCGGCGCCCGCGCAGCAGCGGCAGCAGACCTGACCGGCGCAGCAACAGCAGCAGCCGCCGCCATGGAAGCAGAGGCGGGCGCAGCAGCAGCAGCAGAGGCTGCTGCCAGTCAGCGGGCGGGGGTGCCCGCAGGCAACGGCCCTCCACCAGCCGCCGCAGTGGTGCCGACAGCCTAGCAGTGTCACAGGATACAGCAGCAGAGGAAGCAGCAGGGGGGTCTGTCTCCGCTTCACAGGGGCGTGCCAGGGCAGCGGCTGCCAAGGCTGTGCCAGCAGCGGAGTATGAAGCAGCAGAGGGGGGTGGGGACACACCAGCACGCCGCACCAGGAGCCGCACGGCCAGCCCCAGTGTGTCGGCAGCATCTGGCAGCCAAGCAAGTGGTGGTGGCACCAAGCGCAAGCTGGCAGCTAAGGTGAGCGTGTGATAGTGCTGGGCTCGCAACCTTGATGATCCTGCATGCTTAGTAGTTGGGTTTTGATGTTGCACTGGACATCAGTAACACTGATGATTTTGTCGTCAGCTTGTTGCCAGGCGCACTCTTGAAGCTTTCAGATGTGCTGAATTTGGATGTTTTGGGGCAGAGGGGTGCGCACTGATGAATGTGATCTCCGCAACGAGTGCGCTTTCGAATGTGATTGTGCTGATTGGTATGCTTTGTCCCTGCACATCATCGACGCTCCCTGCGCCGAATGTCCATTTATTGTGCAGGCTGTGGCAGGCTCCAACATGCAGCCCATTCCAGAGGAGAGTGAAGATGAGGATGATGCACAGTCGGTGGGCAGGAGCAAGCAGAAGAGGACAACCGACAAGCAGGCCACCAAGCGCACCAAGGCAGCAACCAGCAAGCCAGCACCTGCAGCAGCCAAGCCGTCAAACAGCAAGGCACCTACCTGGAAGTGATCTGCTGCTGGTTGCAGCTACTGCCATTAGGACCTGCAGGGGGGTTGGGACGAATGAATGGTTGGTAATGCAGCACAGCTGTAGTGAGTGTCAGCGGCAGAACAGCAGCAGATCGTTTGTACCAGGCCTAGGGCAGCTGTCATTAGAGGAGTTGGGTTGCAGGACAGATGGGTAGGTGTGAGGCTGATTGAGGCAGTGTGTGAGAGCGTGGTGATTGAGGCAGTGGCAGGTGCAGATGTGAGAGTCAGTGGGTGTTGGTACAAGGCAGGTTGTGGATGCAGCAGGTGCTATTGACATTTAGACAGCATGCAGTAGGTTTGTTGGTTCACCAGTTTCTATTGCCACCTGCTGTAGGTTTTGATTGGGTTGGTGGAGCTGGGTTGACGTGGCCACTAATTGTGCTTTGGCTGGAACCAAGGCTGACAGCTGACTGGCTCCAACCAGACTGGAGTTTGACTCACAACTTGGGTTCCAGCTTACATGTAACAGCAGCTCGCTGGGAAAATGCGGTATACAAGGCCTGCATATGCCCTGGCGTTGCTTGCACGCAGGGTGGCGATTCACTGTTGTCTCACTTGATCTCAGATCAGCCGCTGCCATGTCGCGCAAACGCAAGCAAGAACCGCCCGCGGATATGGGACTGCCAATATCGCCACCATTCACAGATGTTGAATTGATCACGTCTGCGCTGCAGGCCCTGAAGCTTGCAGACAGCAGTGAGTGACGTGGCATCAGCAGCAGCCTCAATTCCGGCAAAGAGGGCCAACAAAGGGATGGCAGACGCACTCAACAAGCAGATCAACAAAGCAACAAACTTGTGTATGCACCTTTGCGGCTCAGCATGGACATCACGTGGTGTGCAACAACTCCTATGTGCTGTGCTCCGTGTCCTGCTGTCCCGTCCCTGTCTGTTGGATGTCATGATGCTGCAGGACTTGCACCCTTGATAGAGTCTTTTGGGGCCCCAGAGCGCTTGTTAGCCAAGGACACCAGCTGTTTCAGGTCGCTGGCCAAAAGCATCATCTACCAGCAGGTGTGCTACTCTGGCCACACGCATTCATGCAATTGCAGCATGACATGCTATTGCAGACACAGCACTGTTGTACTACACTGAATGCGTCAGTATTCTTCGGTGCACCTGAAGTCAACATGTTGCTGCTGCTTGCTTGCTTTTCCGTGCCCACACGTCAGAATGGTCGGCCAATAGTCGCTGTCTGACGTGCCTGTCCTGCTGGCCTGCTCCTTCCTTGCCTTGCATGTGCTCGTTTTGCACAGCTTGCAGGCAGTGCGGCAGCCGCCATCTATGCCCGTTTCCTGACAACCTGTGGGGTAAGTACTTGTGCCAGCACAGCAGCCATCTCACCTTGCATGCACAGAGTCGGCCGCATAATGTTGCAGTGTGTTTTTTGTTGCCATAAGGCCTGGCATGTTTACCAGCAGCGTAGTTTTTGCCTCTCAACCATGCCCAAACTGCAGCATGACAGCAACACCGTAGTCTGCCTCTTTATCACCACCCTAGACAGCCACCCAGCACTGCCTGTGTTCATGCCTCCGTCCACCTCCCCAGGTCCCAGACGAGTGCCACTTGTCTCCAGAGGCCGTGTCGGCTGCGCCCCTGCCTGCCCTGCGTGCTTGTGGCCTGTCAGAGCGCAAGGCCAGCTACCTGCAGGACCTGGCAGCACACTTCCAGGATGGCCGCCTGTCTGATGACCTGCTCATAAGTGAGCTGCGTCGACTTAATTAGTTGCTAGAGCTGCTGCTCAGCTGGCTCTGCAGCTGGGTTTTGCAGACAGGGGTATTGATAGACAGAGATGGACGACCCAACACCCAGCTTGAAAGAGGGGGAGGGGGGGGTGGGCTGTGACAGCATGGCCACCGCGGCCAGGCAAGTTGCCAGGCGGCTTGCGGAAGTGGCGGACACGTGGAGGATGCCGGCAGTTGCTTGTGCGCTGTATGCCTGTTGTGGCGCTTGGCCTTTGGCCTTTGGCCGACAGTATTGACTATAAATGGCATGGGATATAACTACAACTGTATGTGAAGTAGCTTTGAAGTAGCATTGAATGTGAAGTAGCTTTGATTCTGACAGCAACAAGCTAGCCACAAGCAGCATTGCACAAGCTGAAGCGTGCTGAGCGGTGTGCTGTGTCTGCTACGGTCATGACAACAGGCAGCATAGTGGGTGTGTACAGGTGTTGCATCTTGCTGATGTGCTCATGATGTTACCCTGTAAGCAGTGTTGCTGCTGTTGCTGCTGTTGCTGCTGTTGCTGCTGTTGGTGTGCAGGTGTGTCAGATGCTGAGCTGCTGCAGAGGCTGACAGCGGTGCGAGGCATTGGTCCGTGGACGGTTGACATGGTGAGGCTGGAGGAGCTATGTGTGCTGTGCTGTGCTGTGCTGCGTGGTAGTCAGGGGTGCTCAGAGATGTGCGTTGCCGTCAATCACTTGGTGTTTGTACACTTGTACAACAAAAAGTGTTTTTGTTGTACCTCCGGGAGATGGGTTCGTGTCATCCTGCATTGCTTGTGGGCTTCTGTTGGAGGTGGGCTGGGCCATGTTAAAGTACTGCTTGCGACCAGCCTGCTCACAGCCACTCTGACTACTGTGCTGCGCTGTATGTATTGCACTTTGCAGTTTGCCATGTTCCACCTGGGCCACCCCAACATCCTGCCTGTAGGAGACCTGGGAGTGCGCAAGGTGAGGACACTAGGGGTATCAGCAGCGTAAATTGCCTCTTGGTGCTCAGCATCGCGTTAGATCTGCTGGTGATGTACTATCGCCTCACTAGATATCAAAGGTTTTGAGCAGGGTGTCATAGGATGGCAGCAACACCATGGTGGCCTGTGAGCAGCACACTGCAAGTATATACTGAGCAAGTGTTTGTTGGGTGCGTGCTCAAAGCAAGATTGCCCCTGTGTCATGTGGTGTGGTGTGGTGTGGTGTGGTGTGCTGTGCTCTGGTCAGGGTCTGGCTCACCTGTGTGGCCTGAAGCACCTGCCCAGTCCTGAGGAGATGCACGAGCTCACTGCAGGTGCGCAGCAGAGACACACAGATGGCATCATGATGGTGATGGATTTGCTAGCAGTGCCAATGAATTGGGTGATGATGTCAGGGGCTATGGCAGGGTGTGTATGACACGTTATGTGCTGGCTGTGCTGTGTCGATGACAGGGTGTGGGTTGCTGGTTGCCAGAACCTAGGTCTGCACTCATGGGCTGGCTAAAGTTCTTGAGGGCCTGGATCTATGAAGGTTCAAAAGCAGCAGCATGTCCACCCGTCCTGCACGTATATCTGTCAAGCCTTGACCACTCTGAGAGTCGTGACATTCACCACAGGACTAGCAACGATGGCAGCGCGCTGGCAGGCAATATTGCGTCGTACTTCATCGCGCCCACCCGTCCAATATGCCGCTGTCTGTGTTTTATGCCTGCAGCATGGCAGCCATACCGCAGCCTGGGGTGCTACTACATGTGGCGCATCCCACTGCCCCCAGCAGCAGCGCGCCAGAGCAGCAAGGGCAACGGCAGCAAGGCCAAGGGCAGCAAGGGCAATGGCAGCAAGGCCAAGGGCAAAGGCAGCAGCAAGGGGTCCCTATATGGCTGCCAGGAGCCCTACAGGGCCCCAGCACCTGCCTTCCCTCTGGGAGGCGCTGTGCCTGCCCTTGCCGATGTGGGTGTCAACCCAGCAGCACCTGTGCTGGCGGCACCACATGTCAGTCTCAGTGCAGCAGCCGCCGCAGCCGCTGGAGCCGCCGCAGCCGCCGCAGCAGCTTGCGTAGGTGATAGTGGTGTGGTTGCCTCTGCAGCGACGGCTGGGGCAGCAGCAGCCAGTGCAGGCGAGGTTGAAGCAGAACAGGCAGTGCTGCAGGTGACACCTGTCAAGCCGCTTGCCCCACAGATACAGCAGTCAGTGTCGCTGGCGGTGACAAGTGGTCTGCATCAGCCTAGCAGTGCACATGATGATGCTGGAGCTGGTGCTGGTGCTGCTGCAATGCGTCAGTTTGAGGCAGCGGGTGTTATGACCAGGCGGCAGCTGCGGTGGGCTCAGCAGGGGGGTGTTCACAAGCCTGCTGCTCCTGCTGGACCTAATGCCAGGAAGCTACCCACAGCAGCAAGCACAGGCCCCAAAGCCAGAGTTGTGGACCTGTGAAGCCATCGTGATTGTTTGCTTTAGGCGTAGAGCATGTGTGTTTCAGTGGCTGTTGGGTTATGCATGTTTCAGTCGTTTCAGTGGCTGTTGGGGTTGAAGTGCTGGCCCCGTGTGAGTAAAATCCTAGTACTCAACACATGTGCTGGGATGAAGAATGTCCATGTGGGAAGCGGCTTTTTTTTGTACCACAACTGCAAGTGGTTGGTGTAACAGACCGTGAGTGTTGATGATGGTTGTGACTAGCTGGTGGGCAGTACAAGTTTGGTCTGGCTGTGTGGGTCGAGTTGCACCCTACAGCCACATGCTGATAGTCAGGCGTCCTATTTCAAATTGAATCACACAGCCATCAGTAAACCCTGCCACCCAGTCAGCTGCCAGGGCTTCATTGCAGGGTGCCACTGGCAGAGTCTGTGTCAGCGGCTGACATAGTCACACTGCTGCCGCCGCGCATGGCTGCACAGACAGCAACAGCTGAGCTACAATCCCAACCACAACCACTCCCAATACCCACGGAGGTGCGTGATGAGGCACACTGATCTACAACGTTCTCAACTGTCACCTCAAAGCTTGCAGTACCCCCGTGACGAATTCCAAGCGCAGTGCTTGCACTGTGCACAGCTTGTGCGCATGCCACTCACCACCCCTGGTCCTTGTCCATACACTTGAGATACTTTGACCCTGTGTGTAACAAGGCTATCGCCTTTGCTGCCCAGCTGCCTTCTTCTTGTGCTTTCTGCTGCTCTTCGACTGTTGCTGCCTCTGTGCCTCAATCAAGGCTGCATTTGCCTGCCGCGACATTTCACGGTCTCCAGAGCGTCCGAGATGCAGCAGCAGCTGGCGCCAGACTGGCTGGTGACGGTTCTGCACAGGGAGATAGGGCGACAGGAGCAGGGTTCAGCTGCTGGGTGCAAAGGGTCACCATTCCAACTAGGGCAATTGTACAAACAACTGCAGTCTGCGCAAGTGTGCGGTCCTTGCAGACAGACCACTGCTGCTATTGACACTGCACCAACCCTTGAACCCAGCGATGCTGCTGTTACAAACTCCTTGTCTGGACCCACCTCATAGCCGCCACTCTGGAATTGAACTGCACCACTGCACGACAGGTATGTCAGCTGCCGCAGGCAACTCAAACCCAATACAATATAACTCCCGATTACGTCATCTCTATAGCCAAAGTCCAGTCTCAGCCAGCTAAGCCCTGCCAGCTGCGACACCACCCCCAGCCCTCCGAGGGATGTGTTAGCAGGCCGCAAGGACAGGTCCTGCAAGCCGCTCAGCCCCTCCAGCGGGCCCAGCAGCTGATCGCTGTACTGCAAGGAGAGCATGTTGAGTGACCGCAGCCCAGGGCAGCAGCTGACAAGGCTAGCGCATTCAGGGGCTACTGCAGGGCCTGAAGGGTGCTTCACCAAGCACAGATTGAGCTCCTGCAGTTGGGGCAGCTGCCTGGTAGCAGGGAACACATGCTGCCACACTCCATTTGGCAACGTGCACATGGTGAGGTCCAAGTGCTGCAGTTTGCTGCTGGCTGTGAGGGCTGAGTAGGTTGCTGGCGCTGGGTCGGCTCCTTGGCTCTTCAAGCTGCCTGTCAGGTTGAGGTACGTGAGCTGCTCAAGCTTCTGTAGGTGGGACAGTAGGGATGCTGTGCCAGCGTTGAGTGTGCTGCACCTCACTAGCCCAAGGTGCTGCAGCTTGCTCTTGCCTGCCAAGACCTCTGGCTCAAGTGTAAGGTCGCGTTGCGCACATAACTCCAAGCGCGTCAAGTGCTGCAGGCCGGAGAGCATGTCGGCAGTAGCAACAATGGGTGCCGACAGCCTGGCATTCAGACGTAAGGACAGCACCTGAAGGTTTGTCAGCCCTTGCAAATACCGCAGGCCGTCATCTTCTGCCACACCGCCAGCTAGTTCTAGGTATGTCAGGTGCAGCAGCTCTGGCAGGACCTCAACTGGGACAACCTTGGTGGTATAGTAGCTGCTGAATGTAAGGTGCTGCAACCCAGGCAACAGCAGCAGAGCTGCTGGGAGGCCCTTCTCCCCATCCAAGAGCTCACATCGTACCAGCTGCAGCTGCGTGAGGGGTACACCAGCTTTCAAGACACCCTCGAAGCCCTCCCCTGGCTGCAGCTGCAGGACTAAGTTATGGAGTTTGAGGCTTTCCAGCTTGCCTTGCAGGGATTGCGGCAACTGGCGGACGTTGATATGGCACGCCTGCCTCTCCAAAAGGAACCCTGTGAAGCTGATGCTGTGCACGTGCTGACCATGCTTGTTGAGATAGCTCAGCACAGCGTCTGCGTGATCCTGACGGCGGAAGACAGCAGTGATGCTGCTGGCGGCCTGCACTGCTGCCTGCTGCAGCTTGCTGTGTGCCCGTGCAGCGTTGAACAGGCTGCGAGGGTCATCCGCACAGCATTGAAGCACTGCCAGTAGACAAGGGTGAGGTAGGCTCAACAGCGAGGATGTGGCATCTCTGTACATCCTGTGCACAGAAGAACAAGTTGATGGGAGCAGGGGGGGGGGCAGTTCAGTTAACTTTGGACACTATGCTGGACTTTGACTTGGTACTTTCACAATTAGTTATTAACACATTAAATAACATATATAAAGAAATTTACGGCCATCTGAGCAGGTTGAAAAGGGGGTGGGTGGGTGGGTGGGTCAAGCTGGGTTTCAGTAACTTCCTGACATGCTGCAAACTTCTTGTAGGAGCATCGGATGAAGCTGGGAGGTAGCGCATCCGAAAGCTATCGACAAACTGAATCGATTCATGCATGTTGTGAGCACCTCCAGTCATGAATTACCACTGAGGCTGCCCATGCCAGTACTGAGCTGCGGCACGGTGCCGATGCCAGCACCCAGACATGTGTTGCAAGAGTGCACAGACCAGCACCAAGTCAGCCCCCAGCACCAACCTTCCGTATGAATGCCCCCTGTGTGACATTGACCCACCAGCTGCGGTTTAGAAGTACCACATGCTGTCTCACTGGCAGCAGATGCACCCAGACCACCAGCTGACAGCAGAGCAGCAGCAGGAGTGGTGTGACAGTGCTACGAAATTGGAGCTTGTTTTGAGCAAGGCAGGGTACAAGGATGTATCAACTGTGCTGTTTCATGTGTGAAATATTTCTAGGGCTGCACAGCAGTGCATTGATCACAATGGTGACCGTCCATGCCGTGCCCCACTGCGGCACTGGGGCGCCTGAGGTGTCTTGACTGATAGAGCACAGCAACACCCTTGTGGCCATCAGAGTACCTCAAAAAACATTTTGAATAATTATAATAACACTTAAGGCCTTGCTTAGGCCAGTTACAAGACGTCCAGAGGACATTTAGGGTGGGTGGGGGGTGGGTGGGTGGGTGGGGGGTCCCACTTTCAACTTCTTAGCATAGTGTCCGAAAACAACCTTAGCGCCCCCCCCCCCTGATGGGAGGATTGTTTGTTTGAGGTGGGTGACGAGTAGCAGTGACCCTAAGGGAGGCAGATCAAAAATATGTTGGCAGCAGTGAGCTCAGCAGCTCGAGCCATGTGAGACAGGCAGGATAGCTTTCCAGCATATGCCTCACCTGAGAAAACGTACGTGTTATTGTACCAATTTCTGATAAAAACGACAACCAGGGCCGTCTGTAGCACACAAGCCAGCCAGACTCATCATACGCTAGATGCGAAGTTACAGCCGGACGTGAGTTGGCAAAGCGAGCATGTTGTGCTTTATATATATCAAGCTGCTTTCTGTGCTGTGAGGCTTCACCGTTAGGTATGTTCAGCAACGAGTGAAACGGGTTCCCGCCAAAACGCTATGACTGATGGTGTATATCAACGGTTAAGTACGGCAGCATAGATACATCGGCTATTGTTGCTTTACAACTAAAATGGGATTGTGCCAGGCTTGAAGGCAACCCCTGCGATGTTCGCCAAGAAATGTTGTACAGTGTGCTGTGGCATGCCCAGGTGGAAAAGCTGCTTGTGCACACCAGGAGCAGAACTGGTGTTGGTTCATCACCACACACCGTGAGAACCAATTCGGCTAGCTGGGTCCCAGCCCGTATGCTGACCTGCCTGGCACAGCTGTGCCAGGCAGGCTGAGGGCTTTCGCTGGGCGAATAGCTCCAAGTGGAGTTATCTTGGGCGAGCGGAGCATCCTTTTGCGTGATAGGCTCACAGACAATTGAGCAGAAATCAGCGTAGTCATCCCTCGCGCATGAAAATGTGCAGGTTATGAGGCGCGAACCAGGGGGGCAGGGGAAGGGGAAGCAGGGGTGGACAAACTCACTGCCTACGTATGCAGTGAATTTCGAGTGTTTGCCGGTCTTGCTGCAGGTTTTTCTTGCAGGTGTGTCTTCCCAGTTCATCCCGTGTGGAGAGTTCCGCTCAGCGGTGAAAGTATCCACTTGTAACAACCTCCCCCCGATTTCTCCGGAGAATGGATCCATCTGTCCGCTGACATGTATACATGTCAGCCGACAGAAGCAATGGGTGTTGGTTGCCAGCTGAGCGCAATGCAGTGCATGGCAACTACGTACTTATGTGGCTACCTAGCTGTTTAGTCAGCTTACACATCAACTAATGCCTGACAACAGCTCCTCAGCTGACACCGCCGACCCGATAGTGGGGCATGCTGCGTCGAGATCTTCTGACATGAGGCCATGCACATTTGCACATGCTTAGATGCACATCAGTGCATCTAACCTTCCTAGTGTACTGCCTGTGCTGTGCAGTTGATCAGGAAGGAGGGCGCCCTGGCCGGGGCGCCCGGGAAGGGGGGGGGGGGGCTGTCAACCGCAAGGATGCAACCACACATCACAGCCAAACAATGGGGGTTTCAAACTTGGTCGAGGCTGTAGGCCTTATTATTTTGCTGTCTTCCAAATGGCACCACCCAGCTGTGCGCAGGTCAAGCCATTGACCGTGGTCCGTTGACGAACCGATATGTGCACGAGGAAAGCACACTTACATCAGTTCCTGAATTCTGAAACCCCGTGTGCCATCTTACACATCTCGCCACGCGATCGTTGCCAAGACTATCCGTGCCACGGTTACAGTTGTCAGGCAGTTTTCTCGTTTGAGGGCTGCTGTGCACAGTTGCGACGCTGAATACATCATAATGATCCTGCGAGGCACAAGCAGCCACTCCTGTTGCCCGGCAGCACAGGCTGTAGCATGTGTGAGACCCCACCAACACCAGCAGAACAGACACGCCAGGTCCTGTCGCCAGCCTACATCCCAGCACAAACTATACAATGCCCTTGACCTCAGCATCTTTGCGAGGAAGGTGGCATGTGGCAGTTCCTACACCACGGGGCACGAGACCAGCTATGACATCTTTCACATCATTGACATGCATGACAACCCCCAACAACAGGACGATGACGATTACGATGTGTGGCACAATGACGATGATGATGATGCTGATTACGATGCTTTGATGATAGGGATGAGGAAGCAGCTGGATGATGAGGATGAGGATGACGTGAGTGTGCCCATCTGTGCTCCATGGCTAGGTGAAACGAAGTACGGGTGTGCTGGGTTCTTGATAGTACTACTGAAGTTCTTGCAGTTGCCTCCATGGGTGGGCGGCCAGAGGGGATGGAATACATGGCGCATGCAGACCCCACCGTGCATTTGGGGTGGGGGGGGGGGGCGAGGTTGTTACAAGTAGATACTTTCACTGCAAATCTGGCAAGCCAACCAGCCCCCCCCCCCCGCTAGCTACACAAGTAATCCCTGTGCCTAACACGCGCCCCCAAGACAGTGTGATTGAGTCTGGCAGTTTACATCATGTGCATCAGGTGCAAATCACAATGTATGCATTGTGACCATGTGAACGATCATGGTCATTTGAGGGATTGGGTGCCGCCACTTGTCCTTGTGCAGGCTCCCTTTGAGATCCACCACGTCCACGCCCGCCTGCCACTGCAGTGTGTAGCACTGGGTGATGCCAACACCCACGTGATCAGCTATGAGGATGGAGACATGGCCTGGAGTGCTGGTCTGTCCGACGGCTTGTTTGAAGAACTGAAAAAGTCAAACCGCTACAGGAACACTAGGCCGGCAGCCCCCTTATCCGGTGAAGCCCCACCCTTCACCCCTCGTCCACCTGGGTGTCAAGGGTGCGGTCAAGGGGGGTGCTAAGCCCTTCACCCTCCTACCCTTGACGGGTGAAGGGGGTAACCTTAGCGTGAAGTCCCCCCCTTCACCCTCTAGGATGAGACCCACGAGCCCCTTCGTTGGTTATGAGCTGCTCACACCCCTTTCAATGGCTTGAGATAACCATTTTGAGCATCAGAGAAGCACCACATGCTATACCAGCCCTGTTGGGGGAGGTCAAGGCAAAACATACGTCAGCTATGGTTATGGGAACGTCACTGTCGACAGCGCATGGGTCGCCTGTTAAAACTTCCTACTGCTTGCTGGAAACGTTATGTGCGACACCGACGTGTTTGGGGTAGGCCGGAAGTGAGATCACACACATGGCGCGGTTCACCTTCCAGGCGGTATATTGAGTCATGACCAGGCCACCATACGGCTAGAACACTTAAAATAAGTACTACAAGTCCATGTGTTGTCTCTGTGTCCCAGTCAGTCGATGCTTGTGAAGCAGCAGAGCAACATCGAATTCAATCACACTTCACCAGAAGCTATAGGCCTACAACGACGCCCACTCACACTGTTCATCCGTCTTAGAAGTTCCTTATATCCATAACAAGCAGTCAACATCACCCCACGTGCCTCTACGAGCGCATGCTTCTGCTGAGCAGCAGCATGCCTGCAACAACGCCAGCAGCACCCCAGGCCCTGCAGTCCTCTCTAGCGTGCTCCCAGTCATGGATGCATCCTGAAATCCGCAAAAGTGGAGACACATAACGGTGCCAGCAGCAGACCCAGCAGAGATTACCATAGGTCCCCACCCCTGCATGCTTCACAGCAGTGGCAACGGATGACCTAACAGCTTCGGGCCAGATGATCAACGTCGGGAAGAGCCTGAGCACCAACAGTGGCAACAATTCCGGGCGAAATGCACCTGGTGAGGCAACAGCAGCACCAGCAGCGGATGTGCATCTTGGACGGGGAGCACCACTTGCAGCAGCACCAGCTACAGCAGCACCACCAGAAAGTGTAGGCATGTAAAGCATGCTATTTGCGACGCCAGCATGCATAACCTAGAACACTGCAGCTGTGTTGTTGTTGTGCTTCTCTGCCAGATGCAGCCCAAGACGTGGCCTGTTTTGTGGCTCAAGACACACCCTGTGCTTGCTTTGCTCGCAGAGCTGATGACTCAAGCCCAAAGTGTGGAAGTCCGCTTTACCTCTGACTGCAAGGCTGAGACAAGGGCTGTCATGACACGAGTCAAGGCAGTACACTGAGGCATATCATGTGCATTACTACAAGAGCAAGCCTGTGGCATGCTGCCAGAGACATGGCAAGGACAGCAGCATGAAAGGTAGGCATATATCTATGCTTTGGGCTGCTTTGGGGGACACATTTTACAAATCAAACAATCTGCATACCCAGCACGCAGGCGGGACAGGCAGACAGGCATGTGCGTTCAACAGGCATGCTCAGCAGAAGTATGATGCCCAGCCAAGTGCAAGCAGTGTGTGTGATCCTCAACCGTGCATTTCATCTTCGGCATTGACAGTCGGGGCTGACATGCAATAAACATGGCCAGGACTGATACGTGCTGCTGCAATTTCTGCACACATCACTTATGTAGTCGTGCGGTGTGATGCTCAGAGACATTCATGCCTACTGCTGTCGTGCAGGATGCTGGCAAGCTGCTACGTCAAGCAACGCACCTTATCTTGGGAAAAAGTGCAGATACATCCACCTTTCAGCAAGCTCCAAACTTGCTGAGTCACAAGCTACAAGTGTGTGACCAGCGACCACCTTCACAAACATATTGCCTCATTGCATGGCTGAGTGTTACTGCTGGGTGCCTGCGCCAGCAAGGCATGCATTTCCCCACATGGGTGGATGTGTGGCGTTAGATAGGGTGTGTGGTCAGGTGGCTGTGGTTGGGGCAACTTTGCTAGCGTTGGCATGTTGCTGCATCAGCGAAATGTGGTTAGCACTGTACATACCATGTTGTGCACTGTCAAGACGCAGCATGTTGTGCATCACCAAGCAGGGTGACCTGCGAGGATGTGGTGGTGGCGGTGGTGGTGTAGGGGGGTTCCCTTCTGCGCTTAGCACATATGTCCCAGCGACAGCTGGGGCGAATGTGCGCTGCTGCTGCTATCAGATGGACTGCAATTTCATGCGCCAGCGTGCACCCCGGCCAGCAGACAGACCTTACAGGAGGCTTGTTGTTGTGTTTTACTACCTATCACCCCTGCTTACTGTCATCAGATCTGACATCTCTACCTTGCCGCCTTTGTGTAAGGCGGAGGGTATGGTGTTGCATGGCATTGGTGCATGCTTGTTACCATGAAATCATGTGTTGGTAGCTGTGCTCATGCTTGTTGACATGGCATGTGGCATTGGCAACTATGAACCACCCAAGTGCAGATATGCACAGCATACATGGTGAGCATCCTTTCAGCACTGTTCATGCACGCTGCCAGCATTTTGACGAGTAGCTGAACATACTACGCGTAGTAGGCAGGCCTGCTGCAACAGCCGTGACGACCTCAACACACAACCGAAAGTGAACAAAGCCCAATTGACATTGCCATGTCCAACACAGTGCCCTGCACATGCCAATGGCTGCTTGACATTGCCCTGAAATGTGATGCACAACACAGCCAAGCCCCTTAGTGAGAACCCCCTTGTCCAGCACGCGCCAAGCCCCTTATCTGCATGGCGGCTAAGCCCCCCCCCCCCCTTCACCCAGTAGGCGTCAAGGGGCCCCCCTTCACCCTGGCTGCCCCCCTTGACGGTCGCACGTCAAGGGGGTTGTCCAGCCGTCCAATAAGGTTACCCCCTTGACCGGATAAGGGGGCTGCCGGCCTAGTGGAAGTCATTAGCAACTGTAGCATTGGGGCGCAACCAAGGCAGTGACAGCTACAGCACAGCAGCAGACCCTGGAGAGGTGTGGTTCATGATGCGAGACACGGGAACAACATACATGGGTGATGGGTGTGAGGCAGACCTGCGGGATCTGTGGTGGGACTCCACAGGTGACGATAGAGTCGTTCGGGTGGCCTTTGCGCCAAGCCGTGGCTGGTGCGTTCGCAAAGAAGGTGGGGGTGGTCAGTGGGATAACCTGCCGGACTCTCTCATCGACATCCTGATGGAGCACTGGTGGGCTGAGGGTGGCATGAGGCAGCTGTCTGTGGGGCACAACGGCGAGTGGTTTGTGCTGTTTGAGTCGGGTGTGGCTTGGCACCAAGGCTTGCACCCCTCGCTTGCCCGAGTGCTCAAGGCTGGCAAGGTCGGCGGCCGCGCCGTCAAGGTTGAGTGGGTTGAGTTGGGCCCTGATGGCACGTTTGTCGCGCTGTTTGATAAGCACACTGTGTGGTATGGCTCACAGGACCTGACAGAGGACCTGCTGTCACGTCTGTGACCACAAATGGAAGAGGTTCAGCTTGGCTGCATGGTACTTTTGGTTTATACTGCATGGCTGTTGTAACCTCATGCATGTACCTCATGGCATGTGGCCTCAACTTGAGGGCAAGTTGGCGCCACAGCGTGCTGCCCAGTCAGCCCTCCCACTGTGGATGAAATGTAGTTATGATCTGCTTGCCTGACGGGTGCAGTTGTTCAACGACCCTACACACCCTAACAGAAGTCAGGGAACAGCCCGTACCAGCCCTGGCGCCATTCACCAGCCCACCACCCTGATCAGGAGCTTGAAATGCAGCACCTGCATCCTTCTCCCCGGAAGCAATCAGGGGTCAATACGCTTGAAGAGCTTCTTGAGTGGCAACACGATGTTAACACATGCCAACTCTGCTACGCCGTGCTTGAGCCAGCTGTCAGGGCTATAAACATGCAAATGTGCTGTCATGTTGAGTCAACAGTGTTGACCATGTCACATGGAGGTACCGGGTGGTTGTGAGCTGCACACCTGTTTTCCCCAGCAATACAGCATGCGTAGTCAATTACATGTAGTTGAGCTGAGCCACTAGCACACATCCTGTACAATTCTGAAGTTCAAAGTCCGTCAGGCAGCCTTGCAATGCTGTAGGGATCCTCATGCTATCCTATTTACGTGTAAGAAATTTTCCTAGGCGTTCATATTCGTTTCAGCAACGGTAGCAAAAGGCAACAGCAGCAACAAGGCCCACACCCCTGCTTCACTCAAGGCCCCTTGTCGCTGCCTCCATGGTCAATTCACTAACAACATCCACCAAGTTAATCCGCAAATCATGGACCAGTCAGGATATAAGCGACCTCGCTCTCCTTCTAGGACTGTGGAGCAGGTCAAAGTTGCCACAGCAACAGCAGGCCTTGCCCTACTACAGCACCCAGTTGACCCTTCACGACCGGAGATGGCAGTGCTTCATCAGCGAAAGAGATGCAAGCAGCATTTAGGCATCCCTTTAGGCACCAACAGTCCCACACAGCTGTCCAGCACAGTCGGCACACAGCAGATGCCATGCAGGTCGCAGTCACCCGAGGTAGATGCAGCAGCGGTGGTGCACATAACACCAAGCAAGAGTGCAGGATGCACAGATAGACAGGTAGGGTGATAGGCTATGCGGCCTGTGTGCTGTGCCATGCTGCGGCACATGCTCCCTGTCTGTTCAAAGCAATGCAACTTGTTTGCCCATCGTGCGGCTGCCATATCATCATGTGTTCAACAGCAGTACTGCCTAAGATACCTACCATTTGCACGCTGTGAAAGTATTGGCCAGGTGCTGGTACCATTGGCAACTGTCAACCACTGCACATGCAGCCAGTGTCAGCACAAATGCATGAAAAAGCTGCCTGCACATGCCTTCCACCACGCCCACAGGTGGAGAAGCTTGCGTTGAGCAATGCAAGCAACACTATTGGGCGCACGCCACCAGCAGCCTGCCCGCAGCCAGCAGCTACTGGCGCACTGGCTGCTGTGCAGGACAGCACCACAGCAGAGCCGCCACACAAGTCTGCAGTACAGGGCCCCAACAGCACCTCTACGTCGCCACTTACCACTGCACCCTATAGGGCCTACCAGCCACAGCAACAGCACCATGGGGCCTGTTCAGCAGCAGCACATGACACAGAAGCAACACCAACAGCTGCTGCTGTACCGGCATCAGTACCAGCACCACCCGCACCAGCACCAGTACCAGCGCCAGCTGCCGTGGCTGCAGGGCTATCAGTTGCAGCCACCGGAGCCCCCCGGTCCTGCAGCATTGCTGGTGCTGGCGCCAGCAAGGCATGCCTTGGCAGGGCCGGCCCTGGCGCCAGTGCAGCAACTGCTGCTGGCCTGGCTGCTTGTGGCTCATTGCTTGCTGGTCCTGCCGGCGCTGCCGCCACATTTACCGGCGCAGCCAGTGAGTGTGATCCCTTTGACTACGAGCCTCCTGCTTTTGGGGCTATGGAGCGGCAGGCCAGCAGGAGCAAAGCAGTTGGGCAGGCAGAAGCAGGTGCACCATCTGGCGCACCAGCTGCTGCCCACAACACAAAGCTACTGGACCTGGTGAGAGAAGCTGTGGTCAGGCACAACCAGCAGCCTGCAACAGCCACAGCAGCAGTCACAGAGCCCCGCCGGCAGCGGCAGCGGCAGCCACAGCAGCAGCAGGACCCAGCCATGCAGCCTGCACCTAGCGGGGAGGCGCTGCAAATGTTGGCAGCACTTGCTAGTATGCCCAGCTTAGCAAGGGAGAGCCACCTGCAGCCCAGCAAGGCACGTGCCTGCCGACACCCTGCTGCTGCTGGTGCTGCTGGTGCATCTGCGGCAGGTGCCGCCTTCACACCCGTGATCGCTGTGAGTGCCAGCACCTGCACCATTGCACAGGTCTCCCAGTGGAACTCGCCCCTGGAGACTGCACTGATGAGGTGGGCAAAGGCATGCGGCGGTGCAGGCCCAGCCCGGCGCTCCACCCCTGTGGTCGACCTGCTGCCACGCTACAACACACTGTTGGCCATGTATGACGCCCAGTACAGCAGCAGCAGTCTGGCGGCTGGCACAGTCGCCTATGAGACTGGGGTGCTGCACAGGTTCCTCACAGCCAACAGGCTTGCGTTTGAGTGCAGTGAGGACTATGCAGCAATGCTGGGCCGGCTGAATGAGGCCCACATCAGGTACAGCCAGCTGAAGGCCATACACTGCAACACCACACGGGCAAAGCATGCAGCAGCAGCAGCCCCACCCCAGCAGCCTCGCAGGCACAAAACTGCAACGCGCACTGGACCAGCGGGTGACACACAGCAGCGGGGGGCTGCTACCGCTGCTGCGACCACCGCAGCAGCAGCGCCAGTGGCAGAAGCATCAGTGGCAGAAGCTACTGGTGCTGCTGCTGCTGCTGCTGCTCAGACAGAGCCAACGGCAGCAGCATTGCTCCAGGTAGGGCAGGCACACAGCACTGCCACTGCTGCTGCTGCTGCAGCGGCGGCGGCGACCGCAGCGACCGCAGCGACCGCAGCAGTCACCGCTGCTTTCCTTCCAGTGCCAGGTCAAGGTGTCACATTCCTCCAGCTGGCTAAGCAGCTGGCCGGCAGCGGCTGCGACTGGGGCTTGGCTGTGCTGCTGAGCCTGGCCAAGCACTCGCACGGCCTCACAGAAGACAGCGAGGTGGGCCCTTTCCTGCAGATGTACACCACCTCAGAGAAGCTGCAGCAGCTGAGGGCGTATGCCAATGGTGGCAGCACAGCAGCTCAAGAGCTGCTCAGCAACGTCCTAAATGGCCTGCTGCAGCTGCTGCAGAGGCCTGAATTGGAGGCTGTGCTGGGTGTGGCAACACGGTGTGAGCGGCTGGTGGCGGTCTCAAAGCTCTATTGGAGTGTGGAGGCAAGCTTGGAGGCACACGACAGAGCGCAGCAACAGGCCGCCGCCGCTGCTGCAGCTGCAGTTGGCACTGGCAGGGAGGGTGTGCGGCAGGAGGGAGGGCTTAGGCGGTTGCCAAGCAACGTCGCACGGCAGGCAGCTGGGGGCCAGCAGCAGCTGCCGCCAGCACGGCTGCTGCAGCGGCAGGGACGGATGGAGGACACTGGGGCTGGGTTGGCAGCTGCAGGGGTTTCTGCAGCTGTTGAGGGCACCGCATTGGGAGCACCTGGGCGCTCAGCAGCAGCATCAGGAGGTGCCGCTGCCGGCCTGATGCTGCAGCGCCCACCTGTGTCGCTGCCTGCAGGGCAGGCTGCCACAGCAAGGGCTCCACGGCCCATTATTGCAGGCCGTGATCCTGCAGCAGCTGATGGTGCCCTCACGCCTCAGCGTGCTAGCTGTGCTTCTGGGCGCAACATGAGCATGGCAGTTCTGCTGCAGCAGCTGCAAGCAAGCCCTGATGCTGCCGCTGTCAGCGGCGGTGGCGGCTGCTGGGTCAGTTTGCAGCACTGCGTCCAACGCATTAAAGAAAGTGCATCATGCTTCGTTGGTGTGAACGACATCCCAGCATCGCTGCTGGTGACGAACTATATAGCAGAAGTAGGGGAGAAGGCACAGCAGTGTCTGAACGCAGCGTGTGCTGTGGTTGAGCAGGATGGGGGACATACTGGGGCAGCTGAGTGCTCAGCTGTCCTGCATGAGGTTGAAGGTCTGCTGCTGCTGGCACAGCAGCCTGTGCTGCTGCAGCTGTTGGGTAGGCAGAAGGTGCAGGAGTTGGTTGGGGGCCTGCTAGGCTGCAAGCAGCGGCTGCGGGACACATGTGCTACCAGAATCATGTTGTGATGATGGTGGTGCTAAGCTTCTCCACATGGCGGGTGCCGACAATTTGCATTGTTGGCAGTAGTCCCGGGTAGCAGTACAGTTGTGTTTGTCTGTGCTCATCTTGTCCATGCATCAGGGGCGCAGTGTACCAGGCAGTACTGCCAGGCACTGCAGCACCAGTGTGTACCAAAGCAGGTGTGTGCACACCATGTCTGGCTTGTCATCATGTTCGGGCAGCTACACATGCGCAGGTGTGAAGAGAAGGTGTCAACTGTCACAGTTCTGCTTGTATGACATCATATGACATCATGATGTACCACCATGTTTGGGTGTTTGCGTGGGTGTTGTGGGGTGTTTGTCATGTTTGCAGGGGTGTTGGCATGCGATTCCTGGGATGTTTGCATGGGTGGTGTTCTCGGGTGTTTGCATGCGCGGCTCTGGCAAGCCTTGATGCCCTCTGTCCCTTTGGGTACCAGTGTTTGTGTGCAGAGGCCCAGTGGCCACACCAGTGCACTACGTTGCGGGCATAGCCTACGCCAGTGGCGTGCGGCTCTTTGGTGCAGAAAATGAACGTGTTGTGTGATGCCCGTCGGCATGTGACCTGGCAGACGTGATGGCTCCTGCCTCACTCTATTCAACCACCCATGAACTGGGTGGCGCTACTTCCTGGTGTTGGTCACCTTCAAGGCTTGTCCTCCTCCTGCCAACTCATGGTGCTTATTGTCCATCCACAGTTACATGCTCTGGCGTGTGCAAACAGTCTGCCACACTTTGAGTGACCAATCTTTTTTCTACACGCTAGCGCTGTTGTCATTTTTGCACGCAAGACAGACATGGCTGTGGCAGGCACCTTCCTTGCTGAGCATGTGGTGTGCTTCATATCTTGAGTTCACTTGTTGTTGCTGTGGTCTGATGCGAGCGAGCGAGCCACCTACCTGCATCACCTGTGACCTGCATGCCTACATGTGTCCACAAGCTCGGTGCCAACACTCTTCAGGGGGCCTAGAGGAAGGGTACCGCAGAAACGTGCCAGTTTGGGCGCGTGATTATGCTATTGCCCTGTCATGATGACAGGTTGATCAGTTGACGGGCTGGCAAGTGCTGTTGTACTTCGGTGTCAGTACATATTTGCAAAACCAAACAGCTTCGCGCACGGTCACGTAAAAGGTAACAGAGTGCGTTGAAAGTCAGGTTGCACCAAGCTTTTGACAGAACCAGACCAGTCCAGCTCCAACTTTTGAGTTGTGATTTTCAAACCAGAAAGGTAACGAAACTTCGATCAAGCCTTTGTAAAGATAGACATTTGTACCGTGGTCTTGTGCATATCGCTTCGTAGGACAGCATAGGCTGTGTTGTCGCTGTGGACTCTGCACATCTGATGTTGCTTTGTCTCTGCACTTGAACGTCCTCTCCAGGCCCTGAGGCACGTTGATTAGCTTAAGTTCCATTACCTCATAGCCCTGCGGTGCCCCTGCCCAGCATCAGAGGACGCTCCTCGCCACCAACCCCCCAGGCAGCCCAACCGCCACCATGGCGGTTGAAAGACTCTCCAGCAGCAGGAGGCCCCAAGGTGGGCTGCTGCTGGCCCTTTGCACCCTCGCTCTGATGTTGGCTGTCATCACCACTGCTTCAGCGGCTGACAGCACTGGCAGCAGCAAGAAGGCCACTGGTGGTTCAACAACCCCGCCTCCCCCCTCCCAGCAAGAGGCAAGGAGGAGGGAGGTGCTGCAGCGGCGGCGGGAGAGGAACCTCAATCAGCTCCACGACTCGGAGACACGCCAGCACCCAGCGTCACGCAATGTCAAACCCCAAATCCCCTTCCTGGGTAACAGCAAGACTGGCAGGGCTGCCCCAACAACACTGCCAGGCTCCTGGATTGTGCAGCTGTCCATGCCCTCTGCAGCAGTTGCCCTGGCACCACCCACCGGCAACAGGGCTACTGTGGCAGCTATTGTGGCTGATCCCAGCACCGACAGGCGTGGTCGCAATGTCACAGCAGCACAGGCACACGCTTTGGCTGTTGACGCCAGCATCTCTGACGTGGCTCGTGACACAGAGATTGAGGGTAAAATCAGTCAGCGCTTCAACTATGCCCTGTCTGGGTTTGCTGTCAAGGCCCTCACAGTAGCAGAGCTGCAGGCGCTGCGCTCCAACCCCCAGGTGCTGTCGGTCACACCCAGCAGAATGCGCAAGGCGAACACCTTCACCTCCCCATGGTTCCTAGGCCTGACATCAAAGCAAGGCCAGTCACCAGCGGGTGGCGGTTGGGACACACACGGCTACAGTGCCACACAGCCTCAGGGTGTTTGGGACAAGGTGCGAGGAGCTGTTTGCTGCTGGTCTCAAGCACAATGGGGGGTGCTCAGATGCAGCAGCACCGCTGTGTGACACTTTCTGATTGGCAGTCAGCCAGCATTCGTTGCCCTGTGGCTCATAGTGTGTCAATGCAATGGGTTGCTCATGTTGTGTTGTCGCGGTGTGCAGAACTACCGCTGTGTGTGCCGGTGCATACGCATGCATGCGTGACTGACTGAACACACATGCATAACATTGATGTTGGCACTTGCCTGCTGCGTCCCACTTCTGTCAACCATGCTTGTGTGCCTGTGTAGCTGGGTGGCGTGTTGGGGCCTGATGGTGCAGGAGAGGATGTGATAATAGGAGTGCTGGACCAAGGGTGAGCTGCAGTCGGTCGTGCTGTTTGCTGTGTTGTGTGCTGTGTGACTGACCCCAATCCGGACTAGGGGAGAAGAGAGTGTGGTAGAGTTGGCACTGGTGACAGAGACAGAGACCCAGTGCATGTCATGCTGCATGCATGTTGTGGTGCAGGAGAGCAGCTGTTGCACATGCTGTTGCCACATATAAATGCTTACTTGTGCCTGTTGTGCGTGTTGTGCCGATGTTGTGTTGTGGCCCTTCACACAACAACCATCACCACCTCAGCATCTACATGGAGGATCATACTAGCTTTGCTGAATCAGAATACTGGCCTGCCGCCAACGACCTGCGCGGCCAGTACTACTCAGCACCCCCAAAGGGCTGGAAGGGCATCTGCCAACCTGATGCTGACGGCACACCCTTCCCCTGCAAGTAAGTGTGCTATGGCAACTGTTGTAGATATTAACAGTGTTACTCCGCGCTATGTGACCCGCATGCCGGCTGAACCAAAGCAGTCAGCATTTGCGCACATGCTTCGTTCTTCAAGAATAATATGTCCAACTGCAGCCTATCGATGTCCTTGTGTGACTGTCTAGCAAAGTGTGTGGCGTCAACCAGCCCTGTTGCTCAATGCTTGATGGATGCGCGCGCGTGTGCTGTTCTGCTTGCACGACACACAGCAACAAGGTGATTGGCTGCCGCTACTTTTACGAGGACAGATATCCTGGGGGCGAAGGCTTCCCGCCGGAAGAAGTCAAGGGGTGCAGGTATGTGGCAGGGGGGGCTGTTTTGGCAGTTGGTTGGAACCAGAGTGATGCATGCTTGACTTGCGGGCACACATGACTAGGTAGTGCTTTGTTTATGCGAGTGGAGATGCTGTTTCTGCCCTAGACAACATCAGTGCCGTCTGAAGGCTCAAGTCTTGGGAGCGCAACGCAAACAGGCTCAGCTGTGTGCGCCCGCGGCCTGAAGTTCAAGGCTTGGGGACAACATTTGCGCAGTATGGGCAACACAAGCCGTATGCTGTGCCTGCAGAGACTCCACCACATGGGAGCATGCTGCACTCCGGGGCCACCCCCCCCCCCGTTTTACACATGGGGCAACCGGCCTACCCAGGGGTGTGAAGGGGTTCCGAAGCCCTACTGCTGGTTCTGTATTCAGCTATCGCCTCGACAACTGCTCTGCTGCTACTGTTGCCGCTGCCGCCGCTGCTGCTGCTGCTGCCACCGCTGCTGCCGTTGCTGTTGCTGCTGCTTCTGCTGCCACAGGGACATTGACGGCCATGGCACGCACTGTGCCAGCACTGCCGGCGGCAATTACGGAGCCGTTGTCTCGGACCTAGGTCTGCCCAATGCCTTCCTCAGTGGCGTAGCCCCGCGTGCCAGGCTGGCGGTGTACAAGGTGTGTTTCTTAATTGAAGACGGCGCTGGGTGTGCCTATACAGTTGTTGACACTGTGTTTGTGTAAGAACGCAACCAGCCGCGGCCGGGGACCACAATGGTGCTGACGGATCAGCCTGTTTCGGAAGTCTGGCGCGGGGCAGGCATGCATGTGCGGACACCGTGTATGTGCAGTGCCTCAACACACTATGCTCAAAACTGGCAGCTGTGTGTTGCATGCATTGTGATCTGCTGCTGACAGGTGTTGTGGGGCTCAGCAGGCTACGGCACAGACATCGACATTGCTGCTGCAATTGAGGCCGCCATTCGAGACGGTAAGCAGTGAGCAATCTACATGATGCTAGCACCTGACCCCAATGTACATACACACCGTGTACAGTGTTCAATACACTGCTTATAAGCAGTATACGCATGCATGCCAACACAGTGTGCTTGTGTGTCCCGGCTCTTGATCAGGTGTTGATGTTTTGAGCTCTTCGCTGGGCGATGACGTCTATTGGGACACGATGGCTGATCCCGTGCAGATCGCGTTCCTCAATGCAGGTCAGTACTTTGGGGTGGAGGTGGGGTTTGTGGTGCTGGAATTTTCGTGTGTCCATTCATGTCGAGCGGCTTGTGCGCAAGGCTTTTGTTGTGCAGTGAATATGTGTCTTATATCTTGTATGAAGCTGTCACAGTGTGTGCTGCTACAAAGCAGAATATGGTTCAGAATTGTCGTTGGATATCTCGCGCCGATCAATGGCGGGCGATTTTGTTTTCCCGAGTCGAGCCACGTCAAAAGCCAAACCGCTGCATCTTCTGTTGTTGTCAAATCCGTTTTTTGGCGTATATCAACGCTGTGAACCCAACTTGTGCTTGCTGCTATTTTAATTTTGTTGAACCCCTGCCATCGCTTGGTGAACAACAGCCGACGCAGGAATTGTGAATGCACAGTCAGGGATGAATGCGGGACCCAGCCCGAGCACCGTAACCAACAACGCACCTTGGAGCATCACCGTTGCCGCTTCAACGCTTCCGCGCGAGGTGACAGCCCCCCTACTGCTTGGAAACGGTTCCCAGGTGAAAGGCAAGGCCATCCAGAGTGTGCCTTTCGGACCACACCCCCTGGTCTACGCCAGGGACGCAGCCACGAATACAGCTAACTTGGACGATGCGCGCCGCTGTTTCAATGGAACGCTGGACCCTGCCAAGACAGATGGCAAGATTGTGGTGAGTTTTTGTTGATGTCTGGCGGGTGGAGGAGGACAAGACACCCTCCTCTTGTGTGTTTCAACCACAAACCGCAAGTCGGCGCACCTCAAGACACCCCGTGACAACACACGCCGCACTGCCTACTGCCTTTCTTGCGTGCGCAGGCGTGTGACCGGGGGATCACTCTCTTTGTTGAGAAAATCGCTGAAGTGAGGCGCGTGCGCGGCGTAGGGGTTGTCATGATGAATGTACCTACAGGCTCAACAACGGTCTCCTTGTTCAAGTACACCCTGCCATACATTCATGTGGACGTCACAGCTCGCGAAGCAGTGCTGGCATACACCACAGCGGCTGCCGGCGCTGCTACTGCCACCATCGGAACCTCTGTGTTCAGCTACGACGCCGTGGCTCCTGCCATGGCAGACTTCTCCAGCCGAGGGCCCTTCCCGATTGCCAATGGAGCGATCCTCAGTCCAAGTGTGACAGCGCCAGGTGAGTGAGTTGTTTGGGTGCACAAGGTGTGTGTGTTGGGCATAGGGAGTACATGTGCAGCCAGCTGTGTGTTGAATACATAAAATCACATGAGGTCAAATCAAATCAAATCAAAGTTACACCTCAGGTATTGCGGGACGCGTCAAGAGGAGATAATGCAGCAGAATGAGAGGGCAGGAGAAACGAGATGATGATGATGTGTGTGTGTGTGTGGGGGGGGGGGGGGGTAGTTCAGTCAGCTGCATTTGTATCACCTATAGTAGCAAAAGACAGGCAGATTGGGTTGGGTTTCTGCTGATAGTGCAGGCCACATTGTTGCAACACCATTGCCAACCCCCCAACACACCTTGCCCCACCTCACCATGATTGCTGCAAACGCACATGACACACTTTGCTGTTCCATTTGTGTAGGTGTGGACATTCTGGCGGCAGTTGTACCAAATGCTGACGTAGGACTGTATGAATTCTACTCAGGTGGGTGTCCAGGTCTGACCTTGGGGATTTGGTGTTGTTTATGAAGCTGCCATTGTGACACTTGTGCTTGTCGCTGCCTGCTTTGTCCGTGACATATATACAATCACAAACGGGTGGGGACTTTCACCCACCCCAGCACTAGCCAGCAAGCAATAGATACATCGCAGAGACCAGCTGTGTTTCCTGCTCCCTGCCTACTCTCATGCCTGTTTTTGTCTGTTGTGAATGTTGGCGTGGCAAAGCAGGCACCAGCATGGCATGCCCCCACGTGGCTGGTCTGGCTGCGCTACTCAAGGACGCACACCCCCACTGGAACCCAATGACAATCAAGTCAGCAATGATGACAACAGCCTACACGGTGAGCGTGCTGGGAAGGTTGAACGCTGCCATGTGTGCATGTTTAGTGCTGTATCTGCCAGCCTGGTACCAGGATACTTGGTTGCCATATGGTGTGGAGAACACCAACACGACAGGGAAAAAACAAGTCTTGCTAAACTGATGTTGTGATGTTGTGGCCCTGTCTTGTGATCTCTGTGTGTTGTGCAGCGTGACACTGCCGGCGTTGTGTTTGGCACACCCCGTGACTTCGGTGCTGGCCACATCAAGCCCACATCAGCCTTCAGCCCCGGCCTTGGTGAGAGCCGCGTGTGTGTATGTTGATTGAGTGGGATTGAAACAGGACCCAACACAGCCATCATCAAGTTGTGCGTGTGTGTGTGTGGGGGGTGGGGGGTGTATGCACCAGATCATCGGGGTGTCAGGTGCAACACCTGTTGCGGCAGCATGTAGCACCTTGCTGGTTGGCCGTGCAACGCAGCAATGCTCCAAAAGCCTGTTGCAGCCTGGTACTCTTCAAGCCACAACAGCCTGAAGTCTGTGCTTGTTGCTGCTGCTGCCGCCGTTGCTGCTTGTCTGTGCCATCATGCAGTTATCACATCGTCTCGCACCAACTGGCAAACCCTGTTGTGTGCTGCGGAATCGCACTTTGCCTACCCGGCATGCGAGAGACTGTGAGTTGGGGCACAACTGAACTAGCTGCTTGGGTGTCTAGGTCATGTGTGCTTGCAACGCGGCAAATGTGCTTAGTGAATGTGTGCCTATTGTGATAGCTATCACGCGTATTGCTTTGCTACGCAAGGATTGCCAAGGCATGTCTGACGCCTTTGCATCTGCTCCGCACGCCCCCTGCTGTCATTTCACAACACTACCACTTTGTGCCGCAGGTGCCCATCTGCACAGGTCACACCCGCACAGGTCAAGGCCCGCCAGCTGCGCAGCACTGTCAGTGAGTATGGCTACAATAAACCCGACCGCCACTACGAGGGATACGGCAGCGATGAGCACGCCGGGTTTGATCGTCTGGTGGCATCAACATGCCCGTCGGACAAGGTGTCTTTCGACATCAACGGGCCCTGGGTTTCTGGGAATGTGGGCGACACCCTGATTGTGCGGCGCACACTCACCTCTGTGTGTGCTGAAGATGGCCCTGTGACCTTCAAGGCCGTGGCAAGCGCAGCACCCGGTAGCCGCTTTTCAATTAGCGTGTGGCCGTCAGAGGTGACCCTGTCTGAGGGGGAAAGCAAGACCGTGACAATCATTGTGACAACGATGATGGCTGTCAAGGCCACGCCTGGCACACCACTCAACGATTATCAGACTGGCCAGGGGAGGTTATTGCTGGTTGTTTTTTGTGGGGAGATGTGCTGAGGGCTGCCATCCTGGACCAACTTTTGTTGCCGGATCCGGAGTGATCGCTTGCATGCGATTTTGACATGAGCCCTGTCAGCCAGACAAGTGTGTGGTTGTGTGGCACAGTGACAGTACACGGCAACCCTACCCATGCTTGTTCACTGCTTGGAGCCCCGCTTGCCACCTCTACCATGGTATCGCCAATTGCATGCATGTCATGTCAACGCAAACACTCCCTATCTTGCTGTCGCTTCATTGTCTCTCGTCTGCAGGTGGTGTGGTACTCCGACAAGGGCCATGCCGTGCGCATCCCTGTGTCCGTCAATTTCAGGGCTGTGCTTGCCCCCGAGCTGATCGACCCTGTGCCCACCCAGCCAGACTTCAGGTTCGACTACGGCATCAGGACGGCGGGCCCCACATCAGTGAAACTCCGCAGCACCGGGTTGCAGCCTGCGGAGGTTGTGCAAGTGCCCATGGAAGGCAGCGACGAGGAACCACCCTACGCTATCTACAACCTCATCCTCACAGAGCCTGTCGAGCTCTTTGCCGCTGGCTTGTTTTTGGGCGACCAGGAGGCCATTCTCGACATGGAGCTGTACTCGAAAGACGGTGAGGAGATTGCTGTGGCCAGGCGCGGACACCAGAATACGACCCTCATCGAAGTGACAAACCTGCGAGCCGGCGAATACGAGCTCTACATTGATGCCGTCAATTGGGATGTGAACGTGTTTGACGCTCAGCTGCACATGTGGAGGTTGGCATATGTTGACCCACAGGACCCTCTTGGTCTCATGACAGTGTCTCCCTTCAGTACTGTTGATGTGGAGGCTTATGGTACCGGCGCTGTCAGTGTTGCGTTCAACAACATCAACATCCCTACGTCTTGGCCTCCCACCAGGTGAGGGTGGTGGGTCGTGGGGTGCTTGCGTGTGTGTTTGTACCAGATGCTACAGTGCATGCATGCCGAGTAGCTGTGCACAAACACAGGGACGGCTTGCAAAACACAACTCGAGCACGCATTGACAGAGTGCGCCTTGACTGCTCATGCCAGCATCTTGCACGCAAGTGTTATTTCTGTTTTTTTTTCTGTTGCAAGCTGAAGGCGATTGCTGTCTGCGGTGTGTCGTCGCTCCTTGGGTTTCTTTTGTCCGCTCCACCATACACCCAAACATAGGTACCTGGGTTACATCGGCTATCAGAGGGAGGACTCTGCTGAGGTGACAGACACCACCCGAGTCTCTATCTTCTTCCCCTTGGTGAGGTTCTAAACAGGCGGCAGCAGCAATGGCGGCAGCAACAGCCGCTGAAAGCAGATGTCTGTCTGCTTTCAACGGCTGTGTGAAGGATGGGTGATGGGTGAGACAGCGTGTGTGCACACATGTTGTGCTGTGACAACCCACACATAATGCTGATGTAAGGAGATGACTCATGCTTTTGAGGTTGGGCCATGTGTTCCAAACGTGTGCCTTGGGCGTGTGTGCGCTGAAGCACATACACACAATTTGTGTGTGCACAACGCGGAAACACACACAATGCATGCCACTTGGCATGTTGGTTGTGCCGGAGTGCTCCTGCATGTATGATGTGTTGCGGCTTGATAAATGCCGCGCGCATGTTTGCAGATGGGTTTGGTGAGTGGTGCTAGTGGTTGTTGCTGCTAGTGGTGTGCTACACAAAGACGCATCTTTGGGGTGAGCAAGGGAGGGAGAAGGGGTCCAGGAGGGAACCTGCATGGCATGCGAACATATGTGCATCGTGGAATCAGTATGCCACGAACGCATTGGGTTGCACATGGTGCGTTTGATCAGCAGCATGTTGGGCCAGACAACAAGGCATATGGCATGTGTGGTTGTTGGGTGGGGCTCATTAAGAGGCAGCGCGTGGCAGTTGTGAAGGGTTATCCGGTGGGGTGTTGCTTTTACTACAAGCTCGGCAGCTTGCTGAGTGCACGCATCAGCATGTCACCTTGTTGTGTTGCACACGAAGCATGGGTGTGTTGTCTACAGCCAAAGGCACCCTGGCTTGGTGGTGGTATGGCCATGTGGCACCAGTGCTTTCACAATGGTTGCTTTCGACTTGATGTGTGCCGGTGTTTTCACTTCTGTTGCATCCGTCCTGTGGTTGCCGTCATGTTGGTGTTGCGCCTACCTGCCACGCCTTCCGATGGGGTTGGGAGCTGAGCTATGCACTGGAGGGCATATGGTGCGGTAGTTGTTGCAGAAAGGGGCATGTTGAGCCAGTGACCATGTTGCTTTGCAGGATATACATCTCCTCGGCTTGATTGTGTGTGGGAATAAGGCAAGGCCCTTCCGACACGGTGTCACTTGCTTACTGCTTGCCAGCCTTGCCGGTTTTGAGTGACAACCTTCGCTGAAGGCTGCTGATGAGCTCACGGGGACTGCCTTGCCTTCATTGGGTCAAAGCTTTGACCTTAAGGGGGCCGTGCTGGTGCATAAAAAGGGGTTCAGTACAGTTCACACCGTGTGTCTGTGCCTCTGTCATCCTCCAAGATGTGTGGCCGCTGCACGTGCACAAGGTGCACCTTGTGTGTGACATCTGATGCATGCTGGACACTTTTGTTGGGCTGGAGTGCAATTTCCCTTGTCGGGCGCATACCACGTAGATCACATTGGACGTGCTCGTCTGGCAAGTGCTGAAGGGGTCTGAACACATCTGGTGTTTTTGGTATTAGCAACCTGTGGTTGATGAAGGGTGGTGGCTTTGCCTATGCATGCTCCGTGCCGCTTGCACCCATGTGTACTGCTAGCTTGATTAGCATAGTCAATTGCATCGTGCTGGCATCTGTGGTGCGTTGGTGGTGAGGGGGGGGGGGAGGGTCTGAAAGGAGCAGGGCAATGTTTGCGAGGGCATGCCGGTGGTGGTGGAAGACAACTCTGAAGTGAAGGGCACAACCCCTCGGTCTCCAATTGGGCAGGGGTTATGCAACCATATGCTGGTTGATTTTTTGGACTGGTATGGCTTGGGTTCATCTTTGTGTTGTGGCTGGCACTGGCGGGCACTGGCAGTTGGCAGTGTTGGCAACCTTCTGGTGTTCGTGACGCACGTTGTGACACAGTGTCGGGCGTCGTGATAACACTCCTGCAAAAGAAGGTAGGGTCTGCAGTGTTGCTTGGGTGCAACACAATGCATGCATACTTGAATGTGCACGTGCAGACGGGGCGTTTGAGGTGCCCACCAACCGTGTGACCGCTTCCGTGTGCTTCATCATGACATGTGTTAGGTGAGAAGGGTCGTGGATGGCAGTTGTAGCGGGCAGGACCGTAAATACATGCGGAAATCTCTCGTGGGTGCACGCTTGTGGCTGCATTTTGGCTGAACTGTTACAGTAGTGGTGAATGCCGAGTTTTAGATTCGTTGTGTTGATTGTTGAGGCAGTTGGTCGTTGTGTTGGATGTTGAGGCAGTTGCTGATTCTTCAGCCAGGAGCCGTCAACTGGGTGGTTTGCAACCCCACCCTGGGTGCTTCAAGGGCAGGCTGATCAATGCATGTTGGTGTGCCTCGCAGACAACCGCGCAGGCGATGTAGGTGCACGTGCACGTCCTATTTGTGGGCTGCCATGAAAGCGGAGCCTTGGTGATGTAGCGGGCTGGCTGCGTATGGACAACAAGGATGTGATGCTGCAGTGTTCTGACGCGGGTTGTAACAGCTGAATGGTTGCAAGAAAGAACAGCTTGACATGAAAGAACAGCTTGAAAATACAGCGCATGCTGATTGAGGGCTGAATGAAGCAGCTGCAGCAGGCGTTCCCAACAGTCAGGGAGACAGCTAGATTCTCTCCGCAGCTACAGCCACCGTTGCATATGCAACAGCAAATTGCCCCCGGGGGTCTGGTAACTGCGGCTAGCTTGCAGCCTTGCCAGCCACAACAACTTGTAGCTGCAAGGGTTTGGGGGGCCCCAAAGCTCGTCTAGCTTCAGCTGCACATGCACATGCATCACTAACCACTTCTTTTCGTTGACAAACACGGCAGCTTCAGCCTCTGCGATCTTACTAAAACTTGCAGCTGCACAAGCAGCCGCTGCTGCCGCACCCTCGCACTTGTCAGCAGGGGGGCCTAGAACCTGTACCGTACACTGTACCGTAAGTGACTTCAGGAGCATTGCAGTGCCACTTGGCAAAACACCTTTGCAGAGGGCCCCTGTTGCCGGGCACTGGTGCGATGGACACAGGTGTCCGTGTGCTCATCCGACAGACCTACTGCCAAGCTACCCTTCACTACTCGCCTTGTATGACCGCTTGTACAACAGCAGCACCCTAACAGCCTTAGAAGTAGGTGCACTGCACACCTTCCTTGAGACCAATCAGCAAACCCTGAGTTGCAGGCTTGGCTACGGAACAGGGGGTGAGGATAGTATGTAATCAGCGTGTGTTTAGCAGCTTGGAAGCCGCACACGGCAAGTACAAGCAGTGGAGGGACATGCAGGGCTGTAGGCCGGTGTCAGCTGCATCTGCAACCGCGCTATTTGGGAAGAAAATGTTGCACGCAGACACATTCGCCACACATCAATGGCATTGCCTGCCAGGGTTGAACCGGTTGAAACACTAAGGTGGGGAAAAACCCCGATCCCCGTCAGTGGTTTGCACCACCTACACCAGATAGTAGCCTGATTCAACGCAAGACAGCAAAGGAGACTTCATTGACATCCTGAGGCAACACGACAACCTTGTACAGAAGTGGGAAGCAAACAGCTAGGATCCAGCAGGCAGCAGCACCAAGAAGTACCCCTTCAAGGCTGGTCAGGTCAGATACCCAAAGTCAGCCCAAGAAGGCGCGCCCGGCGCACTTTCATCTTGTACAGAGTGTATGCCAACGCAGACTGCTCTCCATGTTGAAACACTGATCGCACACATTCAGGGTCGTCCAGTACCACAGCATCAGACAGGGGGAAGGCCGGGCAAGCGGCGCGCAAATCATCGTACAGGGCACTCCAACAGGAAGTGCTTCAAGTCTTCCACATTACGACTAGTTCCTGTCCTTGCCAGCACAGCTTGGCTATTGCGGGACTGGTGCCTGCGGTGCTGTCTGCGCTGTGACCACGAGCAGGGTTGCTCGCCTTGGCCCTCTGTATCTTCTTCAGAGTTGTTCAAGGAGGGGGGGGGTGCCAGTACCGCTGCACACTCTGCCTCCCCGAGCTGGCACATCAGCTGCCAATTGCAGGTTGGAGGGCAAGTGCTGCTGTGCACACAGCAGCTGCTCATGTATGGCACAGCGCCATGGATTCAAAGGTAGTGTTTATTGTTGTCCTGGTGTTTCTGTTGCATTGTTGCTCTGGTGTATCTGCTCCATTGCTGACAAAAACTAAGACATGAGACAGATCCACCAACAACAGGGTTGCACAACCGGCTGGGCGATATCTTTTGTGTTCATGTCACTTGGCACTTGCTGCAGTGTGCGCGCAGTTGCTGGACTGATGTGTAACATTTTCAAGTTCCAATCATCATTGCTATGTGAGGGAGGGCGGCAAGCCTGACCACCAGCGTTAGTAATAACCGCCAGTGTTTCATTTTGATGAGCAGCTGCACACCCAATCTGGGCTTGTCAGGAATGGCCACATGCAATTTCAACCAACGCTGCGTATGCATTGATGCAGCAAAAAGTATGCAGCAGCGAGAAACAAATACTGCATTGACCCCACCCAGCTAACAATAGTGCCAAGTGGATCTCACAGCACATGCTTGTGCTCAAATGGCCTGGCTGGCTGAAGCCACGGTGTTGCTGCACCAGGCAATGCACCGTGTCTCTACAAAGTAGCTGCAAAGTACCAAGCCACAACTCCAGAACACAACGCAACAGCTCACACAGCGAGAGCCAGCAGAGCACCAACCACATGACAGCAACGGTTTGCACATGTATTCAAGCCTACGGAAACAGCAACAAGCATCTCAGGCTGTAGGGTCCTTGTCACAGGTTTGAAGTTGGGTTGCCAGCTCAAGGCTGATGTTGACCCTGTGGTCACAGTCACTGTCAACCATCATGACGGTCAGTTTGAGAGTCATGCTGTGTTGCAGTTGGAAGATGGCGCAAACAGAGGAACCCAACTTACGCAGCTGGGCAGCCATGCGGCGCTCAAACTCAACACCTGATGCCTGCCGTCTCCTAATTGCGTTGCATCACTACATTGCTGCTGCTGCTGCTGATGGTTGCTCACACCAGATCAGATACTGTCGAACATGCATCCTGCTTTCAAAGATACTGATGACACACACAGAAATGACACACACACACACACACAGCAGCCTGCTGTTCAATACGCTGCACACGACAAGTACATGTGCACATGGCCAGTGGTGCCAGCAGTGTTTGACAAATATTGAAACAGTGGCCGCTGTGCTGATGTTGTAGTAAGATCGCAGAGGCTGAAGCTGTGGTGTCTGTCAACGAAAAGAAGTGGTTAGTGATGCATATGCAGGTGCAAATGCGGCTAGTGGCCGCTGTGCTGATGTGTGTTGCACCCTAGCCGCATAGGGACTAGATTGGACGCTGCCGACAGGACCTGACTGATCCCTTGTTGCTGTTGGTTGTGTCTGGATAACCCTGCCACTTCACTGATGTACACAGTTTGCTTGATTCAGTCATGCCATGTTTCAAGCTTGACAAGCTTTTACACACCACTGCCCCACATTGCTCGGCAACTGAGAAGCCGGCCTGCAGGCTTCCAGCAGAGGACATGTTACAAGCAATGCATTGTCAATGCACTATCGACAATGATGCAGAAATCCCCATACAATTGTCACACAGTGTGACGGGATGTGCCAACTTGTGCTGCAACCACACCCGCATGGGCACAGCCCAGCACCTCACTGCCGTTGTCCAGCTGACAACTTCGATGGGTTACTGTCACACCAGTCTCAGACTGTTGAGTCAACACTGGCTGCCTGGCACCAAGGAACAGGAATAATGCCACGCCATGCAATGCATCACACCGTCTGGAAACTCGCACACAACAACCCAGACCTTGGCGACTGTCAAACGATCACATACCATTCGCCAATACACACACTGTACACCTGAAGCTTCCAAAACAGCAGCTAAACAAGCTGCACATGCCCCTACATGTCACTGCGTCTGTGGCACAAACTGCAGCTGGAGGCCATTTCAAGGCTGAGACCTTGAAGTTGACATGATGCTGTAGTGCAGTTGAATCCCAACTTGTGCAGTTGGAAGGCCATGCGGCACTGCAACCCCAACAACTGATGCCAGCCATGGCCTGGTTGCGTTGCATCACTGCGTTGCTGCTGCTGCTTGTCGACACACATGCTGGTTGCTCCACACCTTTTGATAAGACTCACACGTGCACCTGTCAAACATGCATAATGATGTCATAGGTACCGATACAGACAGCAGCCTGCCGCCCACGCGCGCTGCAATTTGACAACCAAACCCAATCCTGCCCCAACACACAGCATCAACACATGCCTGAAACACAACAAACCGGAAGCGTGCAGAATCCATGACCTGTTGCCTTGCCCAATCCCGCTTCTAGGCTTGGTCTGCCTTCAGTGAAGCTCTCAATCTCAACCTTGTTGGTCATGGAACATCTCATCACACAGCGTTGCCAGTGCCACTACAAAGGCAGCGTCCACTCCTGCCTCGATCGTCACAAAGTACTTGTTGGTATCAGACGCCACCATGCTCCTGTAGCAGGCAACACACAACAACAGGGTTTATGAGGGTTGATAAGCAACATATAGAGATTCCTGCCATGATCAGATAGCAATGTTCGTGTACAACAGCTCAAGCCCTCTGCCTGATTCCTGGCACAAGCCATTCAGCACATCTGCTGTTCCGCCCCACACCCCTGCTGATGCATGCAGGATCATCAATTGCAAATGTGTACTGCTCTGCAATGCAAGCAGCACGCACAACGGTTACAGCCACCAGACATCTGCCAAGCTGTGCAAATATGAACTGTAGTCACACTATGTGGCCACACCGTGTCACACTGTCGCCATGCTCTGCTGGCTTACATGAGGAACGCAGTACCACTGGAGAACCGGCTCTCCTTCTTGACACTGGCAATCACGCGCTGGCCCTTGCCACGAATGACATGTACAATGTCAAACTTCTTGGCCCTGAAATCACCCTGCAGCAGGACAGAGCAAAACGGTGAGACACAGTCAAGTCAGCCGCAACCATCAGCAGCTCGGGTGTCTGCTCTCTTTATCGCATGCTGCCTCTGGTGCTGCTGAAGACCCTGCTGCAATAATATCAGCTGGTGCGCAGTGCTGCTTCAGTTTAGACAGGCTGCAACAGTGCGTATGATGTCTACATGCATGTTGGTATCAAGCATCAATGAAGCATCAATGAGGCCAACCAACTATTTGAGGTGTGCACAGCCGTCCCCAGTGGCACGTACCTGCACTAGGAAGTCTGCCTCCTCATCGCCATCATTCAGGAACACCTTGATGGCTGCAGCAGCAACACACAGAGGGGGTCAGCACTCCATGCATCAATCCACACAGTGTCCACACTGTATCCCACCCAGCAAAGCAGTGATGAGATGAACTGCTGCAGGAGGACGTGACCCTCCCTCCCTTCGAAAGCAGAATTACCGCATGGCCACGCTGCCTATGTAGCACTAGATAGCAACACAGAATGCAGTATGAAACCACACTGTGACCTGCGTTTGCTCCTGCCCTGTTTCTCACTCAACTACATCCAGCTCCTGCACTAGCCTAACAAAACGTAGCCAAGCTGCTGGATACTGGGTAGCGCAGCACACCAGCAACTCACATGGAGTGAAAGAGAAGGTAGAAGGGCGCACTGTAGCCACACGCACCCCATCTGAGGCCCTGTGCAACAGCCACGAGCCCCTCAGAGAGGGCGTCTTTTTCTTCATCAGCAGTACTGGGGTGTTGTACACGTCCAGCAGCTGCCTAGAACCGCTAAAGCTCATCGCTGCTGCCTGCAGGTTGAAGAAGGGCTGGCCATGTCCGTCTGTGATGCTGAAGTTGTCGTTCCTGAAGGCGCCAAGCTGCTCCTGCATGACCAGCACCGTCTGCTGGGGCAAGCAGAAGCGAGGGTCGACCACTGCAGCGCAAATGGCACACATGACGTCTTGACAGGATGTAACCACGCTACTTTTGTCCAGTAGCGGGGGAACGAGGCATGGCATGCAGCTGCTGCACCAGGTGCTACTGCTGACTCATGGACTGCAGCTAGCTGCATGCTGCAAGCATACCATACGTGGCAATGAGAGGCGGTGCTGCTGCCTAACTAGATGGGTCGGAGCAAGACTACAAACTACTCACCTACGAGCTGCTGTTGAGGGGGCTGGTGGTGGTGCTGGTGCTGGTACCCAGCATGCATGAACTGTTGCTGGTGCATTGTATGGCCACCATACATCTTGGACGTGCCTAGTTGCGACTGACAAAGTTTCCGAATATCAGACAAACGACTTCGCGCACGGCTGGAGCTACTGCGATGCTAACGAGCAAGAAGTTTGATGATCCTGCAGCTGTTTCCGACACTGTGTCGTCAACTGATGACAAGGAGGTATCGCCTGGAGAAATGCCAGTGTCCCTACTTACAAGTACACTTCAGACTCGCTTGAACCCGATACAGTCAACTGTGGTCCAGCTGGGGTTTGCTTCAACAAAGCAGCATGTCAATTGAAGGCTGCCAGCTGGCACATCAGTAACATGGATCCAGGTACTTCAGGAAACATGGAGAAGAGGAATTTTATACATCTATTTACATCATTGCACCCTGTGAGTCATACATGTGGCCCGTGGGTCAAGAGAATTGGACCTGTTGCGGGACCCCTCCAGTCAGTGGTGCTGCATCTGAGCAGCACTGCGCAGTGCATGCCCGTGAGTGCGCCACAATTGTTATTCATCAACACACATGTGCAGCCTTTAGGCCACGACAAACATGAGTAGAGAACCCCATTCCTGCAGCTGTCATTATGTCAGTAGGGCGCCACCACTGCACGGGCAGTCCTGAAGTCCTGCATCGAGGTACCACACTGCCCACTCGTCTGCACGCTGCCAGAGCTGTGCCATATGCCTTCCCAGCCAAGCTGTATCAGGTACTCAGCTTTACCGCTACTGGTCATGGAACACCTCATCAGATAGGATGGCCAGCGCAATCTGGTGGGGCAGGGGGACAGACAGTCAAGATGTCGTAACAAGCTGTAACAAGGGCCTCGCAGTTTTGGCAATTCAGCACACTTTCAGGCTTTAGCGTTGTTCTGCAGCATTCCAATCAGGTCTAGACGCCAGCTAGGTCTAGACAGCAGCGTCAACACTCACACTTTCAGGCTGGCAGGCTTTCAGCGTTGTTCTGCAGCGTGCCAACTAGGTCTTGAAGTTGGCAGCTGTGTCGACACTCACCACAAAGGCTGCATCCACGCCTGGCTCGATGGTGATGAAGTACTTTGATGCCTCAGGCAGAACCATGGACCTGCAGTGGGTGGCATGCATACGGGGGCAGAAAGCATCAGTTTGTTGTGCAGCCCTTCCACAGGACCGGTCCTACCGTTCAGGCCGTTATCATTGGGCCAGTTGCACCTTTCACGGGGGGGGGGGGGGGGGACTGCAAAATCATTGCAAAATTATTGCTGTTGCACAGGGGCACGGGCAATGCTGCTTTGCCCTTGGGACTACAGTCACCAACACAGTGTGACACCTGTATGCTGGTGTAGTGACAATGCAGGCAATTGCTGATTTTTTGGGCAACCAGCAGCCACTTGTGCGGAACTTGATGCTGACATAGGCAGATTCGATGTTGTACAGGGGCATGGGCAATGCTGCTTTTGCCCTTCTACGGTCACCAAGATAGTGTGACACCTAGTGCTGCTGTAGTGAAAGTGCGGGCAACTACTGATGCCCTGGTCCCCATGGGGCCAGCCAGCAGACACTTGTGCAGCACCTGATGCCGACAAAGGTGGCTGTGGTGCGCTTTGAAAGGGTGGTGTAAAGCGGCTGTTGTCATGCAGGGTGGTGGCTTGTCACAACATCAGCTTAGTGTTTCAACACCACCTGTGCGCCACAGTGTACACATAAGCAGGGGCAGTGATATGTGCTGGTGGCTTACAAGTTGCAGGGCCTGTGGGCACCCTCATGAGCCCTTGGCTCGCTGGCTAGTGCTGAGGTTGGGATCTGTCCCCCATTAAATGGACTGTACCGTACGTAAGTACAGTGACTGTACTTACTTGAGGAAGGCTGTGCCACTGGAGAACTTGCTCTCCTTCTTGACACTGGCAATCACGCGCTGGCCCTTGCCACGAATGACATGTACAATGTCAAACTTCTTGGCACGCAGGTCTCCCTGCAGCACGACACAGTGGCAACATGATGGCATAACTGTTGCTGTTACATAACAGTCCCACAGTGTGCATGCCAGCAGGCGATGTGCACCAGTCGTTCTCATACATGTACAGGGCTGCCCGCTGGCAGCTGCAGTGGCAGGCAAATTCAGTGTATGCGCATGGCGTTGTCACGGGGCGCACGTTATGCTTGGCGCGATAGCCAGCTATGGCTGCGGCACCACACACACTTCCCAAAACGCTGACAGCAGCTGCGGCAAGCAGCCGCACACGCAACACCCACGCCTACCCAACGTCCACCCCTGTTCCCAATCCCACATGCTGTGTTGCACTACTGTCTGCCTTTGTGTCTGGGCATGCGCTGCCAACCACTGTGCACCAGCCTGACCGGGGTGCCACCAGGGGTGGCCTCAGGTTGCTGATGAGCTTGAGGCTGCACCCTTGGCTGAGGCAGCAAGCGGCCTGCCTACAATCAGCCACGCTCTGCTGCGCAGGCTGCTTGCACTGCACCGCTGCTGGTAGCCCCGTCACAAGGCTGCGCACTGCCGCTGAGCAGGCTTTTAGGTTACTAAACCCTAAACCTCAACCCTAAACACTGGTGGCATCCCTAGCTAATCGTACCTGCATGATGAAGTCTGCCTCCTCATCACCATCGTTCAGGAAGACCTTGATGGCTGCAGCAAAGATGGCAACGGCGGTAAGTCAGCCATTCAGTGATTCAGCACATGCATATGGCTTGCTTGCAGGCCAAGCAGCACTATGTGAGCATCCACTCATGTGGGCATCCAGACATGCGCCTGCTGAGCACTGAGTACTTGCTTTTGTGGCGTGCTGTGCTATGCCAAGAATGGCTCAACCGGCTCAACATTATTAGGCAATGCCACTGATTTGTGGCAGCTGTGTCGAGTCGTACACCCCCCCTACCCCCCAGAATATCCTCCATTCTCTGTTAGCCTGTGGGCCTCAGCTTCTTCCAGAACCCTGGCACCCTCTCCCCGCACTGGACACCTGCCTACCTGGGCTAAGGCCCATTGAGGGGCGCAGTGATGCCACGCGCTTTTTGTCTGCTGCCCTGTTGATGAGCCAGGTGCCCCTCAACGAAGGCATCTTGCGCTCCATGTGTATCACTGGGGTATTGTACACATCCAACAGCACGCGCTGCCCTGACATGGACATGGCTGCCTGCAGGTTGAAGAAGGCACGGCCCTCTGCGTCTGTGATGCTGAAGTTGTCGTTCCTGAAGGCGCCAAGCTGCTCCTGCATGACCAGCACCGTCTGCTGGGGCAAGCAGAAGCGACTGTCCACCACTGTGAAGAGAAAGAGGGGTGTCAAGCAGGGTGGCAGAGTAGAGCTGTGCTTGAACAAGTAGCAAGCATACATGAAAAGGCATTGAGATTATCGTTGGCTGTGTTTAGGACTTACAAACTAGCTGCTGGTGGCTCATCCTGCTGGGGATCCTGTCCTGCTGGTGGTGACGATCCCGTGGAAGACAAACAGCTTGGCGACAGAACCACCTAGGGGAATAAGGTGCGGATGAAACCACGTTGCGTTGCGATGGTGTCGAGTTTTTCGGTTCTGAAGCCAGCCTGTCACGCACGTGGTGAAACACAGTCACCTCTGGAAAGGTTGATTGAAAGCCTTTTGCACCACCTGTCGATGTTTTTGATACCTTCATAACTGTTGATAGGGTTAGCGTGGCACTCTGGCGTCGGGCCTGAGTTTTGTGCATAGTGTCATCACAGCTACGTCCGTACTGCTGTTAGCCATATGCCAGTAGCCTCAGTAAACAAGCTGCCACAGGGACATCTCGTCATTTTTTTGCTTCTAACAACTACTAGGCACTTTATCAAGCTTCTACTTGCCATGAACATCAGACAAAAAAGCAGGCCTCAATGAGACTGTCAAGACACTCACTGTCAAGGCTTACATAAGCCAGTCAGCTCTACACAGCCTGATACGACCTTTCAAGCGTGTGCAGGAAATGCGGGTCACAACGCAGAGCAAACTGTTCCACACATTTCTGGTGTTGCTGGCAGCACTACCTGTCAATATCTGTCACACCCGCTATAGCTTCACTAGCAGTATGCTGTCAACCAAGTCAGTGAAGGCCCTCAGGAAGTCTTCAGGCTGGACATCTGTCAGGTCTGCCAGGTACATGATGAACTGCAGAGCAAACACAGTGGCAGCACACAAGGGGGGCAGCATGCATATGCTGTATGGTACTTGGCCAAGATAGCGCTCACGCTGTTGTGGGGATAAAGTTATAGCTTGTATGCAAAGCATACACACAGTGCACACCACAGAACGACATTGATGTGCACGGTCACTGCCCATAGCAGCTTGCTTTCGTCGAGATTTCCTGTGCCGGCTAGCTGCACAATGCAGTACAGGCCGCTCGGCTTGTCATGTGCACAGCAGCAGCAGCAGGCAACTTCCAGCAGAGCAGGCATAGCTACAGCTGTAACATGCATGTGTGCAGGCATAAGCAGCCGCACCAGGGCAAAAGCAGCCATGTTGAGTTCAGCGCGCACCTCATAGTCGCGCCAGAACTTGTCTAGTTTCACATCGCCAGGCCCCAACTGGTCCAGCACCCCCATGGCTCTCTTCCACCTCAGCACCTTGTCCAAAGTGGGCCTACCCCGCTCCCTGTACAGCTGCAGCAGCTGCCTCTGAGCTGCAGCCAAGCTGACCTCCGGCTGCTGCCCTCCTGCAGGAGCTGCAAGCGGGACTACGTTTGCTGCAGCTGCTGGCAGTGGAGGCTGTGCTGCTGGCGCAGCCGCCGCAGCCGCCGCTGCTGGTGCAGCCGCCGCTTTTGCAGGTGCAGCCGCCGCCGCTGCTGTTGCTGCTGCTGCTGCTGCTGCTGCTGCTGCTGCTGCTGCTGGAGCAGCCACCGCCACCACCGCCGCCGGGTCACTCCCAGACCGCAGGCGCTGCTGCCGGGGTTGCGGTGTTCCCAACTCAGGGGTTGAGCCTGCAGCTGCAGGGCCTGGGTCCCTAGCTTTGTGTACCAGCTGCAGCTGCTGGAGCTTCCTTGGGGCTGCAGGGGCTGAGCTCCCTCCTACCGGCAACTGCCTGACAGGGGTAGCACTGGTCTGCTGCTGCTTTGTGGTGAGGTCCAGTCCAAAGGGAGAGCCAGAGGCAGGCCCAGACTGAGGACCTCTACCTGTGGCGGCTGCCACTGCCGCTGCCGCTGCAGCTGCAGCAGTTGCGGCGCCGCTGGCTTCAGCAGCTGCTGCCAGAGGACTCCCTGGTTGCTCTGGGCCCCTTGGCAGCGGCAGACCGGCGGCCCCACCCCCCTGTTGCAGAGCCCTAGCTGCACCAATGCTGTCAGGCAGGGCTGTGGCTGCTAGCACTCCTGCACCCTCCCTGGACTGAGGCTGGACAGCACTGGGCCCAGCACCGGGGTTCGGACTGGGACTGGGCTCCCTGAACAGGGCTGGGGCTGCTAGCAATCCCACACCCTCCCTGGACTGGCCCATCACAAGCTGCTCTGTAGTATCTGCAAGGTCTGCAGGGGTTGCAGTAGTTGGCTGTCTGCCATAAGGCAGTTCATCGACAGCCATGACAGCAGCAGCCGAGGCTGCTAGCCTGTCAGCCACCACCTTCCTCTCCATCAAGCTGTTGCAGTGCTCCACAAACCCCTGCTTGGCTGCTGTCACCTGCTCCTGCAGGTGCTGCACCTCACCCCCAAGTTCCTGCTGTACCTGCTGTAGCTTCAGCACCTTCTCCACACAGCGGGCCCATGCTGCTGCTTGGCTAGCCTTCTCTATCAGCGGCTTCAACCTCCAAACCCTAGGAGAGAACCCAGAGCTCTCCTGCAGGTCCTGCTGTAGCTGCCCAAGCAGCAGCGGCCAGCCGTGCCTGATCAAGTCCACTACTGATACTGCTGTTGGGTCAAAGGTTGGACCGTACCGCTGCGGCTGCAGGTGTGCCATGCGCAGGAAGGGCTCTGACACAACCCTGCCTTTGGCTGCCTGCAGGTCGGCTAGGCTGAAGGCTGCAGCAGCAGGTGCGGCTGCTTGCAATGACGGGACTGCAGCTGCGGTCCTTGGCTCTGCTGCTTTAAGCTTGATGTCTTGCCGCAGCGGCTGTGCTGGTGCTGGGGGCGTGGGCTGAGACATGTCCTGCAGCTGTATTGGTGCTGCGGCCGTAAGCTGGGGCATGTCCTCCGGGTGTGCTGGTGCAGGGGCCATATGCTGAGGCGTGTCCTGCGGCTGTGCTGGTGCTGGTGCTGGTGCTGGCGCTGGTGCTGGCTGAGGCATTGACAGCACAGGCAGCTGCCAGCAGTGCTGCACAACTGGATCATCTGTTGACGCCGCTGCTAACAGGTCACCGGCTGCGGCTGGGAAGCTGCTGTTGTAGGCTTGCTGCACCCCTGCTAGGTGCTGCATGCCTGCAGGAGCACCAGCTGCGTCTGATGCCCCCTGCAGTTCTGCAGGACTGTCAGCTGCCAGCAGCGCAGGGGGCTGTGCTGAGTCACCGTGATCCTGCAGTGCTGCTGCGGCAATGCTGGCTGGCAGGTTGGGCTCAATGCAGCCAGCCGCTGCATCAACAGCCTGAGGAGAAGCAGCTGCTGCAGTGCTGTGTCCAAAGCGCCCATCACCAGCAGCAGATAGGCGAGCTGGGTGCTGCACTTGGCCACTGTCACATGCTGCATACAGAGCCCCTACTGCTGCAGCGCCTGCCTGTGCTGAGGCATCTGCTGCTGCCTGCCGCGCCTGCATGGAAAACTGGCCTGCGATTTCAGCCGCAGCAGGCTGTGTGCTGACGGGAGGTGCTGCTGAAGGAGTGCTCGGCTCAAGCACTGCCAGTGGCTGCTGCTGCTGCTCTCCTGTACGTTGGCGCTCTACTGCTGCAGGTGGTGCCATGCAGCGGACAGGCGGCACAGGGCTAGAAGGAGGCACTGCAGCAGCCCCGACGTCCGTCTGCGCCTGCTGCTGCTGCTGCTGCTGCTGCTGCGCACCCGCACCCCAAAGCCTGCTGCTAGCTGTTGGTGCTACTGCCTCTCCTCCCACAGCCGTCCCTGCTGTGTACTCCTCAGCGCCCCCTAAGCTTGCTGAATCTGACCCTAGCTGCTCCGAACAGTCCAACTCCTGCTCATTCTGCACCGCAGCAGCAGAGACCGCATCCCTCTGCATCTCTTTGAACTCTTCCCAGCAGCTGTCCACCCTGCTCTGTATCGGCAGCAGCTGCTGCGCATTAATCTGCCCCATGACCTCCCGCCGCTCAAGCAGCCAAGACATGTAGCGAGCATAGTTTGCCGCTGTGCCGGCTGTGATCTCCCTCTCACACACTCTGCGCCTTAGCTCCTATTCCAAAACATCCCAGCCCTGCACCAGCACTGACACCTGCGCGTCTGACTCACTGGCGCTAGGGCTGTACAGCAGGGTTTCGAGGCGCAGCAGGGGACGCAGCCAGGTGATCTGGAGGCCGTATACCAGCAGCTGGTCGGCCTGCAGGGAGGCACGCAGTTGGGCTAGGCTGAGGCCTGCTGAAGCTGTGGGAGTGAGGTCTGCAGGGCCTGCAGCTGCAGGGCTGGAAGGGGCTGCAGGTGAGGCATGGGCGCAGGTGCGGCTTGAGCGCCTGCTGCTGGAGACAGGCAGCTGTGCTGTGAGAGCTGCCTCGCCGGTCGCTGCAGCAGGCACAGCTGCATTTGCTGCATTTGCTGCGGCCGGCGCTGAGAGTGCGTCGCGTGTGTGCGGCAGGGTTGAGGGCTTTGGTGGGGCTGTACCAGGGCCCATGCTGATGCTGCTGGCTAGCTGTTGTCTCTGCGTCTCCACAGCGGGGTTTGAACTGCCGACAAGGGTGCTGGGACTGGCCTGCTGCACCTGTCCAAGGTCTGTTATGGCAGCAGGAGCAGCAGCTGCTGCAGCGGTGACAGGCTTGTGGTGCTTGCGGCGCTTGGCTTGGCTGATAGCAGCAGCGGCACCAGCAGTTCGCTTGGTGGTGTGGGCCAGTAGGTGGCCGCCTGAAGCTGCTGCCGCTGCTGCAGGTGCTGCGGCTGTCTTGGTGACCGCTGCAGGAGGGCATTGTGCCTTGAAGTTCTGCATTGCTGCTGTCAGTTGTGCTGAAAGCTCTGCCACACTGATGTGGGGTGCAGCACGCTCTAAGTCCTGCTGCACTGCTGGGAAGCCAAGCACGCAGAGCAAAGCTGACACTTGCTGTGCTGCACTGGAAGGGTGAAGGGCTGGCTGCAGGCTGTCTGTGCAGAGACCCTGGCGTGCAGGTCCGCGAGCAGGCCGTCCAGCTGAGAGAACAACTGGGACAACTGCAGCTCGCCAATTTGGGTACTAAGAAGGTTGGGGTTCAGGCTTTGTGCTGCTGTCAGCAGGGGGGCCATCTGCTGGTGAGCTGTGGACCGACCCACAAAGGCTGACAGAAGGAGCTCCAGCTGTTGCAAGCTGAGGCCGACATCACTACGTGGGTCCGTTGTTGATGATGTTTTCATTACTACCACATGGTGCTGTTGTGGATACGCGGTGCCTGCCCCTTCCTGAAGTGAGACCCAAGACGGCTAGGGACTCTGTTGAGAAGCAACGGTGGTTGCTGTTTACCATCTGGGGACAGGGTGTTGAACAGCTGAAAACCCTCATGTGTGAGGCCTACAGCTATGTTGATGATGGTTACATGGACGATTTGGGTACGCAGTGCGATGTGTGATGTGTGATGTGTAACAGGGCCGGAAGAGGGTTTAATTCAATAGCATAGCATGCTGCTGACAGTCATCCAAGACCCAGTCGCTGCGTAGGCTTGTGTCACCCTTGAATCGCTATTTGGTCAGTTTGTTTTAACGACTTAGTAAGCTGGAGCTGTAAGACAGCTGTCATCCTTGGAACAGGCGTTTGACTTGGAGCCGAGCCAGTTGACCTGAGCGAGACGATCAGGCTACACGACGACTTCCAAAAAGGACTACAACAGTACTGGACGAACAGTCAGCAGTGGGCATCTCGCAGATGGCTCGTGAGTGAGGTGAGATGATGTCCAAGAGCATCTGATAGGGATGTGTTCGATACACAGTAACCATGTTTCCATAACCATGTTTCCAACAGCATCTGATAGGGATGTGTTCGATACACAGTCCCGCATCCCGCCGAGACAGACCGACAACAGCAGCAGCTGTCACTGAAAGGACTGGCAAATGATCACAGTCTTTTTGAAAGCCGTCGTGTAACATTAACGTAAGACAAAAAACCAAGTCATGAACGCACAGTGCGTTGTGCCTTGATGCTGCCCTGCAGCCAAGCCTTGCCCCCCAGCACACACACACAGCAGCATGCGTGCAGTCCAGCACACAGACACACCAGCACGTGACACCCTGTGCATGCACGCGAGGGCAGAGCTCATGCTAACCCACTGGGCTATACCTGCTACCGTGTGCTGCACATCGTGACACGCGCGGGTGCGAAAAACCTGCTGTCCTGCTGACAGTACTAGCCACATGACACATCCACGCATACAGAGCCCTGACAAGGTGAACAACCCCCCTCAAACCTGCTGCCCTGCAGCCAAGCCTTGCCCCCCAGCACACACACACAGCAGCATGCGTGCAGTCCAGCACACAGACACACCAGCACGTGACACCCTGTGCATGCACGCGAGGGCAGAGCTCATGCTAACCCACTGGGCTATACCTGCTACCGTGTGCTGCACATCGTGACACGCGCGGGTGCGAAAAACCTGCTGTCCTGCTGACAGTACTAGCCACATGACACATCCACGCACACAGAGCCCTGCACATCGTGACATCTGTGCTCACACGCAGAGCCTCAGGTAGCTGGCCGCGCTGATTTCTGGGGCATTCACGCCGTGAGCTTCTCGCAGTCAAGGCACATACTCTTGACGGCGTCCAGCTGCACGGCAAGTACATCAGTGACATAACATCAGTTTGCATGAGAGCTGCTCTGAATTGGCAAGCCTGTATACTAGTTGGTCTCATCTGGGCCAAAAAAAACATGGCACATACAGGGACATGCGGAGAGCCAAATCACCACCGCATGACTGCTGATATGCAATGCGGCGCATTCACTCACCAGCTCTCCCAGCAAGACACCCTTTGTGGTCTCGTTGTTGCCAAGATGCTTGTTGAATGTGAGGTTGATCTTGATGTGGCGCCAGTCATCGGCCTTTTTGGCTGGGTACGCAGCACGGTAGGTTGTCTCCTGCACAACACAGCACACCAAAAGGAACACAACAAATCTGGATAAGCCCATCGTTGTCTAATCAAGATGTATGGTTTGCGTCAGCTCCTGCTGCAACAGGTGCGGGTTAATAAACTCTCCAGCAGCTCCTTCCTGCTCCCAAACCCCCGACAGTCCCCCCTACAGTAGTTCAAGCCGTCCACCAAACAACATGTGAGGCTGAACGTGCCTTAGGCATGCCACGATTATCACCCCCCCCCTGCCAGGATAGAGGCACACTCAACAACATACAAAGTGTACTTGGCAGACGCATCAAGCAAGTCCGTGCTTACCGCAATATCAGTGATGGCCCTCAGCTGATCCCAGAAGTCTGCTTTCAAATCAGTCCTTGCAACACCAAGTGTCAATTTGACATGGAGACTGCAGACAACAGCAAGGTGCGCATCCGCACAAGTCAGGTGGTGCTGGACGTGACGACCGGGATTGACCACATGCCCCCCCCCCTTCCCCCCTCATGTGACGAATGTATGGCAGGATGCTGGCAAAGAATAGGCCTTACATACATAACGTAAAACACATAAAAGGTATGCACAGAGGTCATACACAGAGATTCGATATCACCCAATCAAGGGATATCTTAATGATTATTATTGGAGGTGCTGCTGCCAATGCAGGTGCTGCACAAGTACAGGCCAAGCACCCCCCCCCCAAAAACCCAATCCCTGACGTGCCGTCCCCGTGCATACTCAATTAGCCGCCTGATGACAACCCTGCTAAGTCATATGCTGTACCTTCCCTTTGATGCATGTAGTTGTCCATGACAAGACTGCAACAATGACCACACCTGCTGTCACCGTCCTCCACTGCCAGGATGTACATCTTAGAGCCCTTCACTGGACGCGCCTACAAGAGGTTTTGGTTACAGAGCCACCCTGACGGTGCGACCTGACAAATAGCAGCAAAAACGCTTCAAAAAACACTAACAAAGACAGCACTTCGTCCGAGAGTCACCGATGAAGGAGGTCAAACCTCAGCGACAGGTCGCCCGTCGGTGCCGTTGCATGCGGTGGACTGTATTGCGGCAGCATAGCTGTCTTTTGCCACTGCCGTTCGCATTATGCAGATGAATGTGCGGTAGGGACTATCTGTCAGGTGCCTGTGAAAGTCTATACATTGCGCTATGTAGGTCATGTCAACTGTACTTGAAACCTTCTAATCACCTAAGAGGCACACCCAAGGTGTACTACAGCTGGCATACCTGCTGGCACCGCAAAACAAGGGTGGCACCCATGCTATCTACAGACAGGGCACCACACCATGCAGCGCATATGAAGACACCTGTTGCCGTTGCTTGGGCGCGAACGTGCCTGCAGGCCAACTCCTTGATGTGCGGCACTGGGGGTTGGTGTCAGTGCGCAGTGAACAACTTTACCCTAAGCCTACAGGCTGTAGGTAAAGTGACGTTGTCGTTTTGCACATGTGCCTCCTACATGGAATTGGTCACACTGTTGACCAGTGTGACACCCTGTGCCAGCTGCCCATGTGTAGCAGGCAGCTGGCCATGCGACTTTGTTGCGTTCTTCTCGGGCATAATTGTGCGCTGACAAGCCTTGCGCTACCCACCCAACCCACCCCTTCTTCATTGAGGCAGCATTGCCACACATGTTTTGCAGGGATGTGCTCTTGTGACTTCTCGGGGGTAAGGGGTGTAAGGGGCAGGTTGAGGTGAGGGAAGGCCTTCCCCTAGGGTTCGATTGCTATCACAACAATGTTTTCTCCATCACAGGTACATCCAACACGAAGAATGAAGGCCAGAAGCAGAAAAGCATGTTCAGTATCAACGCATGTTGAATAGCAGTGGTAGTAGTGGGAACGACGCACAGCTCGCCCTTGGATCGCTTATATCACATGTAACACAACATTCCACAACAATTCTATGTCCATGTCCATTGATTGAATTGAAATGGTGCAAAACGACAAGCGCAGTGCATGGCACGTCCAGTGCCATTTGGCTGATTGTTCCATTCGCTTGATACAGTTGCTCTGACAGGCAACACTGGAACTTCAGTGCATGAAGTCACCACGTAATGCACGTGCCTTTGACCAGAGATGGAGGCTTAGGAGTTGGCTGGTCCAAGGTTGCAACCGATCGCCCAAGGTTGTCGTCACACAGCTCCGTCACAGTGCCAACCTCCGCCGATCGCCAATTCCCACAACATGCCAAAGCGTACAAAAACACACAAATGGCGAAACCATCATTGCGAAAGCATAATCTGGTCGCAACAGCGCACACAGTCGGAATTCCCCGTTGCAACGCCACCATTGCCTGATCCGTCCCTGCCGTGTCGTCGGAGCATCTGTGTCAGCAGCAACAGTTAATGCGTCGCCTGGGTGCACCCAGCAGTGGCTGGCAGGTTGTTACTGCTCCTGGCCAAGGTCTGCGTCTGCTGCTGTTGCAAGGTTGTGCAGCTGGTGCGGGCAGCAATAGTAGTATGCATGCTGCCTTTGCGACAGCAGCAGTTGCCTGATGAGCCACCAGCGACACTGCCTCTCCTCTGCTTCAGCAAGCAGGCAGGGTGTCAACCAGTCTTCCAAGACACCAACAGCACATGCAGCTGCAACAGCCCACCTTGACTCAAACCTTCATGTTTACTGTATTTACTGTGCTGCAGGCAGCATCTACAGGCTGGCAGGCAGCCACGACAGCCAGCTGCTGGCAACCCCTCCTCGACTCTCCCTAGCCAAGACTCCACCAAACAGCACAGCAACACCAGCGCCAACTACAGCAGCGGCGACAGCACCGCCTGCGCTAACTGTGCATGGGCTGAAGACATTGCTGCAGCGGGTGTGGTTGAACAGCCAGGCCGTCAGTGAGCACATGATTCCCATCCGCCACCTGGCCAAACACCTGCATGGCAAGGACGTAGACATGGTCACAGTCCTTGTCGCAGAGCTATTGCCGCAGCTGGGAGTGCTACTGCAGCGCATGCGGGAAAGGGTCAGCGGCAGCATCGCCGGCAAGCACTTGCAGCCCCACAAGGCAGCAAAGCATGCTGCTGCGGTGCTGCGTGTGCTGGGGGTGGCTGAGGTGCAAGCGGAGCTGCAGGGGCCTCAACAGGTGCATGAGCTGGCAACTGCAGTGCAGGAAGCTCAGCAGGAGTTTGAAGCCATGGCCAGCGGAATGGCTGCGACAGCCACACCTGACCGCGTGCAGCAGCAGCAGCAGCAGCTTCAGCAGCTTGCATCTTCCAGCCGCACAGCAGTAAAGAGCCCCCGCCAGCAGCAGCAGCTGGGATCTCAAGACCCTGCAGCAGCAGAGGATCACCAGCGACAGCAGATGGACCAGCAGCACCTGGAGCAGCTGCAGGAGGAGCTGCAGGAGCAGCTGAGGCTGCTTGAGCAGCTACTGTCACCCAGTAGTGCAAGCATGGTGCCTACTGGTGCGCCAGCCACGCCACCAGGTCCAGAGGCCCCCCGCAGCAGCCTGGCTGCAGCTGCAACTGCAGGTGCAGGTGTAGGTACCATGGGCTTTGAAGGGGCGCAGACGCACCAGGCCCACCTACAGAGGCTGGGCGGTTTAGAGGCAGCAGCGCCGGCTTGGCAGCGGCCGCCGTACTTGGATGCAGTCACTGGGCCGGGCTTGTCAGCACAGCGTGCGGTCACTCGGCCAGGCTCAGCACAGCATGCAGTCACTGGGCCGGGCTTGTCAGCACAGCACCCTCACACAGCCCAGTCACAGCAGAGCGAGGGTGATGCAGCAGCGGCGGCTATCGCTGCTGCCATGGCTGCTGCAGCTGCTGCGCAGCATGCAGCAGCAGGGTCGATCATTGATGCTGTCGCTCCGTCAACGGCAGCACCTGTTGCTGCAGCCGTTGCAGCATCACAGGCCAGCACACCAGCTGGCGAGGAGCAGGAGCACACAGCCGGGGGCTTGACAGTTTCACGACTGGAGTGGGAACTGCATGCCAGCGGCAAGGCTTCCATCGCCATCCGCAGGATCAGCACCACACTTGTCCGGCTAGCACACCTAGTGCATGGCCCGAAAGCAGACCCCTCGCCAGTGCAGGTAGCAGAGCTGCTGCTGCAGTGGCCGTTGCTGCATGCAGATATCCTGCAGAGGCTGCAGCCCGGGGCAAGGGAACACATCAAGCTAGCTACAGCCCAGACCATCTATGCCTACAGCGCACGACAGCTGCTAGAGATGCCATCAGTGCAGTGTGAACTCACCAGGAAGCAGCTGCTGAAGCTTCGGCGCTGGGTGGAGGCTGACACAGCAACTTGGAAGCAGTTCAAACCGCAGACAGCTGCAGCCGCTGCCAGCAGGGGTAGCGCTGCTGCACCGCAGCCTGCAGCAGCTGCACCCAAGAGGCGCAAGGGTACTACCAGCAGTACTGCAAAAGCTTCCTCAGGGTCCCCAGCAGGCACTGACGGTGGCTATGGCAGCGAAGAGGAGCGGCTGCCAGCGCCAAAGCTTGTGCAGCACAATTTTGAGCCAGGACAGTTGCAGTGACCTCAGAGTTCCTCAGACAGCCCCTGCCCATGCAGCTGCAGCAAGGCAGAGGCAGCAGGTGGTGGGAATGGACTGGAGCGCCACTTGCAGCACAGTTGCTGTGCGGCGCCCTCTCTGAATGTTGACAGCATGCACACCCGTTAGCCAACATCCTACCAGCAGGAGTGACAGCAGCAGCGGGCCTTGACTTGCAGCAATCACTGCTTGTGCACCGAAGGCAGCAGCAGCAGCAGCAGCCACTGCTGCGGCAGCAGTCTCCAGCTCTGCTGCTTTTGACTCCTTTCAGCTGCAAGCAAAGCTCTTGCATGGCAGCTGCGGCAGCTACGATGGGGCGTCCTGAGACAGCACCAATGCAGCAGCAGCCAGTTATCGTTGCACACACAATGCACCGCCTTTGGTGTTGCTGTGCTCCGTGACACATAATTATGTCACACGGATTGTTGTTGAACCAGCACCCCCTGATGCAGGCTTGGCTGTCGCAGTAGGCAGCCTGCCCCTTGCCGCATGACATCAAGCAAACCTTACAGCATTGTAGGTTCCCGTAAGCAGCAGCAGCTGACACGGCGGCCCAGCCGCATCCCCCAGCATATATCAGCAATGCAGGGCGCGCCCCGACCCAGCATGGGACAGCAGGCAAGGTCATGGGAAGCCTATGAGTAAGTGTTTGGGGGCAGTGGCTGACACTGTTGGCTTATCCAGCAGTCGCATCACGCCAGTATCATGCCTGATGTGGGTCCAGTGGTCACTCTTTTGGTTTTGCCCCTGCATGGTCCAGTGGCCGTTTGCCCCTGCACACACGTTCCAGGCTCTCGAGCTAGTCCGCAGGCTTGCCTAGGCAGCCATCGCAGTGGCAGTGTGCGCAACTATTTGTCCCGGCAGGCACACAACAGCTGCTGACTTAGCAAGAGTCTTGCTGTTCAGCTGACACAACTTTGCACTGCTGCCCCCATCCTGTGCTGCAGTGGACTTTGGTGCTGAACGAGGAGGCTCAGAGCACTGCAGAGCACTGGAGGGGGGCGCTAGATCACTGCTGGGCCGTCTGGTCTTTCCTGGTCTGCATGCTTTGTCCTGCGATGCTATGCTATGCTATGCAGTAGTTGTCGTGCGATCCGCAATTAAAATGCTGGTCATTTGAGTTTGTTACCGTACGCTGCATTGTTGACCGGTATCACGCTGTATGAGAATTCGGGATGTTGTCGGTCGCGGACTTGATGCAGATTCAGACGTCCCGGTCTTTGATCGGCTGCATTTCCTGACGCCAACAAGTTGCGACATACAAGCAATTAGTCTGCGAGACACTAGGCTGGAGCGCCAGCAACTCTGTGCAGCAGACAGGATACGCGCGCAACGCAGAACCAGCAACACATGCCATGCATGATGCACAGGCTGGGCCACAAGTAAACATTGGGATACAACAGGGCCACAATTAAACATTGGGATACAACAGGGCCACAAGTAAACATTGGGATACAACCTGCGCTCAAGCCACCAGCAATGAACCAGCAACACAACTGCAACTTCCTGCTGTTGTACAGGCAGTGGCACACCCACTGCCGCAAGGCCACTTTGCAAGTCAACCCACAACTTGCCCTCCTACAACAACCCCACTCACAGATCCCCTCGAGTATGAGCTCACACAATAAGCACAACTGCATGCAACCCATTGCACATAACCCCTGCTGTATCATGACAGCCCCCTGCATTTGCCAACAGCGTTTCAAATGCCTCCTCAAAATGTTCAGGCTGGCTGTCAGGGGCACTGCTGAGCACCAAGAGCCACTGCAGAACAGCGGCATGACAACAGCAAAGCAGCAGCAGCAGCAGTAACTTATCACAGTGTGTGGCAACTGCAGCTTGTAGTGATTGCGCATTCACAGCCACCAAACTGAAACGGATTTGAAGATGCTGGCAAAGCCAGAGGCTTGCAACATCATGGTAGCAGGACAAGCTGTTTGAGAAAAGCAGGACAGCGACTTCAGAAACAAACAGCATGTCCTGCTACCATGATGTTGCAAGCCTCTGGCCACGCAAGCAAACACCGCTGCGGCGCTGGCCTAAGCTCATTGTGGAGCAAGCAGCGGCTGACTGCCACGCAGCCAACAAATGCGAAGGCAAGCGACCCTTGGAGCAGCCGCCAATCTGCCAGGCATGATGACAAAGGCTGCCGATGTGCTGCTTCCGAAGCTACATGCATTTACAGAACCAAGGCCACCCCAGCACACTCACGTCATAGTCCCTCCAGAACAGCGCACGCCGGGTGTCATCAGCCGACAGCACCTGCCACACCGTGGACCTGAACCGCAGCTGCTGCTGCAGGCTAGGCCGCATCTTCTCTGTGTACAGCCACAGTAGGTGCCGCTGGGCAGTGACCAAGTCACCGTCAGAAGGCACTGCAGGGATGGCTGGCAAGCTAGAAGAGCCCCCTGCTGCTGCTGCTGCTGCTGGTGGTGGTGCTGCTGCTGCCTGAGGTGGGTCTTGCAGCACAGCCGTCTTGCAGAACAGCCTCGGCAAGGATGGTAGACTGGAGCGCCCTGTTGCTGCAGCTGCTGGTGCTGCTTCTGCAGCTGATGCTGCATCATACTGGGGGGCTGCTGCTGCTGCTGCTGCCGCTGCTGGTGGCACGGCCTGACGTGGATATGCATTGCAGGCCGGGCCTGTCATACCCGGCAAGCTGGTAGGCTCTGAAACTGCTGGTGCTGCTGCTGCTCCAGCTGCCGGAACGGCCTTTGCATCGCCTAAACTGGCACCGGCGGATGATTGCGGTGTGCCAGTAAGCCCCGTTGGTGCTGCTGCTGCTGCCGCTTCTGCTGCTGGAGATGCTGCAACGGCAGCTGTAGCAGGCGGGTTGGATAGCCGTGCTGCTGTCGCTGCTGCTGCTGCAGGCACTGCCGCAGCACCAGCAGCATCGCCAGCTGCTGCAGCTTGATTGTGGGCTGCCACTGCCGCTTCAGCCGCCACTGGAGATGGGCCAGGATACGCATCCATGGCGACAGTGTCCTGCACTGGCGAAGGAGGTGCAGCAGCGGCTGCAGATGGCACCAAAGCAGCCGCCATAGAAGCATCTGCATCATGCAGCGCTGTCGCGACCCCCTCGTGGTCGGTTGCCGCAGCAGTAGCAGCTGGTGGCACAGGGGCCGCAGCTTTGCTTGCTGCAGGCTGCTTGTTTGCTTGCAGGTGGGCCAAGACCTTGTTGCTGGGTGCTGCTTTGGTGAATGCTGTCCTAGAAGCTGTGATGGCATTTTGAGCTGCCTCAAGGACAGTAGGTGATAGCTGTGCCTGCACCAGTGGATCCTTGATCAAGCTCAGGGCGTGGTTGGCATACCCAACTGCTGACCTAGATAGCACCAGAGGGAGGGAGGGGTGCTTGCCCTGCACCTGTTGCATGATCAAAACACACACATGGTTGTAACTCATGTGTTTAACACACAATCGCAGTTGGCAAAGCATTCACCTGATGTGGATTGTATACATGTTGCAGACTGCTTGCTGTGATGCACAAAGCAGTCATGCAAACCATCGCTGTTTTCACAGTGAGAGACAAGCTGCTTGTCAAGGAGCATGCACGACAGTCCATGCCAACAGAGACGGGAACTAGGCCTATATCACTCTTACCTGCAGCAGCATATGTTGTTCAAACACGTCCCACTGCTGCAGCAGATCTCCCAGGTGCACCGACGCTGCATCATAGTTGCTGCCATGCACCTGCTTAGCCAGTAACCTGAAGGGAGTCAGCTTGTTCATCTGGGAACCTGGCTGAGCCTTCAAGTGCTCTGACAGCCGCTGCAGGCTCAGGCCGTCTGCTGCTGCAGGAGGAGCTGCCGCTGCTACTGCTGCTGCCATTGCTGCTCGCTTGAGGGGACTCTCCTCAGCCTCATGCCCTGCTGTCCCAGCAGCAGCAGCAGCAGCAGCAGGAGACACGCCTGCTGCCCCAGCTGCCCCAGCGGCAGTAGATACCGCTGGTAACTCGACAGCAGGTACCCCTGCTGTCGCAGCATCAGACACCCCCCCTATCCCAGCAGCAGCAGATACCCCTGCCGTCCCAGCAGCAATTGAGAAGGTGTCAACCCCAGCACTCCTTGGACGCTTCCTGCACAGCGCTCGACCTGACCGGCCTGCAGGACCACTGCCAGCACAGCCGGCGGCTACCTGCTGCTGCTGCTGCGGCGACGCCTCCTGCACGCCGCTGCTCGCTTGTGCTGCAGCGGCGGCACCAGCAGCACCGCTGGTGCCTGCAGCGGCTGCTGCACGTGCATGGGCGCGCACGGCAAGCTTCGTAGCCGTCATGTTGTCCTTATACTGCTGCAGCTCTTCAGCACAAAGCTGCTCCTGCACTAACGGCTCTTTAAGGAGCCCCTCAGCACGGACAACATACCCGATGGCCGTGTTTTCTGCGATTGTGCGTGTGGAAGGGTGTGTTCCCGCCACCTGCTGCAGTAGCCGCTGCTCAAGCAGCTGCCAGTGCCGCAGCAGCTCGACAATCTTTGCTGAGCCTGGGTCGCAGGTGCTGCCGTACAGCAGCTGTGCAAGGTGTCTGAAGGGGGACACCTTGTCACAGGTGCGGTCTGTGCTGGAGGTCGACTGCGCTTTCAAATGTTCTGACAGCTGCCGCAGCGTTAAACCCTCGGTGCCGGCACAGCCCCCAGACTGCTGCTGCTGCTCGGCATCTTGTGCTAGATCGGATGCCGGTTCTGCTGCTGTAGGTGCTGGGACAGGCGAGCGGAGCCAGCGGGGAGGGAGGCAGCCCTGCGGCAAGGTCTCTGCAATGCTGAGGTGCTGGTCGGTGTCACTGCCGTTGTCGTCGCTGCTTGCTGACTGCTCGCCGTCTGCGTCTGTGTCGCACATCCCCAAGGCATTCGCTGGGTCAGCACCAGCACTAAGACTGACGCGCTGCCTGCGGCTGTCTCCTGCAGCTGGCAATGGTACTGGCATAGCTGTGCCGTCCGTGTCACCGTCTGCACCCTCTGCCGCCGCATGCTGCTGCGGCCTCTTGCGCTTTCTGGCCTGCTGCGGCAGCTGCGCAGCAGCAGCAGGACCCGACGCCGCAGTGGCTGCATTTGCAGCTGCCGCGCTAGCCTTGACCTTGGCTGCTAGGCAGGCTTTGGTTGCCTCCACCTGCTGCTGCACCTGCTGCAGCTGCTGTGTGTCAAACAGCGCCTGCACCCTGGGCAGTCTCAGCAGCTGCAGCGTGACATAGATCCAATGCCCCAAGGCTGTACTAGGCTTCACGGGAGAAGCTTCCCCCGTGATCCACGCATGCAGCGCAGGCCAGCACTGCTGCAGCAAGTCTGCAACCTGCACTGCTGCTGCATCATGCATCATGCCGTGCTGGTGCCCTAGGTGCAGTAGGCGATTGAGCACTGTGCCGCTCCTGCTCAGCCAGTCCCTGCTTGTGAAAGTGGCTGCAAGGTACTCCTGAAGCTCTGCTACTGTCATGCGCCCCACTGCTGCGCCCTGCTGCCCCTCTGTGCTGCAAGTCATCGCCCCACCAGCCTCTTCTGCTGCCACTGCAGCAGCGGACTTCACCCCAGGGTTGAGTGCAGCTGCTGCTGCAAGCGTCCCCAGCGCGCACGCCTCCTGCGATGCATTAGCTGCAGTGGCTGCCGCCTGCTGCTGCTGTGCTGGCAGCGTGCCTGCAGGAGGCTCCCCAGCGCCGCCACAGCGCTGCATGTCCCCCGGCCGCTGCAGCAGACTGTTTCTGCTGCTCGAGGCTTGGAAGCCAAGCTGTGCTTCCAGCACCGCTCCCTGCAGCTGCTGCACCATGGCTGGGTCTCCTAGTGCTGCTTGCACTGCTGGAAGGTCCAGCACATACAGGAGGCTGGCAGCATGGGCGGCTGCCTGTTTGGGCTTGACCAGAGACTTGCCGGGCACCTTCCCTTCCACCCTGTCAGGCATGGGAATGAATGGATCCCAGTAGAGCAGCGCACATGTAAGCCAACACAGGATGACAGAAGAAGGAGATCTGCAGTCATCAACGAGCTGCCACTTTCAACGTGCTTTGGGTACTGGTGCATGCAGGCCACTGCAAGCAGGCAGGGTTTACATCCCCAACATTATCAACACCAGTGCTAGGAAACGACTTTGTTACCGTTCAAAAGCAGCGCTGTGCAGCATAGTGCAGTAACACTGAGTCCTAAGAAGTACACCATCATAAGGGAGAGGGAAGAAATTGAGTGAGTATCCGAGCACGGACCCTCCCCCACCACCCTTACTATCTGAGCACAGAGCACCTCCCCTCACCTGTCCCTCATGTGCTGCAGCAGTAGGTCCAGCTGTGGCAGTACCTCTGCCACCTGAACTGTGCTGAGGTCGACGGACTGACCATGCAGCAGCCTGCTGATACACCTGACAACAACCATGCGCTGCTTGGCCTTCTGCTTGTCTGCTAGGACCTCCTGCAGGTGAACTGCCAGCCCTGATACACTCAGCCCTGCTGCGCTGCTGCCAGCCTGTGCTGCTGCTGCTGCAGCATCCCCTCCCCCTGCTGCTGTCGCAAGCACCCCAGCCCCTGCTGCTGCAGGTGCTGATGCTGCATCGGCTGCTGCGCCTGCTGTGATGCCGTCCGCCCCCGCACCCCTGCTGCTGCTGTCCATGCTGATGCCTCCGCTGTCCCCATGCAGGGACGAGGTGCGCTGCGCCCCAGCAGCTGTCTGCATAGGTTGCAGCATGTCCTGCAGTACTGCTGCTGCAGCGGCCTCTTCACTCGCACAGGGAATCTCACATTTGACAGCTGTGGCCAGGCTGGCACGGGCAGCTGCACCTGCACTGCCAGCTGAAGGCAGTGAAGTGCCCCCTGCTGCTGAACCAGCTACATTGCCTGCGGCAGCAGCCTCTGCAGGTTGGGCAGTTACACCTATAGCTGCAGCTGCAGGAGCTGCTGCTGTGTCGCCCCCGTGCTGTTGACCATCAGCGCTGCCTTCCTGTAGGGGCTTGAGCACAACACCCTGTAGCGCAGGAGGGCTGACAGGCGATGCTGTTGGAAGCGTGCTGCCAGCTGCGTGGGGGTGATGCTGCCGGGCTGCTGGGGCGCCTGCAACTGCATCGCCACTGCTGCTTGCTGCTAACCATGTTGACTGTCCTGCAGCTGTCACTCTCGATTCGTCTTTCACAGCAACCACCATAGCTGCGCTCCCAGCTGGCTGATCCCACTGAAGGGCTAGTGGGGTGTCTGCAGCTGCTGGTGTGTGCCGCGATGCTGTTAGAGCTGAGGCAGACGTGCGGTCCTTCTGCCTGCGAACAGCAGAAAATGCTGGGAATGGAGCTGTCAAGCTGAGCTGTACTCCCTCCCAATAGCTGTCACTGTCCTCCTGGTCCACCTCATGGGCTGGCTCTACAGCGACGTTGATGCCTGCTGCATCTATGCAACCACCAGAGACGCTGTTGATGGGGTCTGTTGCTTGGTCATGGGTGGGACACACCCCTCCTGCAAGCCTGCTGCTGCCAGATGCATGGGTTGGAAACAGCATGTGATTAGGTCATTGAGAGATCTGCAGCTCCTAGCAAAGCAATGCGGATGTCGAAGCTGACTGTACTGGACTGCAGTCTGGTTCCGAAAGCTAAACACGCGCATATGCAGGGCTCCTGAATTGGAGACGTGCAACAGATTGCGGCAGCAGCGCGAGAGCGAGGAGGGAAATGATCTGAGCTCAACCGTCATCACTGCAACATACGTTGACCGCATTGCGTTGAAGTCACAGATACTATGGAGTTCTATGCCTTTGAGTGTTAAACTAGCTTTACGCCGCTCGCAGCCAGGCTGAGCCTCGCCTGCTTGGTGGTGATCTGTTGGCAACAGGCTGTTGTAGTAAGGCTGGCAGCAGCAGTCATTGACCGTGGCAGCAACTGTGCTGTGTTACTCAGTTTGTCGAACGCCTGGCTGATGTTGCCCTCATAAAGTGGCAGTTGGATCACGCAGTGTACTGTAGGTTCAGTTGGAGTATCAGCTCCACAAACCATCGTGGCACAGCACCCCAGCAATGGCAAAAGGCGTGGACAGACACGTGTGATAGATGCACCAAGTTGGACACAAACGACCCTCATGGAAGCATCACAAACACAAACGCAAGAAGGGTTTGTGTACAACTGTCTGGTGCACATGACTCAGCATTCTGCACAGCAGTTCCCCAAAGGGGCAACTGCTACGCAGAAAACTGAAGTACCCTGGCTGTATAAGGACAAGCAGGTCCTGTAAGTCACCGACCCTCATTGCCACAGGAGCCTCTCAAAACTGCCCTATACACAGCTACAGCGACAACAGCTGCTGACAGGCCCCTTCAGGCCGGTCTGTTGGCATTTCGCAGCATCGCATCAAACGCCTCCCTGAAGTGCTCTGGCTTGCTGTCAGGCTCTTCACTCAGGACCAGCACCCACTGCAGCAGGCACACAGAGCAGGCACACAGAGCAGGGCAGTTTGACCAACACAGCCCAATTAGATGCTGGCACCAATGGTGAACGGACAGTGGAGAAGGCAAGCCAACACCACCCCAGGCAGCCTGTAGGCGCCCAAAGGCATGCCGTCATTCCTGGCAGGCTCAATTGCCCCACCAAACCTATGTGCTGCGTCCTCAGTGTCAGCTTGCCACAGCAATTGCTCATGCTTGCAACAAGCTCCATAACAAGGTTGTGCTGGCAACCCCATGCAAGCTCTGTATTTACACACGCAACCATACAGTGCCCGCCCTGCCACTCCCAACCAGTCCCGTAATAACTCACATCATAGTCTGCCCAGAACCTTGCCAGCCGAATGTCATCCACCGCCAGCTGTGCCAGCAGCTGCATGACAGACCTAAACCTCAGCTTCTCTTCCAGGCTGGGCTGCAGCTTGTGTGTGTACAGCCACAACAGCTGACGCTGAGCAGCAATCAGATCATGCTCAGATGCTGCAGCAGAGGCCGGGTTGACCCTGCCAGCTGGGGGCTGTGTACTCTGAGGTTCAGCAGCAGCAGCGGCCCCGGCTGCAAATGCTGCTGCTGATGTGGCTGCTGATAAAGCTTGGGTCGGTGCTGCCTGCTGCTGTGCCGGCTCGGGCTTGGGGTGCACTGCTGCTGCTGCTGCCGCCGCTGCTTGTGGTGGCTTCACTGGAGCTGATGCTGCAGGGCTCGCATTCGCAGCAGCGACAACACCCGTAAGCGCAGCCGCGGCCGCTGCACTCGCACGAATCGCAGCATCCGCAGCAGCAGCGGCCCGCCGCGGCCGTTTGCTTGCTGGCGCCCTGGCCGGCGTCGCTGGCTGCTGCTGTCCCCCGCTATCCTGTCCTGTCTCTACTGTCAGCTTCCTTTTTGCATTCTCCCCGCCCAACTTCGCCATTGCCGCCTTGGCAGCTGTCCCCTTAGCCCTTAGCTCCTCCAGCCGGGCAGGTGACAGTACCGCCTGCACTACAGGCTCCTGCAGCCATGCCAGGATGAGGTTTATGTAATAGATAGCTGTCGTAACTGCCATGCCGTCATAGCCCTCTGCCCCTGACACCCGCTGCAGTATGTACTGCTCGAAAACGTCCCACTGCTCGAGCAGCTCTGCCACCTGCACTGCTGCTGCATCGTAGCCGCTGCCATGCAGCAACTTTGCCAGGATCTTTAGCGAGCTGAGCTTCTTTTTTAGCTCGGAACGCTCAAAGCGATGCACCATGCAGGACTCAAGTCCCTGCAGCGTTAGGCCCTGTGCTGAGCCCTCTGCTGCAGGACAGGACCCTGCTGGACTGCTCCCTACGGCTCCACCCTTGTAATCCGGGGCCTGCTGCTGCTGGGTAGAAGCTGCGCCGGCGCCAGCAGCAGCAGCAGCAGCAGCGGCGGCTGCCAGGCTTGACCGCTGAGACCGCAGCACAGGTGCGGAAGTTGGCGCACAGTACTCCCCATCTTCACTGCTTTCATCCCCGTCGCTGCTGCTCCCACTGCTGCCACTGTCTGAGCCGTCGCTGCCAGCGGCAGCCCCCTCAGCACACAGCGTCCTGCTGCGCACCTGCCCAGCACCCTCTGCATCTCTGCCACCCTTAAAAACTGCCAGGTCTGACTCTATCCGCTGCTGCAGCTGCTGTAGTGCCGCTTCACTGAGTGCTGCCCTGACCTGCCGCAAGTTCAGCACAGTCAGCAGCGCCTGTGTGTAAAAGCAGGCAGTGGCCACCTGCAGCGGCGGCTCCCCAGGCAGCAGCTGCTGCACGCGCTGCTGTAAGTACGTCTGCAGGACAGGCCAGTGCTGTATCAGGTCTGCTACCTGGACCTCGGCAGGGTCTGCATCTGGGCCGTGTATCAGGATCATCAGCCGTTTCACCATCGTGCAGCAACGTTTCTGGGCGGTGTAATGCACGGACCGGGCAGCGAGGGCGCCCTGGAGCTGCGCAACTGTCAAGCCTTCCACAGCTGCAGCACCATCCTGACTGATCCCCGCTGCTGCTGCTGCTGTATCCCCTGCTGCTGCTGCATCCCCTGCTGCTGCTGCTGCTGCATCCCCTGCAGCAGCAGCGGCAGCTACAGGAACATCTGCAGCAGATGCTTCTGCTTTGATGCCTGGAGGAGCTTCTGTAGGGTTGCTGGCAGGGCAGGCAAGCAGCCACTCGCGCTGTGCCAGCTTCACGGAGGCTGACAGCTGGTCTATGTGCTCCTGGCTGCCGAGTGCTGCTTGGACGGCTGGCAGGCCCAAGATGCCCAGCAGGTGCCCTGCGTGCTTTGCTGCATTCTGGGGCTGAAGGACCTTCTTGCCGTCAATGCTGCCACTGACCCTGTTGCAGGCATGAGGGGCGCCAGGCAAGGAGACAGGCAAACATGTTAACTCAAACACAAGAAGGCATGATAGCGTCCAGTACAGAATTTGACGGCAAAGTCTGAAGCCAATATGAAGTGATGTGAGGGCTGCTTTGCACTGTTGGTGTTGCACCGTGCAGGTTGGGTGAGTGTGCAACTGCAGCTGTTGCCCTGGCAGACCACTGACTGTCAGTCATGGGTGCTCACGAAGCCATGCCGTGATGCGGCTGCTGCCTTACATGCAGCTGCTGAAGCAGTAAGGAGTAAGCAATTGCTGGCGTATTGCATGCTGCAAGCGTATGTCTGTTCAGGCGCTATCAGCCCTCACCTGTCCCTCATGTGCTGCAGCAGTAGGTTCAGATGTGGCAACACCTCTGCCACCTGAACTGTGCTGAGGTCAACGGCCTCACCATGAAGCAGCCTGGACAGATACCTGCAGGAAACAGTATGCAGCAGTTCAACATCAGTGTCAAAACAAATAATGGGTTTGATCTTGGCCTAGCCTAGCCTAGCCTTGCCGAAGGCAAGTGCTTACGCCCTTTGGCATCTGGGCTTTAGTATTAGCCATATGGCTAGCCTATGCATAGGCTAGGCAAAGCCAGTGTGCCAGATGCCAGTAGCCTGTGCTTTCGCCCTTGGCCTCTCCTTCGGCAAGTGCCAGAGCCCTAGCCATGGCTTCGTCATGGCAAGGCTAGTGTCAGCAGCAAGCTTTGCAGGGCGTCATCATGAGCTGGGGGATGCATGCGAGCCTGTAGCAACAGCAAGCACACTGAGCGCTTGATCGTGTATATATGACAGCTTTGCTGTTACCACCAGCACAATACAACACAGCCGCCCCTGCAGGACGCTCTGTTGATCAGCACAGTATACCGCCAGCCTGGCCCAGTACCTGACAGGGACCATGTGCTCCCTTGCATCCTGCCTGTCAGCACAGACACCCTCCAGCAGTCCCTTCAGCTCTGGAAGCCTGAGGGCGCCTGTTACTGCTGCTTTGTGCTCATGCACTGCATCAGCGGCAGGAGCAGCATGGGCTGCAGGGGTCCCAGCCCCCGCTGGTGGGTCTGCTGTGCTGCTTGGCCCTGCTGCCGGTGTTGACGCTGGTGCCGTCTTAGCATCAGCTGCTGCAGCAGCTGCAGCAGCAAAAGCCCGAGCAAAGTTCCTCCTCCATTCTGCGCCTGCTGTTGTAGGCGAATCTGGCAGCTGTGTGATAGGAGCCGCTGGGCTGTGCTGCTGCTGCTGCTGCTGCTGCTGCTGCTGCTGTAGGGGCTCCACCTTGATGGGGGTGGCACCATCCTTCATGCCAGCTGCTGCCTGCTTGATGCTGCCATCTGAGGTCATTTGAGTGTCGGATGCGTGACTGCTAGACATATACACAGATCTAGTACCCTTGGGCAGGGGGTCACTGGAGTCCCAGCAGTGGTGCTCCCAGTGACTGGTCCCTGCTGGTGGTCAAGGACCCCGTAACCTCTTGTGACTGAACCTCATCGAAAGCGAGTATCTGGTCAGCCGCAGTGATATCCAGTGGGCACGTGACAGAGCAAGCAGAGGGAGATCAGCACTGCAGACACGCATATGTCCTACTGCCCACTCAGCGGTACTGCATGCAAGGGCGTTCCATAATCCTTGTTGTTACAAACAAGCAGTGCGTCTCTGAGCGCGTTGTCCCAGGCGCAACTTCTCACCCTTCTTCGCCAAGGGTGACAAGTCGAAGCTTGCCACCGGCGTCGTGGCTGAATCGCAAGTATTGTATTGAATAATCTGCGCAAGCCAGCATTGGGTAAGGGCTTTGGGTGCGAGGGAGCAGGGACCTCCGGTGATGGAGGCAGTACTGCAGGTGAGCGGGGAATGGGGGCCCAGGGAGACCTGTTGCAGAGGAGGGCAGCTCAGAGAATGTTGGCGTGGTGTCATGGTTGCTATGTCGCTGCTGGGCTGCACTGCTGCAGTGTGGTGTCACATGCTGTGACACGCTGTGGGGGTGCCAGCCACCTGCTGAGTGAGACCTGCGGCTGCAGCCCAGCTGGCGCTTGGTGTGACCGCCTATGTTTGTTTGCAGCACAACAGGTGAAGGACAGCAAGGAGTCAGACAGGTTTGTTGTCATGCCATGCAACCACATGGAAATTCAATGTGAAAGTATGCGATTGCAAATGCAATGACCACACTTTCTGCATGCACTCCCAGCAAGGCCTACTCCAGCGCTCTTCAAGCATGAGCTTGACATACAACACCAGGAACAGCATGGTACAGCCCAGCACAACTGCCCAGCGCAGCACACTGCTGTGTCAACCTGCCATGGTTCTTCAAGAAGAAAGTTGACAAGGCAGTGACGGTAATCAACAACAAGCAGCAGGCAAGCAGGGCCTTAGCATAGCTGTAGGAGTTGTTGTTTGACTGATGCCAGCTGTCAACCTGTCCCAACAGAAGACGGCAAGCACACATGCCCCACCACAGGAGATCCACACACCACCTGTTACACCACCCCAACTCATCATCCTGTTACACCTGGAGCGGTAATTGAACCCGCCACCTCCCTGCACAGGCACGCAGCCGTGTGCAGGGCGCTCTGAGCCATTTGAGCTACCAGGTTGACGTGAGCCTCGGGCACTGCCCTCATTGGCCACGGGTGTACGCCTTAGGCAGCTCCCCCCGGAGCTGCCTTCACAGGCAGAGTATGATGTAGGAAAAATGCAAGCATGCATGCATAACATGCAACCAAGGTTGACCGATGAGCCTCACAGGATGTCGCCGAGGTAGACCTTTGCCATATGTGGTGCACAGGCCGGGAAGTCGGACTTACAGAGGCATATAGCCTCCGGCCCACCCCGCAGCGCCTGGCCTCGCTCACCCCTGCTTACCAAACAGGGAGGACAATGCACGGCAAAAGGCAGCACCGCTCAAGTCCCACACCCAGCCACCGCAGCTCATGATAACATGACCTGAGGCGCTGGCAGACTGCCAGGCTGCACAGGGCACAGCACCGACAGCTGGCGATACACGCGCGCAAGCCTGGACGGATCCGGCTTGTGAAACGCTACGTGCGTGCATGTGGGCACGGGTGCACATGGATGCCACCTCCAACGCTGCTGAAGCTGCAACGAGACTGCAGGGAGCAGCGGCAGACAGCAGAGCAAGGGCAACATTAGCTGGAACGGCCTTCAAAACAAGCAGTGGACAGCTGCGGTTTCATGGTTGCACACATGTTGAAGCTGATTGCACAGGAATCTGCAGTCACCACAGGCTGTAGGTGCTACGCGCAGGGATGAGGTGAGCCTGCTGCTGTTGCTGAGCACCCTGCTGTGCACTGGCCCATGCAACTCTAGGCCTGTGTGACCTCGTAATGCAGTTGTAGGCAAAATAAGGTCCTCTACTGGATATCTATGCATGCAAACCAGCAGCATGCAGGCACAGACGATAGCCGAAGACAGCAACCCACCTTCACCCCGCTGGTATCTGCCGCGCTGCCTTTGCAGAGTATTTCAAGGCTCTGAAAAGATGATGAGCTGCATGTTCGACCTCAGCAGACGGGCTCTGGATGGCCACCGGGGCGACAGTGGGTGTTGCCGGGAAGCCCAACTTTGCGCAAGAGGGACAAGAAAACTAAGTAACAAACATAGGTCCAAATATATCCGGCGCTTTCCTGCTTTGAAAATAACTTGGGGTAACTGGGGCGCTGTGCAATGTATGTCGGAGTCACCGTTGAGTGGGGTTTGAGGTGTTAAGCTGTTCTGCCGAACACACGCATTAGACCATGCCATATGCGTATCGCATAATGCATATGAGCCATTTTCTCGCCCTACCCTATCCTGCTGGACGCCACAAGGTGTGGGCGTTGCACCTGTTGATACTTTGGGCTGCTGCCTGTGCCACAGTGTGGCCCCAAGCAGCATGGTGTGTTCATGCAGGCACCAGCCTGGTGCTGCAAAGCGCAAGTGCTTGCAATACTATGATAGTAGTGCCATGTGCATATGGACAGGGTTGTGACGCCCTGCCGCATGCTGCGGATTGACACAAAGTGGTGTTTCACTGACTTGACGTGCCAGCTGCAGCAAAGTCATGTGCTCAGCAGGTGTGCATTGTGACTGTGGGCCGCAACTTGAAGAATAGTGATCGAGTGACACTTCCAGATGCACCCCAGATTTGTCTGTAGCCCTTGTTACCCATGGTTTTCCATAAAGTAACAGCGTTGAGGGTGATGCTTGCTCAACTGGTTTGTGTCATATGCATGTGCATTGGACCGGCTATGGCACAGCGCACGGGGACTCAAGAGATACAAGCCAAGGAGTTCCACAATAACTGGCAATTCCACCTGTTCCCAACAAGTTTTAGGTCGGACCCCCCCCTGACTTTTGGAAGAACTAGAGCCGAGCGACTGCTCAATACGTAACGATAAATAAGTAACATGCTTTTGAAAGCGGTTCCGCTGCGTCTCATGAACGTCACCATCACTCCCTTCCGTGAAGCACTGCTTGCTGTGCATGATGGAGGACGGACCTAAGGCAGCACAAGAGAGATCAGAAGCCGTCTATGTACATGTTCGATGCGGCTGTTGTTTCACGGAAGAGCCCAGGCAACGCCAAACTGCATGACATGTAGTGCTGTTCCTTGCTGCTGTCTGCATGCATGGTACTGGGATGATGGTGGACAGCAATCACCTTTGCTTGATTCTGTGACATTTGAGAACTTTTAAAGATGCTTTTGGCCGCGATCCAGCACGCAAGTGCTGGGCGATCGGTGGAAGTTGTCCACACTGCCGCGACCCTAAAAATAGTACCAGAATGTTTCTTTTGATTTATCGATAACGTCTTGGCAGCATGCCGGCGCAAAAGCTCCCAAAAACACAGGGGGGGTCCGACCTGGAACCTTGTTGGGAACACGTGGTTCAAGCACGAACAGCTGCACCTTTTTGTGGCAGTGAGTCACACTCAAAGCACAAACACTGAACCAAGCACCAGTGCAGCGGTGCATCAAACGGCCTGGCTCAGCAGTTTTAGGCTGCACGTCAATCACCAGAGCTTGCTGCAATGGCACAATGCAGTCAACCAGCCAGCTGAGCTGCAGCTTTGCGTGGCACATGGTTGCCTAGGGTCGGGGTCAGCTTGGCTGATGAAGCAACTGCTGGTGCAAGCCTCCTCACCCATTTGCACCATGCATGCTCATGTGATCGAGGGACAACTTGCAAACAAGAGCAGCAGCGTGGAACGCTCCAGATAGTTTGCACATCTCACGGTCGGGGGGTTGCCACAGTGGAACACTAGTACCACAGTACAGTGTAGAACCATACCAGAAGCACGCTGCACTAGCCGCTGCCGAAAGCCACACAAGACACTACAATCAAGAGATCCCTTCTCCCCAGACAAAACACAAAGGCAGCCAGTGTGGCTGGTACAGAGCCCATATCGGCAAGTGTACGTCGGTACACTCCTGCCACCTGTGAGGCCAGCAGGACAGCCAGCTGCCTTACAGACTTGCACAGGAGCGCCAAATAAACAGGTTGGATGGCAGTCAAACGTATAATGCAACACGTGCCAGAGGTGTGCTGCCTTGGCCACTGCCATAGGCACAGATGCTGCATCCTGGGAGTAAATGACAGCCAACCAGCAACAGAAAAGACAACAACCAGCACCAGCAGGGTCCATGTATGATGGCGTGCAACAGCTGCTGTTGCAGGCCACACATCACCCTGACCCACCAACGCTCTGCTCAGTCGCCCAGCTGCAGCCTGTTCTGCATGCCCATGGTTGGGGCCAGCACAGCTGTTGGTGCCGCAGGTGAAGCAAGTGACAGCCGGCCAAAGGCGCCAGCCTCCAGAACCCGCCGCTGCTCCCCTGTGAGCTGCCAATGCAGCTGCCACTTGAGCAGCGCTGCAGTGGTGCAGTCCAGCTTTGGCTGCAGTTGCTTCAGCAGTGCTGCCTTCACCCGTGCAACCAACCCTGTGTTCCCCCGCTGTGCATATGTGTGGCCCTTCTCGTTGATGAGGCTCAGGGCGATGCGCAGGTAGGGTGGCGTGATAGGTTGCTGCAGCTCAAACTCACCAGCGTTGCTGTTCGTGTAGCTGTTCACCTGGGCATGCTGGTGGTGCTGCGCTGCAGGAAGCGTGATCCTGACAGAGACGGTCACCATCACGAAGCTGACGTTGGGTACATTTTTTCGGTTGACCCACTCGAGAGTAGGCTCCAGCTCCATGATCTGCAGCAGCATGGGGCCCAAGTCCCTGACGAGCCCACTGATCGCATCCCTCAAGTCCACCTCCTTGCTGTCCTGCAGCTGCTTGGCAGACTCAATGACTGGTCCTGTGGGCCCCATCAGCTGCAGCTTGAGGGCGCACAGCTCCTGGGAGGTGGAGGCTGCCAGGCCATTTAGCCGAGCAAACTTGGCCAGTGCTGCATCTGCAGACATAGCCAGGCTGAGCCCCTCTGGAGGACCCTCGGCCAGTTGGCGCGGCCACTGGTCCCGCAGACTGGCAACCTCCACTGTCTGAGCAGCAGGTGCAGCAGCCGCAGCCGCCACAGGCGCAGCTGCAGGGGGGTTCAGCACAGGGTGTGCCAGCAGCACCTGCTGCTGCTGCTGCTGCTGGTTGCTACCGCCTAGGCCTGCCATGGGCGCAGCTCCTCCCCCAACTGCCCAGCCTGCTGCTGCTGGTGCACCTGCAGCTGCAAGCACACCACCGCCTGCCTGTGGGACTGCAGAGTCCTGGACAGCAGCAGCAGCAGCTGCAGCGAGACCTGCTGCACGCTCACCCACAGAGACGCCCTTGGCAGTGAGGGGGTTGGGTACCCCTGCCGCCCCTGCTGCTGCTGACGCGGTTTCGCTGAGCGGTCGGTAGAGGTCTCGCCCAAAGGGTGTTCGCTTCTTGCGGACCTGCTGCCCACTGGGCTGGCTGCTGTAGCTCTGGGTTGCACCAGCGTCGCAGCTGCCAACAACGGCACCAGCAGCAGCAGGACCTGCTGCAGCCTGGCCAGCAGTGGCGCTGACGGCACCATGGGCAGTGCCTGCTTCTGCCTCTGCTGCTGCACTTGCTGCTGGGTGCTTGAAAGCAAACCCGGGTGGAGCCTGCTGCTGCCCACTTGGCTCTGCAGGCAGCCAATCCATGCTGGCGTCATCACTGCCAGCCACGCCTCATGGCAGGCGGCTGTTGCTGTGACAGGCACCCAACGGAGGGGTATCTGCTGCTGCGCTGTACCCTGGGCCTGCAGGAGCCTGAAGCTGCCAGGAAAGGGTCTCATGAACACTTGGGGCTAGCGCTGCTGCCGCGGCCGCGGCCCAATTCGCTTGCGCAGCAGGAAAGCCGGGATCCTGCTGGTGCTGTCCCATAGGGGCGCCGGTGTGTCCTGGTGCTGCTCCGGCTGCTGCAGGGGCCAGGCGTTTGCCGGGGGACGCGGCCGCATCAGCTTCCAGGACGCGCTTGGTAGCCGCAAAACTGCTAGCAAGGTTTGCACCACGGCGCTGCCTGCTGCCACCGCCGCTGCTGCCACCACTACCACCTCCGCAGCTGCTGCCGGCTAGGCCCTGCACCTCATGGCTGCCTTGAAGGTTGCTGCCACCCCAGGCGGCAGCAGCACCAGAGGCAGCCGCTGCCTCAGCCAACAAAGGATTGGCATCTGCCCACTGGGCAGCTGAGCTGCTGCTGCTGCCATGCCAGCTGCCTGGGGCTGCCTGCTGCAACAGGGACAGCTGCCCTGAGCTGTGCCCGGTGCCAAACAGATTGCTGCTGCTGTTTGGTCCCCCGCCGTTGCTGCTGCTGCTGTTGATGGCGCTACTGTCCACCCGCCCTTCATGCTGCACAGTGGGCCGCTGCAGGGCGCTGCCTGTCGTGATGCGGTCGCGCAGCACATCCTCTGCAGCAAGCAAAGACCCAAGCGCCCCTTGGAAGCCTGGCTGCCCCTTGCTGTGCGAGGCAAGCAGGTGACCTCTGCTGAGCTGCAGATCCGGGGCTGCTGACAGGTGGTGTGCAGCACTCTGCTGTCCCACATGCTGCTGGCCCTGCCGGGGCTGCTGAGCCCCTGGTGGCAGCGGCTGCATGCCAAGCTGCTGCACTGCTGCAGAGTTCAGCGCCGGCTGCTGCTTGTTGGGGTTCTGCTGTGGCGGGAGCTGCTTGTACAGTTGCTGCTGCTGCGCTTGCAGTGCTGCCTGCCGCAGGACCTCCACCCGCGCCTGCCATTCTGCCTCCTGCTGGGCCTGTAGGAGAGCATCTTGTGTCCCCTGCATTGCTGCCTGCTGCAGTAGGGCCTCGTGCTGTGCCTTCTGCTGCTCCTGCAGTAGGGCTCCCTGCTGTGCATGCTGCTGCTGTTGCTGGAGCTGCAGGGCCTGCTGCTCAGCCAACTGCTGCTGGGCCAGCCATCGCTGCTGCAGTCGCTGTGGTAGCCAACAGTGCACATGCAGCAAAGACACAGGCACAAGCAGTATTATGAGACAGCCATGTAGCAGGGTTGAAAGGGCCCTTTCCCCAGAAAAGTGGTAGCCAGCAGATGATAGCAGCAGCATGAGGGCACGATTCAAAAGTGAGCACCAAGAAACACACAAATTGGCCAGCTCTGTGGCTCCTTTCTGGCTGGCACTGCCAACAACTGGTGGCCACAATAGAAGGTTGCAGTACGACCCCCCACTGCAGCAGCCCAGTTTGAAAAGCTGTGTGATGCTGGGGTGCGGACAACCCCGTTCGACCCCTGAAGTGCTTCTTACCAGGATGGTGCGGATGCCTGCCAGTATGCGCGGCTCGTTGCCTGGCTCCTGCAGCACCCCAATGCCAGGCAGCGGCACCATGAGCAATCCTGCCAGGCCGTCAGGGCCCACTGCTTGCTGCTGCAGGTGCTTGGGCCACGCCTTGGGCAGATCATCAAACACCACAGCGAGGCCACCAGTTGGCATGCACTCTGACAGCTGCCGCTCGGCGTTGCTCCACATGCTGCCGCCCAGACGCTTGGTGACGGTGATGCGGCCGCCAGCGCCCACCTCCCTGCGTGCCAGGTCCACCTCTGCAAGGCTGAACACTCGCTGCTGCTCGTCGGCCATGCCTATGAAGGCAGCCACATTGCTGAGGCGCGTTGTAGCCGTGCAGACCTTCAGCCACAGCCTGGTTCAGCACATGCAGCAGCAGGGCAAGCAGAGGGGTGAACAAGTGCTTGGCAGCAGCATTCATAACACTAGCAACACAAGCAGTCACAGCACAAGTAGTCCCAGCTGCCTGTGGGGGGGGGGGGGGGTGCACGCCATGGGACATCGCAGCACCTTGCAGTGCTGGCAGCCCTGCATGCGTCACCTTCGCATGGTGGAAGACAGCCAGAGTCAGCACGCCACACAATCCAGAGCGTCACACATGCCGGACACTGCTGTCCTGCAGCCCACATCCCCATAAGCTGGTGGTTTTTTTTGCTCTGTCTTAAGCAATGGACTTTTCCTGCAGCCGGGTGTGCGCGCCTCACCTGCCGCCTCCACGCACACAGGCCTGCTGCAACTGCAGCAGGGAGGGAAGCACCCCTGTGTGGACCCCGGGCGCCAGCAGGATCAAGTGGTAGTTGTGACGATGCTGCTGCTTGATGCCTAGGTCTCCCTGTAGCCATGAGGGCCACTTCTCTTCCAGATTGCACTGGATGTAGCCGTAGAGCTCAGGATCCAGGTATGCAGCGGCATGCAGAGCGTCCAGCTTCACGTCGCTCTCGATGATGGCCACCTCCTTGTTTGCAGACACAAAGGCAACCGTAGAGCTCCTGTGAGGTTGTGTGCTGAGCTTGCCATCCACTACAGTCGGGGCCGGCAAATCCAACTCCAACAGCCTGCATGCAAGCAAGGAAAGGTGTGCAGGAAGAACATGCAGGACATGGTGAGTTCAGCACAGTCAGCACGGATTGCTGTGTGCTACAGTGAGAAAAACTGCTGCAGGCAAGGCTCAAAGCAGCTTGCAACTGCTGCACCATGCCAGGCGCCAAGCTGCCTTGCACGGCCACTGTTGTGAGTGTACTGTGCAGGATGCATGTTCATGAGAGCCCCAGGCGCATACGATGCAGTTGTGTGTCGACTGCTGCCAGCAGAGCCCATCTCCTGCACCATGCACATGCTCAGCACAGCCACAGAGCAACAGTGCTTACTGGTAGGTGAGCATCAGTGGCTTGGCTGCAGTCACACCCAGGCCAGCAATGAGGGCTGCATTCAGGGCCTGCTGGGTGGCTGCTCTGCGCTGGGCGCTCCACCCATCACCAGCCTGTGCGCCTGCTGTTGCTGCCTGCTGCACAGTCAGGATCAGCTCTGAGTAAAGCTGGCTCATGCGCTGCTTCCGTTGCAGCTTAGAGATCTTTTTCAAGAGGAGTTTCCTTTCGTGCTGCTGTCGGGCGTACTGCTGCTGCAGGTCTGGCTGCTGCTGCAGCCTGGGCAGATCGTGATACAGCTGTTTTGCATGCTGCTCTGTAAGCTGCTGCAGCTCCTCCTGCACCACAGCTATCCCCTCCTTGGCAGCAGCAGCCTCTGCCTCCAGGTCTGTGCGGTTGGATTGCCGCATGAGGGTATCATCCAGATCAAAGCATGCCATCACGTTGTCTGCAAGCACACATGGACAGTGTTCAGCACCAACAGCTCAGCAAAGCCTGCATGCAGCAATGCCACAGCCATGCTCAACATCACTCCAGACACAGGCTGGGATCCTTGCGAACTCACGAGGGTTTGCCTCATCAACGTTGCCCACGAGGGTGAAGGCATCCATGACCTCCAGCGCTGGCTGGCACCTGCACGGCAGAAAACATATCGTCAGCTGACATGGCATGTGTGCCCTGCTGGATACTAGGAGTAGCACCAAGCACGCTGTCTCTTTCGTTGTCTATCATGCAGTGCAGCCAGCACCCCTGTACCTGATTGCCACTCTTGGTGTCACTCAGGAGTAACCCACAACAGCAAACCACCCCAGCATCATAGCCATCTTGGCCCACTGGCCTTGTTGTTCCCACAGTATATTCACTTGATGTCGAGACTTGAAAGCAGAAGACGATGGAATTTGTGAAATCAAGAACCGACAACTGAGCAGCGGGCCCAGACAGTTTGCCACGACAAAGGCTAGTGAACACAGGACAAATAGCTGTAGGATCCGACAACAATCCAAACAATTCATAGACACGTGAGCATGGCATTCCGCATCGAGTGCAACAAGCAGTCAAACCTCTTTCGGGGTTCAGGTTTGGCCTCATGCCGATACATATGTTGTCGCTGCCCGCCAATGAACAATCACCGTTGCTTCACATGCAAAGGACCACCCCACTCCAGCACACCTGACCTGAGGTCCCCCAGGAGGTACACCTTGTTGCATACAGCAATCTCCCTCACCTGCACTGCAGGAGGCTTGTGCGCCCACCAACTGGTGACATGACGGTGGCTCCCAATACACTATTACACTGGGACTCTCGAACATGGCTTGAGGCGGTGGCATGACTTCTGCAGCCTGCAGTGGCCACCATGGGTTAGAGCATGCAGCATGGACGGGAGGGAGGGGGCACGTTTGGAAGCACCTCTATGGGAGCACTGGCAGTATTGTTGTGTCTCAAGTGTAGATTTTTAGGCAAGGATGCAGAGCACAACCAACAGCAGCCAGTGTGCTCATGAGCCCACGGTGCTGCCCACGAGCTCACAAACCACTGCCAAGTCCCCATGCACTGCCCAAAGGCTGGTGTTGCTTGCACATGCATGATGGGCCCACAGTGCAGATGATAGCTGACAGACACCGTGTCATGCCTGGGCGAGACGTACATGCAAAACACCCACCATGTAAAAACGACAGCAGCCTGCTCTGAGCGCGGGGTGCCAGCACACCCTGAGCCAGGAGCGAGCTGTGCTGTGACGAGCCGTGCTGTGCTGTGCTGCGCCGCTGAGCTGGCCTTCACCTTGGTGCAATGGCGCAGCACTGGGCTGCGGGGCAAAGGAGAGCAATGTGTCGCACAGGGAGAGGGCACCCGGCCAACTGCTGCTGTCATTGCACTTCACTTCAAGGACTGAGTGGTACAAGAGGTGCAGCTAAGTACCCAGGGGCTGCAATGGGGCTGATGCACAGCAACAGCTCCATTGGAGACACACACAGTACGAGGGTGAGCGACATGCAGCCTTCACGCATTGCATTGTCAGTGCGGGATAGGCACTGCTGCTGTTCACGATCTCCCCCACCCACCTGGCCACAGGCACAAGTTTGCCCAGGCCAGCATGCCAACCAGCCACAGCTACCCAACTGCAAGTACAAAAGCATTGCTGGCTTTGAAGAGAACTCACTTGCAAGATGGCACCAGCAGGAGCAGTGCCACTGCAAGAGGCCCTTGGGTGCAGCACAAGCAGCCCGACCAGAGAGCGGCATCGATTATCGCCGTTCCATCAGTGATTCCTTCTACTGATGGGACAAAGGGTAGGAGGCAGCACCGTGCTGTGACAGCTGCTGGCACTGAGGACGGCTGCCAGTCACTGTCCTGGCTGTCCTGGTGGGATGCGATGTGTGCACGACACTTGCATGGCACCAATTGCTGCTGCTTCCATGCACACCAAGTCCACACACTGAAGTGGCAACTGACATGACTGCCTCCTGATAGGGCTGCCGCTGCTGCTCTGGCAGCGTGCAAGTGTGTAGACCTGCAAGCAATCAGACACCGTAGGGCAGCAAGCAATGAGAGGAGGGCCAGGGAGGGAGAGTGCATTGCTTGGAGATACCTTACCACTAACAGCCAGAACCCATCCGCTTCTGTAGCAGGACTTACTTCCCTTTGACACCTGCAACCTTCAAACTTGCCAGCCACCCTGCTAGGCAAGGCATAGATGCAGATGGGCAACATTGCCTGCTGCCCTTGGTGTGCGGATTGTAGAATTGGGTGAGTGTCCTCTATTCACCATAGCAACCACCCCTCAACCTTCCTAATAGTCCACTGCAACATACCACCCCTTGCACCAAGGCATTTGCTGGCTGCATGCATAACCTGGCAGTACCCTGAAACCTTTGATGGTGCTCACCTGACAGAACATGGGTGTGCCACATGATGGTGGCGCTGGCAATCTCACGAAGGTGGCAAAGGCTCACACCCTGCTGCTCTTGTGACTGTTGCTGCCGCTGCCGCCATTGCCAGAATTGGGTGAGTGTCCTCTATTCACCATAGCAACCACCCCTCAACCTTCCTAATAGTCCACTGCAACATACCACCCCTTGCACCAAGGCATTTGCTGGCTGCATGCATAACCTGGCAGTACCCTGAAACCTTTGATGGTGCTCACCTGACAGAACATGGGTGTGCCACATGATGGTGGCGCTGGCAATCTCACGAAGGTGGCAAAGGCTCACACCCTGCTGCTCTTGTGACTGTTGCTGCCGCTGCCGCCATTGCCAGGTTAGAGCCAGCCAAAGATCTTCGGCAAAGGGCTACAACAGCAGCTGCATTAGTCACTGATCCCAGTGGCTTGGTCAGGGGTACCGTGCAGCCAGCAGCAACCTGCAGGAGGCATCAATGGCAGCACAATGTTGTACGGAAGTTACTGAGGGGCGCCAGCACACATGCAGCAGGTGTCTGCTGTTTACATCAGAAAATGCCAAAAGCCATGGATCTGCCAGGTGGCAGTGGGCACTGGTCCCAGCTTCACCGCGCTGCTGCAAGAAGCAGGCATATTGTGTCAGCATAACTGCCTGCGTTGCCTGCAGCTCTTTGACCCTCCAAAGCAGCCAGCATGTGCAGGGTCTCGCTGCATTGACTATGTGCTGTTTCCCCTGGTGTTTGCCCGTGGCCACTGGCAGGTGAAGGAATGACTAGCAAGCTCACTGTGAATGCCTGCCTATGGCCTGAAACCGGAAGTTCTGTATCTACTCAAACTTGCTGATGACTGTCGCAGCTGCAACACTTGCGGACCTGCTGCACCACAGCTGTTGCATGCCACTGCAGCTACAGACGCCTTGCTTACCGTTCTGGTAGCCACCTGCTGCTGCAGTGGCCACCGTCCTGCCGGTCTCACAGCCTGTACTGCTGCCACTGCTGCTACATGCTGGCAGGCTGTCACAATCATGGTGCTGCCTTGGGTGTACCCATGCCTGATTTGCAAGCACCTCTGTGATGCTGACACACTGCAGCTGATCATCTGATCCGGATGCGCTGTGTTGCCACGTCCCGGGAGGTCCTGGGTGTACTGGGTTTGGGTGGGGGGTCATGACCACCTGTCACCTGGTGCCACCTGTCATGCTATGCAGTCGTCGGAAGGGCAAGGAGACAAAGCATGTGTGTTTTGAAAGAATATTGTCTGAAATTTCTCGAAAATCCACAACATTGCTTGAAGCAACTGACACCCTTAATGACACCTCACACTAGTTAGTGCTGACAGATAATCTGAGATGAGGTCTCAACTGTCTTCCGCGCAGGCACCTTGTAAGCAGCAGTTCTCTCAGACCACAATCACAATCTCAAGCACCTGAAGCTTCTTCAGTAGTTGTCAGGACAATGTCGGGATGTTGGTTTCCTTCGCACCTGGCTTCCTTCGCGCTCGCCTTCTGCAGTTCCCTCTTGGCCGGCTTGAGCCCACTTTTTGAGTGACAAACGCACATATGGAGTTCTTTCTGTGCCATCAAGGCCTCTGCGCAGGCGTGCACCAGCCAAATACGGAGAAGGAAGGTGGGCATCTGCTGTTGAGCTGTCTATGCGTTGCCTGCACGCTGCCAGGACGCACCCGAAGGCAGTCAGGCATGCCATAAAATTTTAGTTTCCCTCCAAGTTATGGTAGAAAGACCCTCAAGGCTGCAGGTGCTCACACACCAACCCCATGGGGCCAACCACACCACAAGAGCCAGCAACATGTACTTTGCAGCAAAGCATAATTGCCAAGTGCAGCGGGCTATGCATGATTATAGTCTTTTTTTCTCCAGTTTTGTTGGAGCAGGCCCTGGAGTTGTGCTTGCCCCTACACCTGTACTGCCTGCCACTGCTGGTTTTTTTGCTGCTGTTTGCCCTGCAGGATACCCCCACAGGATGCCCCAGCAGTGGTACTGGTTTCAGCTTTCTGTGCACCCGTGCCCACTGCACGCACGTAGCGTTTCACAAGGCTGGATCCGTCCAGGCTTGCGCCGTGTATCGCCAGCTGCCGGTGGTGTGCCTTGTGCACCCCGGCAGTCTGCCAGGACCTCTGTTCAGTTAGCTTCGGCGGCTGTTCGGCGGCTTCTGGTGTGGGACTCGAGTGGTGCTGCCTTTTGCCGTGCATTGTCCTCCCTGGTTGGTAAGCAGGGAAAGGAGGCCAGGTGCTGTGGGCGCTGATCCTAGGCTTCCGGGCCTGTGTAAATTCAGCGACCCCGCCCTGTGTACCACATGTGGCAAAGGTCTACCCCTGGTGACATCCTGGTTTATCATTCTTCTCTACAGACGCCATCGCGGTCGTGACTACCCTGTGCACCCGTGCCCACATGCACGCACGTAGCGTTTCACAAGCCTGGACCCGTTCAGGCTTGCGCTCGTGTATCGCCAGCTGCCGGTGTCCTGCCTTGGCAGCCCGGCAGTCTGCCAGCACCTCAGTTCAGCTGCGCTGTTCCGCGGTTGCTGGTGTGGGACTTGAGTGGTGCTGCCTTTTGCCGTGCATTGTCCGCCCTAATGGGTAAGCAGGGAAAGGAGACCAGGTGTTGTGGGGCTGATATCAGGCTCGCGGGCCTGTCTAAATTCAGTTACCCCGCCCTGTGTACCACATGTGGCAAAGGTCTACCTTTGGTGACATCCATCAAGCTTGTTGGGCATCCTGAGTTGCATGCGTGCTGGCTGTCCTTGTTCACTGCATCATACTCTGCCTGTGAAGGCAGCTCCGGGGGGAGTTGCCTGAGGCGTACACCCGTGGCCAATGAGGGCAGTGCCCGAGGCTCACGTCAACCTGGTAGCTCAAATGGCTCAGAGCGCCCTGCACCAGCTGCTTGCCTGTGCGGGGAGGTGGCGGGTTCGATTACCGCCCCAGGTGTAGCTATGTGAGGCTGGCTGGGTTCAGGGTCTGCTTTGGGGTGTGTGCTTGCTTCCAACTGTTGCAGCCTGCACATCGGATGTGTTGCTTCTGATTCAAAACCCCTTGCTGCTAACCCTCTGACCACCCCTCTCAAATGACTGCTGCTGTTTTTTTTTGCCTTCACAGCCAGTGTTTGCTCAACAGAGGGCAAGTCCAACAAGCAGGCCCCAGAATGCTGTGTGGGCGGTGGTGCTGTGCTGTGTTGGATGATGTTGTGCTGTCTGCTCTGCTGACAATCATCTCACACCAACACAGCTTGTAGGAACTGCTTTGTGCAGCCACCCCGATGCCAATGGATCAGGCTGAACACATGGCAAAGAATGGATGTTTGCTGCGGCAGTTGTGAGTGTGACATTGAGTGTGTGGGTTGGAAAGCCTTGCCACCTGAGCTCAGATTTGGCTGCATGGCCAAACCTCAGAGAGTAAGTGGATGCAGCAGGCCCTGCGTGGGCGCAGATGCAATGTGCAGGGGCCTCTCAGTGCATTTGGCTTGCATGGCAAGCTGTCAACATATCCCCTGTTGCTTGTTACCTGCCGTAGACGACTATCATGCTACAAACTAACTACAGGAGCCCACACAAGCCTTCAGCAAATTTGCTCAGCAGCAAGAGCTGGGCTTGCTGTACTTGCATGGCACAACCACTGCTGGCCAAGCCTTTGGAAGCAGGCCATTCAAGAGGTCCTGCACATCAGCCCCGCTCCAGGTGCAACAACTGAGGCTGGCGCACAATATTGCTGCATGAATCCTGTTTCACAGTGGTAATATACCTGTACAATACATGAGCATGAATGGAAGGTGCTGCAGACATGCTCGCAACAAAAGGCCTGCCCTGCACTCCCATGCAACAAAGGGATGATAGCACCTGCCCCACCGACCACCCACTCGGCAGGTGCGCCAAAACCCTGATAGCTGTCCAATTAAACCACAAGCGCACACAAGCCCATACCAAGAGCAAGTGCCATTCAATGCCAGGCTGGCATACACTGCATTCAAATTGCTGCTGCTCTCACGCACAAACATTCGGACAGGGATCCCTGCTGCTGCACGTCGCTGGGCCCCAAGCGCTTGAGCTCACAGTCCGCTGCTGTGCCGCCCAGCAGCCCAACTGTCAGAACAGCTCCCCAACCAGCTTGCTCAAACCAACATCACCTCCTGCAGCAAGCAACGACAGCAGCACCAAACAAAGAGCGGCATTAGCAATGACATGCCATTATGACAGCAGAGGTGATACTAAGCGGCTGCCAAGCTGGCGTCAGAACACTCAGGCTGGGCCTGCACAGCAGCAGCAGAGCAGCAGCTCTGGGAAATGGAGCAAGCTTCGTTGCACTGTCGCAGCCAATGTCTCAACGTAGGCCCAAGTATCCTCCAAGTTCCGCTGCTGGGGACTGCTGCAGCTGCTGCAGTAGTGCGCATGTTGAACAACAGACAACCCCCGGCAACTGTTGCTTGAGACACAGCATCTAGCACTGGCGGCGCGACCCTTGCCCACACTGACGGCATAGCGATTATTGCAGCAGAAAACTCGTGATCCTGACCCTGTGCAACCCAGGACACCCCTTGCCTCCTGTACACAGCCCTTGACCTACCTTGTAGGTAAGTGCAACTCCATTGTTGAAGCATGCTGTCCCTCTGCAACGGCTGCAGCCGCCTGCTGTGCCGCCTCAGGGTCCCTGTGGTCGAGTAAATGCTGCAGCACCTGACGCCATACAGGACCCTCACCCATAAGAATCCACTTCCACTGCACAGCAACAACATTTGGGCAGGCCATGCATAGGTTGGATTAGATGTGGCATGCAGCAGACTGATACAATGCATTTCTACAAATGCTGGCCACCAGGAAAGCCAGCATGTATGTTACATCAGCAAAAGTGCCATAGCAGTCCTGGCAGCCCACTCAACCTTGCAATGCCTACGTGCATGCCAAGACAACCAGTGTGTTTGACCGTGCAACTGGAGGCTTACCTGCCGCACAACCTTGTAGCCTGCGACAGTGGTGTAGTTGGTCGGCTTGGTGCTACCAGGGCCTTCGTAGTTTGGGCATGAGTACTCCAGGTACTCCAGCTTCCCCAACTGTGTCAGCTGCAGCATCAGCCTGTCGTCATCGCTGGGGTCTGTCACGTCCAAACGCTCCAACCCTGTCAGCTGGCCCACCAGCTCCATCTTTTCTAGTGGGCTGTCCTCAGGATCCAATGTCAGATGACGCAAGCCGGTGAGGGCCGTCACTAACAGCGCGGCCAGGAGCTCGGCACTGTTCTGCACTGCCGGTATGAGCAGCCGCCGCAGGCTAGGACAGCAGCTGACACCGCGGCTGCCTGGGGGGCTGCTGCAGGGGTGGTCAGCAAGCTGCCTTCTGGGGCTGGCGGGTGGGTGATCTTGCAGGCAATGAGCTCCTGGAGGTCTGGCAGCTGCCTGCCGGCAGGGAAGACGTGCTGCCACGCCCCTGCTGGCATGGCGTAGCTGAGGAAGCAGAGCTTGTGTAGCTTGCTGCTGGCTGTCAGCGCTGCATACGCCGCAGCTGGTGCAACGTCCGCGCGGTTAACGCAACTGCCCTCGAGGCTGAGATAGGTCAGCTGCTGCAGGTCCTGCAGTTGGGACAGCAGCTGTGTGACTGCTGCTGAGCCGCCAGCTATGCGGTAGCTCATCACACGAAGGCCTGGCAGCTTGGTGTGTCCTGCCAAGGCAGCTGGCTCCAGCACTCCGTCTCCTGGACTGGTCAACTGCAGCTGTGTCAACTGCAGGAAGCCTGACAGCATGCCAGCACCGATGGTGGGAGCAGCCTTGCTGTCAAACCACAGCTCCTGCAGGTGTGTCAGGCCCTGCAGGTGCTGGAGGCCGTCAGGCTCCTTCAGCACATACCCCGCCAGCTCAAGGGCTGTCAGCTGCTGCAGCTTCGGCAGGGTGCTGCATGGGAAGCACTCCGGCGACTGTGGAAAGGCGCCAAAAGGTTGACTGTTTGACCTGTTATGAAAGCTCTCAACACAGCTAAGGTCCTGCAGGTCAGGCAGCAGCAGAAGTGCTGCTGCCAGGCCTGCCTCCCCGTCAAGCAGCTTGCAGTCACAGAGCTGCAGCTGCTTGAGAGGTGCCCCAGCCCTCAGCACACCCTGGAACCCACCCCCTGGCTGCAGCTGCAGGCGGAACTGTTTGAAGCACAGGCTGGTAAGCCCCTGCAGCGTGTTGTGGGGCAGGTGCTGCAGGGTGATACTGACATCAGGGCTGCAGTAATTCCAAGGTCCCTCGAGGTCGAGGCTGTGTATGTGCTGGCCGTAATTGGTGAAGGTACAGCAGCATGCTGCCCACCTGCTGCTGCTGGCTCACCGGGCCCTGATGTTGATGACTACCATGGCAGCTGCCTGGTGCAGCCTGCTGTGTGTACGTGCTGCGCTGAATATGCCGCGGGCACCGTCATAAGAGTTGTTATCGTAGTAGGTGTTGTGCAGCACTGCCAGCAGACACGAATCCGGCAGGTTCAGCAGCAAGGATGGTGCTGACTCCTTTGTCATCCTGTGCATGTACCAGCAGCAGCACACACAAGCATTTGCCTGAGGCTTTGGGTGGTGGAACGGCAGGCAGGCAGGCAGAAAATGCAAGCAGCTGTGGTGCAGTTACACTGCTGTGCAGCAAGCCTTGCACGCTGATGCTTGTCAGCAGGTATTGCTTGTGCATTTGCAATATCATGGCTTGCTGTTTGTGTCTGCCAGCATGAGGGGGCTGATCAATCAACAACAGCAAGGAAGCTGAACCTGTACCGAAAGGGGGGGGGAGTACTGGGACACCACCATGTCACACGGTCCATGTGCATTGGGGACAGCACTCGCCTTGACATCTTGCTTACCTGGATTATCAGTTCCAATGAGACCTGTAACTCAGGTAAGGAGTTAGGTACACACGTCCGCCAGCTGTGACCAGGTTCTAGGACAGGACTGCTGTCAGCAAGGTCTGCTTCTGCACTGCTCCACAAGATTGGGGACAGAAACAACAAATCGGGAGCAACGACAAGGAGCTTGTATCATGCATTGAACTGGGCCGGTCACAACAGATGACAGGTGATCATCAGATGAATTGTGTCAGTGTGATAACGGCAATAAGAGCCGAACGAATGCTCGGAACCCGTCTGTGCAACACTACTGATGTATGCAAGCGCGGTTCACGTCCAGTTGGTGTTCTTGGCCGATCAGGTGGGTGGTCTCTCTTCAGTGCCAGCCTTTCACAATGCCGTCTGCTCATCATCGTGCAACTGATCTTGATGCAGTTTGAGGCGTACTGGGGCCGTGCCTAGGCTGCAGGTGAGCAGCTCAGCACACACGGCATGCCATATGGCGGAAGTGGGTACAGAGAGGTTCTGGGCACAATTGCAGTGGATTGTACCTGTTGATGCGCACAACATGTGCCAATGCATGGCAGACGTGCTGCAGGCCTTGCATCGGCATCAAGTCAGTGCCACGAATACCACACCCCAGTATCACAATCACACCCCCTTGCAAGATAATGTTGTTCCAATTGAGCAACTCAAAACCAGCTTGTGCACCTTTGTCTGACTGTCTGCAGCTGTCAAATCAGCATGCGGCCCTTGCAGCAGCAGGCCCAGCAGGCCCGCCAGCGGCCCAAAGGTGATGCTGCACCTGAGGGCATGTATCAGCAGGCGCAGCCCCCAGCAGCACAGCACAGGTCTGACTCCCAACCAGGCGGGACCAGCAATGCAGCTGCAGCAGCTGTGGCTGCAGGAGGCTTGGCAGCAGCTGCAAATGCTGCCCAACAGGAGCCATCTGCAGGGCCTCACAGCTTTCCGTCAGCACAGAGTCCTGCAGAAGCAGCTGCTGCTGCAGTCTTTGGCAGCACAACCTTCGCACAACACCAGGCTAAGCTGTCCTCAGCGGGTCTCAATGGGCGTATCACCAGGGAGAGCGCGCTAGGCAAGCTGCAGCAGTATATGCAGGCTGCACACGCTGCAGACGCAGATGCTGGTGAGCTGCCAGTGGCAGGCATGGTGCAGCAGCTGCACTTAGTGGTGCAGGACTATCAGCATTTGGTGGCCAGCAAGCGCTTGAAGCCAGAGCAAGCCATGAAGGACCTCAACAGAGTGAGGGACTTCCTGTTGTGTGAGCAGCTGCACCAGAGCCAGGGCAGCAGCAGGCAGCACCTAGCCACACTCCATGCCTTGTTCGACTCAGCACTAGCAGCAATCCAGCAAGCAGCAGCAGCAGCAGCAGGGAGGCGGCGCGGTGCTGCTGCGGGCCCTGCTGCAGCAGCTAATGCTCTTGCGCCAGCTGTTCCTGCTGCGCCCCAGCGCAAGCGCAGCAGGGCAGCAGCAGCTGCAGCGGGGGCGGGGGACGGCAGCGGCAATGCAGCAGCGAAGCGTGCTAGGGGTGCACCACCAGCAGCAGTAGGTGCAGCGTCAGAGGAGCCAGCCGCAGCAGCTGCTGGTGCTGCCGCCGCCGCCGCCGCAGCAGCAGAGGTTGGGAATGCACTTGATGATGACGCTGACGACCCAGCTTGGCCAGCTGACAGCGGCAGCAGTGGCGGAGCAGCACAGCTGGGATGTGGCAGCTGCGGTTCTGATGGGTTCAGCAGCTGTGAGGGCAACACAGCGCGCCGTGCAGGGCCCGCAGTGACTCCTGACACTCCAGCAGCAGCCGTGCTGACAGTCTCGGCTCTGAAGGCGTTGCTGTTGACTCGGATGGATTACCGCAGCGCGATGGATCACCGCAGTGCGATCAATGGGGTAGCAGAGGCAGCGGGGTTTGACGGGAAGACACGTGAGCAGCAGCCCGTGGGCAAGGTGCTGCTGCCGCGGCCCCTGTCCACATACCTCAGAGGCCTCTCTGAGCGTTGTGCATCAAAAACGGTGAGGCTTGTGCGGGGGCGGCTGAAACCGTGCTGAAACTGCTCAGGGAGGAGCACCCTGGGCAGGTCGGTGAGCATGTGCTGCAGCAGCTGGAGGCAGAGCTGCAGGATCCAGCTGCAGCACCCACAGCAGCAGCAGGAGCCGCAGAAGCAGACGCAGCAGCAGCAGAAGCAGAAGCAGCAGCAGCAGCAGCCTTGGAGGGTGATGATGTCGCCTTTGCCTCCGAACATGCAGACCTCCAGCCACCAGCAGCAGCACGAACCCTCCCAGGTGCTGGTGTTGGGCCCACCGGAATGTCTACTGCTGCATTGCTCACGTCTCGTCGCCGCACGGTGGGTGCCAGCGGCTGTGGGGCGGCAGCAGCAGCAGCATGGGATGGGGGTGTTTGTGGTGATGATGCTGGTGGCTTAGCAGCTGCCAGTCGAAGCAGCGCCGGTGCAGCACAGACAAGCTGTGGGGCGGACGGGTTCAGCAGTGGGAACGGCAACACAGCACGCCCTGCAGACCCCGCAGTGCACGCAGTCACCATGCCAGCGGCAGCAACAGCAGCTGCAGCAGGAGGAGGCGACAGACGCGCAGCATTGCCAGCAGAAGCAGCAGAAGCAGCAGCAGCAGGAGGGCAGGCCACACACGTAGCAGCGTCAGCAGGTGCAGCAACAGCAGCAGCAACAGGGAGTGACAGATGCGCAGCAACACCAGCAGTTGCAGTAGCAGCAGCAGCAGGAGGGCTGGGCAGACACGCAGCACCGCCAGCAGATACAGCAGCAGCAGCAGGAGGAAGGGACCAATGCACAGCACCATCAGCACAGTGTGCTGCGGGACTACCCCTAGCAGCGCCCAGTGCCACCCCTGATGACACTGTGCTGACAGTTGCAGGACTGAAGGTGCTGCTGTCAAAGGCAGCCTGCACTGCTAGTAAGGCTACTAGTAAGGCTACTAGTAAGGCTGTCAACAGGGTGGCAGCAGCAGCCGGGTTCACCTGTGCCACACGTGAGCAGCAGTCAGTGTCTGCTGTCCTGCAACCGCAGCACGTCAGCTCATACCTCACTGGGCTGCAATGTCCAGACAAGCAGAGGCGCGCGCGGCGGCGGCTGCAGCGGGTGCGGCTGCTGCTCATGCGGGAGCATCCTGGGCAGGTCAGCAAGGCTGCTCTGCAGCAGCTGAAGGCTGTGCTGCAGCAGGCAGCACAGCACCAAGCTGCTGCTGCAGCTGCCACAGAAGCAGCAGCAGCCTCTGGGGGTGACGATGCCGTCTTCCAGTCAGAACCAGACCAGCAGCCAGCAGCAGCAGTAGCACACAGCCTCCCAGTTGCTGGTGCTGGTCCTGACACGGCGGCTGGTGGCCCTGCGTCGCCCAAGCCTCGCCGCAGCAGGGTGAAACAGAGCACCGCTTTGGCAGCAGCAGGGGTGCAGGACGGCAGTAGCAGCAAAGGACCACCGGCCAAGCGTGCTAGACGTGCAACACCTGCAGCGAATTGCGCGGTCTTGGATGCTGAGGACCTAGCTGCAGTAGCTGCTGCGGCTGATGCGGCTGCAGCAGCAGTCGCAGCAGCATGGGCTGGGGATGGCTTTGGCAGTGATGCTGACAGCCCAGCTGGCAGCGGACGCATCGGCGGTGCAGGACAGCTGGGAAGTGGCAGCTGGGGTTCAGATGGGTTCTGCGGCTTGGAGGGCGATACGGTGCGCCTTGCAGGGACCGCAGTGGCACCCAGCGGGCCAGCAGCCGATGCTGCAGCAGGAGGGAGGGACAGCTTCGCAGCATTGTCAGCACGCCGTGCTGCACCAAGGCTAGCCCTGAGCGTGCCGTGCTGACAGTCTCGGGCTTGAAGAGGCTGCTGTCACCAGATGAGTGCGAGGCTATTGATGGGGTGGTGGCAGGCGCAGCGGGGTCAGCCAGCAAGGCACATGAGCGGCAGGCTGTTTCTGCTGTGCTGCAGCCGCAGCATGTGCGCACATACCTCGAAAGCGTCTCTGTGTATCATCCCCCAGGCACGGTGGGGCTCGTGCGGCAGCGGCTGCAGGGTGTGCTGCTGCTGCTCAGGCAGAAGCACCCTGGGCAGGTCAGTGAGCCTGTGCTGCAGCAGCTGGAGGCAGAGCTGCAGGATCCAGCTGCAGCAGCAGCAGCAGTATCTGAGGATGAGGAGGCACTCTTTGACTCACAACCTGAGGGCCTGCAGCTAGCAGCAGCAGCAGCAGCGGGCAGCCTTCCAGGTGCCGATCCTGACGCAGCTGCTGGCTCTGCATCGCCCAAGCCTCGCCGCAGCAGGGTGGGATGTAACAGTTCTGTGGCAGCAGCAAGGTTGCAGGACGGCAGCGGCAGCGCAGCACCACCGGCCAAGCGCCCTTGGGCTGCATTGCCAGCAGCAGCCGTGGCTGCCTCAGATGCTGAGCAGCTAGGTGCAGCAGCCGCTGCCACAGCTGACACCCCTGCTGCTGCAGCGGCGGGGGCATGGGATGCTGCTGTTTCTGTTGGTGATGATGGCGACTGCATTGCAGAGCCAGCTGGGAGTGCAGGCAGCGACGGCTGCGGTGGCAGCAGTGGGCGCTGTCACTCAGAGCCACTTCTGCCCAACCCAGTGTCGGCCCAGCAGCAGCAGCAGCAGCAGCAGCAGCAGCAGCAGCAGCAGCAGCAGCAGCAGCAGGGGCTGCTGCAGTGCTCTAGCACAGCACAACCAGGTGGTAGCAGCCTCTGGGCAAGTGGGGAGGGTGCCTACAGCAAGCAGGGTGTTCAGGAACGCTGTGCAGGGCCTGGTGTGAAATGACCCAATGCAGCAGCCGCAGGTACTCCCGCCAGCAGTGAAGGCCCTGCCGACAGTATACCTGAAACAGATTTAGCATATGAACAATGCGACCTGCGTGATATCAGCAGCAGCTTGAGGCATGTGCATTGGCGGGGCGGGGCTGCAGCAGCAGCAGCAGCCCCGGCCGGCAGCAACAGCAGCAGGCAGCAGGGCGGCGAAACAGCAGCTGCCGACACACCAGCGGTGGATGCGGGCGGGGTGGCGGCTCCCGTATTTGGGGTTGCAGATACTGCAGATGGGGGAGAGCAGGGGTTTGAGCTGCAAGCACAGCCAACTGAGGACTTTGGCCTTTCAGTTGAGCCTGAGGCCTGCGACGTGCCCGTTGCAGCTGTTGACCTGCAAGCAATAGATGATGAGGAGGGAGACGAGGCTGCTGCTGCTGCTGAGGCTGCTGCAGCAGCAGCTGGCACCAGCAGCAGACAGCAGGGTGGGGACACAGCAGGATGCGTTGATCCAGGGCTGCTATCTGCAGGGCAGGAGGGCCTACAGCCACAGCTTGACCCCACCCCACACGGGGTGGCAGCAGGGTCAGGGCACAGCAGCAGCCCTCAGCCCTCAGGTAGCAGCCACAGTGGGTGTTCAGGGGGTGGTGCAGCTTCAGCTGGGGTGCCGACAGCAGTGCATGAGGCTCTAGCAGCTGCAGGGGTGCAGGATGTGTGCAACCTGCAGCAGTGTGCTGATGTTGCAGTGGAGGCAGCACTCTGTGGCTTTTTGGGCAGCGACAGTGAGGCTGAGGGAGAGCGAGATGGAGAGCAGGAACAGGGCGTGGGGGCGAGGCTCAGTGGAGGGATGAATGCGTCAGCAGAAGCAGGATGCAGCAGCCCAACAGGCCAGGGTTGGTTTGAGGCAGGGGCTGAGCAGGCCTTTGCTGTTCCAGACCAAGATGACATTGACGATGCTCCACCACTGCAGCTGCTCCTGGATTGCGACAGTGAGGAGGAGCAGGAGGGGGAGGGGGCGGGACTTGGTCTAGCTGTATTGGAGGGTGCAGCAGCAGCAACAGCAGCAGTGGCCGCCGCCGCCCTTGCTTCAGCACCCCCAGGGAATGCAGCCGCTGCAGCTGCTGCAGCCGCTGCAAATGAGGGGCCAGCACTAGCTGCTGCAGCAGACGGGCTAGCAGGGGATGCAGAGGTAAATGGCAGTGGTCCCATGGGTGCGGCGGAGCAGCCTGCTGCTGCTGCTGCCGCTGCCGCTGCTGCTGCACTGGACCTGCCGACATCCTCTGCAGGCGCAGCACCTGCTGTGCCTGCTGGTGGTGTCCAGCAGTGTGTAGACAAGGACTGCTACACCGGCATTCTTGATCAGCAGGCGGCCCAAAAACCTCAGACATACGGGTAAGTGAGTGCAGACAGCAAATGACTCAGCGGCTGACTGACACCGTGGGTATGTTTTCACTGGCCGCCTCTTTGCTTGTGCATGAAGCTGCATCACATAGTGCATGGTGGCCTGCACTGGCAAGCTCACTGGAATTGGCATGCTCACCGTGGGTGCTTACATGTTGCCATGCATGTACTCCTCCTGGCTGTGTGCACATCCAGTCAAGCATGCTTGCACATTCACCGCACGTAACATGTTTTGTTATGACGGTGCGTTGCTGCTGTCATGTTGCCTTTTGCAGACAAGCAACAGGGGCTGTGGTCGCTGCATCAGCATCAGCGGCAGCAAAGCTGCTGGGAGGCCAAGGCCGTCTGGCTGCAGCTGCTGCTGATCGTGCTGGCAGCAGCAGTGCCCGATCAGCAGCTACCCAGGAGCAACCGGCAGCTACAGGCGTGGCAGCCCAGCTGCACCCCCCACCTCCAGCAGCAGCAGCAGGTACAGCAGCAGCAATTACAGCAGCATGTGCAGGCATCAACCCAGATGGAGACAGCTTGACTGCACCAGCACAGCCGGCTGCTTCAGGACTTCTCCCCATTGAGCAACCTGCTGCAGCTGCGCCGGCTGCTGCCTCCAATGGTGGCGGCGATGGTGCTGGTAGGGATGACGTACTCCCTTGTGAGGACGATCGCCCACCCTCTGCTGCCACAGCGCCTCATGCACGCAGCAGGATGCCACCACCGTACCAGCAGCAGCAGTAGCGGTGCAGGGGGAAGCAGCAGCGGCTCAGCCTGAGGTAGCAGCTGCTGTCTCACAGGATGATGCACAGCATGACACACTGCAAAGTGTAGGCCAGGCCGACAGCCAGGGTCCTGCCAGCACCCTGCCAGAGACATTCAAGGGAGACGACGAGGGGGGTGCTGCTGATATGCTCGATGTCAGCAGCCAACAGTGGGGTGACGCAGCAGCTGTTGACTCACCAGCAGGCACTGCAGCTGATGAGGACCAGCTGCTGCCTGACAGCTCTGGGCTGCTGCCAGAGGGGCCCCCAGCTGCTGCTGCCTCTGCAGTGGTAGGAGCGGCAGCCGCCGTCACCACCATCAACGCCGCCGTTGCCGCCGCGGCAGCAACTGCAGGTACTGATGTGAGCCTGCCCTGCCCGGAGGCAGCCATCACAACCACAGCCACATGTACAGGGGATGCAGCTGCTGAGCTGACAGCAGGGGAGGACGGTAGAGCTGATGCTGAGGCAGATGCGCCCAGGGACGATTGCAGGGTGCTGTCAGACAGGCTTGAGCTGTGTGAGGACCCCCCAGCTGCTGCAGCCGGTGCTGCTGATGGCCCAGCAACAGGCTGTTGGTCAGGTGGCAGCAGCGGCCAGCTGACCCCACCCCTACCGCCAACCCCAGCAGTGGCTGAGGACACGGCCGTGCCAGCTGCACAACAGCAGCAGGACAGCCCTGCAAGGGCTGAGCTGGAGCCCCTGGCAGCCGCATTGCCAGCAGCAGCAGCAGCAGCCACTGTGTCGGCGGTCTGTGCTGAGGACTTGGCAAGGCCGCCTGGAGGCGAGTTGCAGGACGGCGCTGCAGGGGCTCAGCTGCAGCCGCCGGCAGCCGCATTGCCAGCAGCCGCAACGGCGGCAGTAGCAGCAGCAGACATATTGGCGGGGTGTGCTGAGGAGCTGACTTTGCAGCCTGCAAGCGAGCCGAATGACAACGCTGCAGGAGCTGATACACAGCCGCAGGATGCCGCCCCAGCAGCAGCCAACATGTCAGCAGGGTGTGCTGAGGGCCTGGCAGTGGAGGCTGCATTTGCGCTGCAGGACAGTTCTGCAGGGGCTGAGTCACAGCCGCAGGAAGCCGCCCCAGCAGCAGCCAACATGTCAGCAGGCTGTGCTAAGGGTCAGGGCATGGCGGGTGTAGGGGAGCTGCAGGACAGCGCTGCAGGAGCTGAATTGCAGCTGCAGGAAGCAGCAGCCCCAGCAGCAGCAAATACGTCAGCAGGGTGTGCTGAGGGCCTGGCAGTGCAGCCTGCAGGCGAGCTGAACAACAGCATTGAAAGGGCTGAGCCGCAGCCGCCGGCAGGCGCATTGCCAGCAGCTGCAACGGTAGCAGCAACAGCAGTCATCGTGTCAGCAGGGTTTGCTGAGGGCCTGGCCGTGGAGGCTACAGGGGAGCTGCAGGACAATGCTGCAGGGGCTGATTCACAGCCGCAGGAAGCCGCACCAGCAGCAGCCAACAGGTCAATGGGGTGTGCACAGGACCTGGCAGTGCAGGCTGCATTTGCGCTGCAGGACAGCGCAGCAGGGGCTCAGTCGCAGCCACAGAAAGCTGCGTCCGGTGATGCAGCAGCAGCCAACATGTCAGCAGGGTGTGCACAGGACATGGCAATGCCAGCTGCATCCAAGCTGTACGACAGCGCTGCAGGGGCCGAGCTTTTGCAGCGGTTAATGGAGCAGCTCTCAGTGTGCAGCCAGCCGCAGGAGGGCGCCCTTGGGCTGTCGGGCCAGCAGGAGCTGGGCAGCCAACCCCTGGCTTCAAATGGGTGAGTAAGGCCTGCCATGAGCAGCAGCAAGTGGCTGTTGATTTGCAAGTAGCTTTGTTGCTGTTCTGAGTAGCAGCAAGTAACTGTTGCGGTGGATCAGGGGGCGGGGGCGCTCAGTTGTTTTCGGACACTATGCTAAGAAGTTCAAAGTGGGACCCCCCACCCACCCACCCACCCCCCACCCCCCCCTAAATGTCCTCTGAACGTCTTGTAACTGGCATAAACAAGGTCTAAAGTGTTGTTTTATTTATTCAACATGTTTTTCAAGGTACTGTGATGGCCGCAAGGGTGTTGCTGTGCTCTATCAGTCAAGACACCTCAGGCGTCCCAGTGCCGCAGTGGGGCACGGCATGGACGGTCAGCAATGTAATCAGAGCACTGCTGTACAGCCCTGAAAATAGTTCACACATGCAACAACACAGTTGGTACATCCTGGTACTCTGCCTTGCTCAAAACAAGCTTCATTTCTGTAGCACTGACACACCACTCCTGCTGCTCCTGTAACGGGAAAGTCCCGTTACAGCTCCTCTGCTGTAAGCTGGTGGTCTGGGTGCATCTGCTGCCAGTGAGACAGCATGCGATACTTCCAAACCACAGATGGTGGGTCACTGTCACACAGGGGGCATTGATAGGGAACGTTGGTGCTGGGGGCTGACTTGGTGCTGGTCTGTGCACTCTTGTAACGCATGTCTGGGTACTGGCATGGGCACCGTGCCACGGCTTTACTACTGGCCTGGGCAGCCTCAGAGGTAAATAGTAATTGGAGATGCTCAGAACATGCTTAAATCAACTCAGTATTTCAATAGCTTTTGCATGCGCTACCTTCCAGCTTCATCCGATGCTCCTACAAGAAGTTTGCAGCATGCTAGGAAGTTACTGAAACCCAGCTTGACCCACCCACCCACCCCCCCTTTTCAACCTGCTCAGATGGCCGCAAATTTCTTTTTATATGTTGATATATTAAAAATCAATTGTGAAAGTACCAAGTCAAAGTCCAGCATAGTGTTTAAAGTTGACTGAACTGCCCCCCCCCCCTGGGTGGATGCAGCTTTGTTGCCGACGTGCCATCAAGCAAAAGCAGGCATAGGTGCATGACAACACACTCTTGAACTTCACTCCTATTTGACTTTGGAAGCTGCGCAGCTGTCACTTGTGCCTGTTTTTCTGCTGTTGTCTTCAGCCAGTGTCAGGCACGGTCAGACGCACTCACATTGAAGCAAGCTGCATCTTTGTCATGACCTTGCTGCCCGCTGCCATGCTTTCACATGCAGGCCAACAACAGGGGACCCGGCAGCAGCAGCAGCAGCTCCAAGCACAGGCCCTACCAGACAAGCTTCAGCTGCTGACGGTTGTGCTGGCAGCAGCAGCGGCAGTGCCCAGGAACACTTTCCATCGTCACCAGCCACCAAGGAGCAGCAACTACTGGCTGCAGCGGCAGCAGCAGGACCATCCGCCAGCGATGGCTGCAACATCATGAGCGCTGGCAATGCGTCAGCTGCAGCAGATGTGCCTGCAGCTGCAACAGAGAAAGCCGCAGCAGGAGCTCAGCCCCCCTGTACTGGTGATGGGCCGTCATCACTTGCAGCAGCAGCAGGAGCGACAGCAGCAGTTGCTGCGGCACCAGCAGGGCTTAATACACACGCTGCTGCTGAGGGGGCCTCAACATCTGCAGCGGCAGCAGCAGCAGCAGCGGCGGGGGCTCCTTTTGCACCCCCTTCTGCTGACGGGTCGTCAACATGTGCAGCAGCAGGCGGTGGGGCAAACGTTGCAGCAGATGCCTCCCCAGCCTCCACACCTTCAGAAGATACAGCCGCTGCTGTGGAGCCAGCTGGGCAGGCAGCCCCACCAGCAGCAGCAGACAGGCCGCAGGGCGTGCGGAGGCAAGTTGCAGCGGTGACATGGGCACAGCAGTGGAGCAGCCTGCTACTGTTGCTGCTGCTGCTGACTCAGCGGCAGCCGTCAACGCTGCTGCTGACTCAGCGGCAGCCGTCAACGCTGTTGCTGACTCAGCAGCAGCCGTCGACGCTGCTGTTGCTGCACCTGCCGCGTCTACTGGTGGCGCAGCCAGGCAGCGCACACATACGCCTCAGTGGCACTCAAGCCTCCTCTCGCAAGTGGCACAAGCTCTAGCTGCTGGTGCTGGTGCTGGTGACAGTGGGGGTGCCAATGCTGCTGACAGTGAGGGTGCTGGTGGTGCTGGTGGTGCTGGTGGTGCTGGCGAGGGTGGCAGTGGAGTGCTGGTGGGACGGCTAGTGGGGGTGCCGCGGCCACCGCTGTTGGGTTTCATCCAGGGGCAGGCCCAAGCATGCTTGGTGAGCAGCAGCAGCAGCAGCGGGGCAAGGGCTTGTGTCAGCATCAGGGACAGGCCTTAGCTGGGCAGCTGATGACCTCTTGAAGCAGCAGGACGAGCTCAGGGTTGAGGGATTGGGTGCTGCTGCTGCTGCTGCTGTGACCTCTGCTGCAATCACGGGCGCGGCAGCAGCCGCAGCCGCAGCCGCACCAGCAGCAGCAGCATGCGGGGATGATGCAGACCTGCCTCGTCCCAAGGCAGCTGTTGCCGTTGCAATCACACTCCCAGGGTCAGCAGCACCATACGTAGCAGCAGGCCCGCACACCAGCCTTGCAGTTCTCTACGATCACATCCTCAGCCAGCCAGCCATCAGCGGCTGTGTCCCGCAGTGCAGGCCGGAGGAGTGTGTGCAGCTGCTCCGCCAGAAGGCCAGAGTCCTGCCAACAGCATACGGTCCAGATCAAGAAGAGGCAGACGTACCAGCCGCACCGCTGCTGCAGCTGTTTGTCATGGATGTGTTGAGGCGCTGGTCAGCACTGCAACAAGTGTCTGGCTGTGCACCTGACAGTTCACTCAGACAGGATACCGAGTGCTTGAGGCAGCTGCTATGTTGGGACCTCGTTTGTGGGCTGGTAGGGCAGCAGCTGTTGCAGCAGGTGAGCACGGTGCTCTCGTCACCACCATGTTGCCCCCACCGGCAGCAGCAGCAGCAGTGGGAGGGCAGGGGCGGCAGCAACCTTGCAGCCTTGCAATGGCCACACCTACTGCTGCTGCTGCTGCTGCTGCTGCTGGTGCGTGTTTGGCAGGGGGTCAGGGCATCGGCCCTGTTCCTGCTGCTGCGGCTGCTGCTGCAATGGGGCCTGGGGGTAGCATGCCTTTTGTTGCCTGGGGTACAGCAGCGAAGGACAACAGCCAACAGCAACCACTGGCAGCTGGGGAGCCTCATACACAGACCCACGATGCAGGCAGAGGGGCGCATGGCAGCAGGGTCAGTGGTGAGGCCGCAGGGAGGGGTGGTGCAACTGCACGCCGTTCATTGGCCGCAGTGACACCAGAGGAGCTGGATCTTGACGATCCAGCTTTCCGCGCTGCGCTGCCACGCCCAGAGGAAAGTGTGGCAGAGCAGGGCTAGGGTGGTGTGGCTGCGGCACCTGCTAATGCTGCTGCCGTTGCTGGTTTTGTGGCAGGTCTGGTACCAAGAAGCTGGGGTGCTGCATTGAGGGTGAACGACATTTGGGTGGCTGCCGCTGCTGTACAGGGCGGGAGGGTGATTCATGATGGTGCAGGCACTGCATGTGGCAAGGTTCTGAAGATGATTGGGTCAGCAGCACTAGAGTGTGACCAGCAGGGGTGCCACCTGGTCGTTTGCTGCGATTGTGACTAGGAAGTCAGGCAGCATGCAGTCACTGCATGAATTTGGCAAGGTCATGCAGTGGCAGTAGCCTCGGGTGTGTTGTATCATCAGCTGTGTCTCTAGTTGCTCGAGAAGCAGCCTTACAAGCACCACGCATGACACCATGTTCAGAAGAGTTGATTTGTGAACTTGTAGGATGCAGCCTGCCAGGCACCAAGGTTGATTTGGCAAGTGGAGGTGAATTGAGGAGCTGGTCGGACTGACTCCCTGCTTGGTCGACATGGTGTGGGCGCACACTTGTCACGCTGGTGTGTGACAGCCTAGGCCTGTCAATCACTGTGTGAATTTGTGGCGCGATTGCATGCTGATGAATGTGTTGTGGTTGTCATAAGGTCATGGGTGGCCTGGAATGAGTTGGGCATCCTGAATGTTTCATGCTAGTTGTTGTACCTCCTGCCTGCTCCCTGGTTGCTGGGACCCTTTCTGCATGCCTGTCGTGCTGTCCGTCACTGTCGCCTTTTGTTGCAACCATCCAAATATTATATAGCACAGAGCACGTACAGCTGCTTCCACACTTTGATTACTTGCTAGGCCATGCGCATGCTTGCCTACTTTGGGATGGTGTTACGTCCTATCATGGCAATCATGCCGTGTCATATTGTCGGCGTCTCGGTGTGCAGGCACATATCCATGTGCAACAGCAGCGTGTGCATTGCCATGCACTGGTGTAGTTTACATGTGCATCAGCAATGCAAATTGTGCAGGATGGTACAAACCAGTACGTACTGTGCATATTTTGGGGGCGGGGGAGGTTGTTACAAGTGGAAACTTTCACCGCTGAGCGGTACTCTCCACACGGGATGAACATGTGCATGTTGTGCAGTATACTGTGCATGTTGCTGTATGCTTTCTACTACACCGGCGGTGGGTTGTGCTGTTGGCAACAGCAACCAGGACTTTGGAGTACAAGCCCAGCAGGATGCCAGGCGTGGATAGCGAGCTGTGTGTGTTTTGGTGTACTGTTTCCACACAACTTACAGGCTTGGTCAGGCTGGCTTGGCAAATATGTATTTGCCCACGTCTGGCACCGCCTGCACAGCGCACTGGCATGCATGTGCAAGGCATGTCGCGTGTGGGCATGCAAGACAAGCAGGATTTGTGTGAATGTGCAGTGCGAGAGGCCTTGCCGCTGCTCAGATGATCAGATGATCGTTAGTAGGATACGTTGTTCGCAGTATACATGATTGAGATCTCACTAATACTGGTACTGCCTGCGTCCCTGTTCCTGACAGCCGTGTTGACACGGTTCAGGACGCACAGCTCAGCGTGTACGTGTAGCCCCGTGGCGATACAACGTTTCACACGTATCGGTGCGACACGTGCCGGAGACGTCACCAAACACGCCAAGGGCCGATACGTGTAGCTGCCGTGTTCCACACGTCTAGTCTGTACACGTGTAAGTTTCACTCTATTACACGTGCCTGGAGGTCGCTCGGGTGCATGTGCCTACGCGTGTAACGTTGCGTGTCGTTGGCGTGTCCAAGCCGTATTCTGAGGAGGCTGCTGCTGTGCCATATGGCATAATGATGGCTTGCATTTACCAATCAACAGGTACCATACTCATCATATCTTGTAAACGAGCCAGCCAGCAAGCCTGTAACAGCACCCTGCACTGCCCAGCCAGTGGCAGCTATTGAGTGGTGGACATTTCCCGCATCACAGTAAGCATCAAGCATGCATGCATCCCTGTCATGACAATGATCACGTGTGTCAGCCAAAGAGGCTGAGCTAGTGCGGCAGTCTATCCCCTCTGCCCGCATCCATTTGATCGGGCATACAGTGCCAGAGTTGTTCAGTAGCCGGCGCTCAGTGTGTTGCACCTCACTTGAATAATAGTGTTTGGAAGCCTGTCAGTACAGATGGCTGATTTCTATTGGTCTCCTTTGCAACCGTCTTGGGGCTTGCGTCCAGGCTGCCAGTACTTTACTTACATCGTTGAGTTGAGCAAGGAGGCCTACCAGTAGGGAGTCGGGGCATAATGTGGTAGGCATTGTGATGCGGGCGTACGGTGGGCATTGCACAAGTGATGTTCCTCAGATGAGTTGTTCGCTGCAACTCGGCAAGACGTGCACGTCATGTCAATGGTTGTTGTTGACAAGTGCTGCTAATGCAACTAGGCAGGCTAGCCTGCTGGAGCATGCGGTGGCACTCACTGCAGAACCGCCCTCCCCTCAGCACGCCCAGCACATGAGGGCCCTACATCAGCGAGAGCGCGTCCTGCTGGAGTCCTTGCCAAAGCTATCCCCAAGCTGGATGACAAGCGGGTCATCAGTAAGGGCATCAGGGCGCTGCTGCAGCGTGCTGCCGACGATGTCATGGTCATGCAATTCCGCGACGTCGACGTTTGGGTGCGTGCGCATTGCCTGGGTTGACGATGTCACATGTAGGGATGTGAGCAACCGTACGTTTCAGGGTCATGGCGTACTTGCTCATGTGTAACAGCAAAAAGGAAGACACTAGGGGTCTGCAGCAGCGACTGCAGCGGCTTGAGCGGGCGGTAGCGCAGCGAAGCAGTGGGGCAGCACGCCCGCTGATGCAGCCGCGGTGGCTGGGCTTGTCACCCAGGTGGAGCAGCTGGGTGCCACAACAGAGCAGCTGGGGGTGGCAGTGCGCGGGGTGCGTAACGACGCCAAGACAGCCCTGGGTTACCTGCAGAAGGCCGGCCTCCACAGCGGCGACTCTGCCCAGCAGCTGCAGGACGCCGCAGACAAGGGTGCGCAGGCCTTTATGCAGCAGGCGCAACTCAAGCGGGATGTGAAAGCCCTGCAGCGCACCATCAAGGAGCTTCAGGAGGACCAGCAGCGGCTGCGTACTCAGCAAGCTGCCCAGGGTGCTGTCGGCGCTTGGGCGCCAGCTGGCTGGCACCCCGACCGGGTGGGTGAGGCCCTTGCTGCTGCTGGCACCATCAGCAAGGGCAGCATCCTGTCTGTGGCAGTTGTCTATGCTCCGAAGGGTCCGGGCGGCAGCTCAGGCGGGGCGGGCTCCGGGGCAGGGGTTGGCAGCAGCGGCGGCAGGGCACAACACAGTGCAGCTGGCGAGCAGCACAGGGGGAGCGGGGCAGCAGCAGCAGCGGCTGGAGGTGGTAGGCCAGGGGACCAGCCCCCTGGTGGGGCCTCTGGCCGGCGGCCCATGGCTCTGTACAAGATCCTGCTGAGGAGCAAGGAGCTTGAGTTCACAGTGCTGGGTGGCCGCACCCGCACGAGCCTCGCCTACCAGCGCCAGCCGGTGTATGTGGAGAAGCTGCTCAATGAGGAGGAGAAAGCACAGCGGCGGGCCATGACGCCCACAGCCAAGGATTTGAAGGCCCGGGGTGTCAGGGTGCGCTGGTCAGGGGCTGTTCTGGAAAAGGAGGTGCGGGGCCCTAGCGGGCGCTCGTACTGGGAGCGGGTGCAGCTGGCACGGGAGCCCCGCTCCCCTAGGGGCGCAGGTGCAGCGGCAGCAGCAGCAGCGGCGGGGGATGAGTTTGCGGGCCTGGATGCAGACGCGTATTGACCAGCCCTGATGCACAGGCCACTGATATCCAGCTTCTAGTGCAGAATGTGGGGGGTATGGCAGCAGCTAGAATTCCTAGTGCGGTGGAGCAGCACCTTGACTGTGATGTGTACGGGTTTGTTGAGACTATGTTGACGAGTGACACGGTGGGTGATGTAGAGGGCCTCTTGCCTGGGTATGATGTCTATCACTGTGTTAGGCCACGGCCTGCCCGTGGCAGGCCCCATGGGGGCGTGACAGTGTATGTCAGAAGGGATTCCCCTATCAGTCTGGGGGCTGGGCTTCGTGTTGCGAGTGACCCTGCAGCGGGGATCGTGTGGTTGGTGGTGCCGGCGTTCCGGTTCACAGTCGCAGTGTGTTACTTCAGCCCCCCCGGTTCAGCGGTGTATGCTTCAGGGGTGGTTGACCCTGACCCCTTGGCTGCTTTGTTTGCTGGGTTGCGTGAGGCTGAGGCCAGGGGGGACAAGCATCTGGTGCTGGGTGATCTAAATGTCCGCCTGGGCACCCTCAGTTGTGACGTCCCGAGCAATATGGCAGTACCCCCCGGCCTCAGTGACCCCTCTGTGTTGCCCACAATACATCACCTGCGCTGTGTCCCTCCTCAAAGGAGCTCTATGGACCTGTCGGTACCCAAACGGTCGCGAGCGGTGGAGTTCCTTGGGGGTTTGTTTGCTGTGTCTTCTGTTGTGCTCAATGGTAGGGCGCCGGGGGATCAGGATGGTGAGTTCACTTGTGTATCTAACCCACTGTCTGCTGGTTCTGTTGGCGCTAGTGTGGTAGACTTGGCGTGCGCTTCCACCTCCCTGTATGGCTTGGTGGAGTCTTTTCGGGTGCTGCCGTTCAAGCCGTCTGCCTCCAAAGATCACTGTGGCCTGTATGTGTCAATCACTGATTTGCCAAGGCGTTGTTATGAGGTTCCGCGCAGGGGGAGGAGGGGCCGGGTGTATCGTCCGACTCCTGGCTCAGGGTACACTGGTGCTCTCTTGCGGCGCGAGGGCTTTTTTCATACCATGCTGCAAGCTTGGCAGTCTGGTGATGTCCCTGTTGAGGATGCTCTCCAGCAATTTACAGAACAGCTTATGTTGTGTGCTGGGGGGGACAGGAACGTCCAAGACCGGGGCGTGCAGCCTACGGGAAGGGACCAGCCCTGGTATGATGCAGAGTGTCGGCGCCTGTCGCGGGAGTTGGATGTGGCATGGGGTGCATGGCACGAGAGCCGAGGGATGGTCTATGGGGCTCACAATGGCTGCCCGGCTGCACGGCAGGCCCTTGAGGCTGCGCGCCGTGAGTACAAGCGCTGCTGTAAGCGCAAAAAGAGGGAGCATGAGATGCGGGTCCAGGTTGATATGTTGGAAACATATTTTGGCCACACCCAGAAGGATTACTGGAGGGCCTTTTTTGGTGGACAGCCCCCGCAAACACCGCTGACAGATGTGGCAGCTTGGACAGGGTACTTTCGGGATCTTCTGGGGAGGGTACCTGAGCCTCAGTCCTTGGGCGCAGAGGAGGTGGCTCTCAAACACCAGTTGTATGCGGCAGCCCCTAGGGGTGCCCCAGCTGCCATGGCTGCGCTCAATGAGCCTGTCTCATATGCTGAGGTACAACAGTGTATGGCTCTGCCGACAGGCAAAGCCCCTGATTCACAGGGTCTGACGGGTGAGCTGTTGAGGCTGGCATGTGCTCCTGTCCGAGAGGGTGGCTCTGGGGGCGACGCAGCGCCTGCTTCCCCTGTTGTGGTCGAGTGTGCGCAGTGGTTGTTGCAGGCCATGCTCTCATGTGCATGTGTACCAGAGGTTATGCGCACCAGCAAGTTGGTTCCGGTGCCGAAGTCCCTTAGCCCTGCTGCCTTGGCGGTAAGGGACCAGTACAGAGGGATATCTGTGTCGCATGTATTCTCTCGCCTGTTGGAGCGTCTCATGAATCAGCGTTTTGAGCGGCTGGCATCCCTGCTCTCTCTTCGTGCCCCTACTCAGTGTGGTTTCAGGCCTGGGTATGGTACACTTGATGCACTCTTCACGCTCAACCACCTCATCAGTGTGGCCCGGCATCAGCGGCGGCGTTTGTATGTGGTGTTTGTTGATTTTAAGAAGGCTTTTGATACGGTGAGGCGAGACCTCTTGCTTGAGCGGTGTCGCGAATTGGGAGTGCATGGTCCCTTCATGGACATGCTGATCTCCATGTATGACCGTGTTTGCTGTCAGGTGGCCGTTAATGGTGAGCTGGGTGAGGTTTTCACCACAGCCTCTGGCACCAAGCAGGGTAGCGAGCTTAGCCCTCTCTTGTTTGGCTTGTTCATAGAGCTCTTGCATTACATGTTCAGGCATAAGCTGCCAGGGGCAGGGCCGGTGCTTAGTGGGCTGCATGTGCCAGATGTCATGTATGCTGATGACGTTGGTCTCCTGAGCTTTGAGCAGGGCGAATTGCAGGAGCTTGTTGATGTGTTGAGTGTGTTCTGCCACCTGTTTGGGATGGAGGTGAATCTTGCCCCGCACAAGACTTGTGCCGTTTGTTTCCGCCAGCGGGGCATGAAGGTGCCGGCAGGGTTCCGTCTTGTGTATCGAGGGCGCGAGATTGCGCGGCAAAGTGAGTACGTCTATTTGGGTGTGCGCGTGCATGAGACCCGTGGGCTTCTGGGCGCCTCTGATGCTCTGGCGGTGTCTGGCAGCAAGGCAATGCATGCCATGCTGACCCGTTGTCGCCGCTCCTGTTTGACTCAGTTTGACATCAAGTGCAGAATGTTCGATATACTTGTTGAGCCAGTCCTTTCGTATGCATCTCACATATGGGGACCCGCGATATTTGCTAAGCGCCTGCAGAACACGCCTTACGATACCCAGGCCGAGAAGGTACACACATCGTTCTTGCGCATCACGACTGGGTCTATCAAAGGCATTGCCACTGATGTCGTGTACAGGGACATGCATCGTCGACCCATTATGTATCACTGGGTGGTGCTGGCTGCGCGATGGTGGACAAAGTTGTCTGATGCTCGTGACGATCAGCCGAGATCCCTGGCGGGGTGTGTGTGGCGTGAGGATGTAGCGCTTGCACTTGCAGGTTGTCGGGAGTGTTGGTCCTCTTGTTTCCTGCAAACTATGTGCTCGTTGCAGTTGCTTGCTGGTGACTGGCGGCAGCAGTCGCTTGACTGGGTGATGCAACAGAGGTGGGAGGAGTCTGCAGTGCAGGCCGCGCTGGCTGCCCTATTCAGGGCCCGGTGGCGAGGTCTCACCCAAGGTGACCCGCGTTCCGCCCCTTCTATCGGCATTCACAAGCTTACACATCATGCATGGGTCTACCCGCTAGATCCTGGCTTCAATCCCTTCTCAAGGGACGATGCGCCTCCGCATATCAAGTTGTGCCTGCCCTTTGATGTAGCGCGTAACCTTGCCCAGTTGCGTATTGGTTCAGCCCACCTTGAAATAGAACAGGGCCGTAAGCGAAGGGTCTCTGTGCCCCGTGCTGACCGCCTGTGTCGATTGTGTTGTGGAGAGGATGCTACCCTGGCCCACCGCCAAGCTGTACTGGCAAGGACAAGAACTAGTCGTAATGTGGAAGACTTGAAGCACTTCCTGTTGGAGTGCCCTGTTTACGATGATTTGCGCGCCGCTTGCCCGGCCTTCCCCCTGTCTGATGCTGTGGTACTGGACGACCCTGAATGTGTGCGATCAGTGTTTCAACATGGAGAGCAGTCTGCGTTGGCATACACTCTGTACAAGATGAAAGTGCGCCGGGCGCGCCTTCTTGGGCTGACTTTGGGTATCTGACCTGACAAGGGGTATTTCTTGGTGCTGCTGCATGCTGGATCCTAGCTGTTTGCTTCCCACTTCTGTACAAGGTTGTCGTGTTGCCTCAGGATGTCAATGAAGTCTCCTTTGCTGTCTTGCTTTGAATCAGGCTACTATCTGGTGTAGGTGGTGCAAACCACTGACGGGGATCGGGGTTTTTCCCCACCTTAGTGTTTCAACCGGTTCAACCCTGGCAGGCAATGCCATTGATGTGTGGCGAATGTGTCTGCGTGTAACATTTTCTTCCCCAAAAAAAAAAAACCGTGCGCGGGCCCTTGCATTCCGGGGTCGAAACAGCCAACCTACGCCGTGTTCTACGCCGTAGTCGCCTATAGCTAAGCTACGGCGTAGTTTCGACGTCTACGCCCCCTTACATGCCTAAGAATGTGTTTTCGAATGCTCACAGCAAGTGCAAGGGCCGCAACCACAGCTGCTGTAGTGGTTGGCAAGATCTGTAGAGCAGGGCCCTCGTTTATCACAATTAGTATAGTGGTCACCCGTCTGGAAACACGTGGGGCAAACATCTCGTCAAGAAGCTGACTGCTGTGCATGGTTTGCTGCTGCAGGAGCTTCTGAAGGAGATGTTACCAGGTTCAGAAGCTGCAGCCGGCAACAAGGCATTTAAGGAGCTGCTGGACAACCTGGTGCGTCACTATAGTGCAGCCATGCTACTAGTGCCCTGCTCATTTGTCGGTGTGTAGCGTGACGGTGCACATGCTGGACTGTCTTGTACATGCACTGTTGCTGTATCAGCTGTTCTTGTCGTATGTCGCACCACATGTGTGCATTGAAAAACGGTCAGTAGCTCATGCAATCTTTGCTGGTTGCATTGCATTGTGATGATGGCTACGGTCAATGTTGCAGATGATCACTACACGGGATGCGTGCCCTCCCTTCCGCTGTTTCGTGACGCAGTCCCTACTGCCATTTGCTGCAGACATCGGTGGAGAAGCAATGTCCCTACATGACGCAGCCCAACGCTTAAGCGCTTCCGAGGGCCACACAGCAGCGGGCGCTGACAGCATGCTGCGCAGCAGCGAGCCAGGCAGTGTGTCGGGTGGGTTCAGCTTTGGCCTAGAGGACAGCGACACACAGAGCTGGAAGAACAGCGACACACACAGCTGGGAGGACAGCGACACACAGAGCTGGGAAGACAGCGACACACACAGCTGGGAAGACGAGGATGAGCAGGAAATGGCAAGCCCTGCCAGGCGCAGGGGGAACCAAGCAGCCGCAGGCAGACTCAGCAGGACTGTACAGCAGCTGCAGAGGACTGCATCACAGCCCCCTGGGGCTGCGGCAGCAGCAACAGATGCAGACACTGCAGCAGAAGCAGCACCACCAGCAGCAGCAGCACTAGGAGGCCAGGGCATGCAGCGTGCTCTCCACCCGCCGTACTCAAACTTGGTGGTGTGCGAGGGACAGCTTGATGTTTCTAATATACACATCTCCAAGCTGCTGATCCCAGACCTTGCTGAGCTGTACTCAGAGGGCAGCTGTGCAGTGCAGGTGTCAGTGGTGGTGCACCCCTCAGGCTGGGACCAATCACAGGGCTGCAGGGACTACATACTGCAGCAGCAGCACCGCAACGCAGCACATCAGCAGCAGGTGGTGAGCAGCCATGGGCCGTATGCAGGCACACTCAAGCAGCGCCGTGCTGCTTCAGTGTGGGGTAATGCTGTGACAAACGGCCCCACTGATGTTGTAGGGCTCCAGCATAATGACAAGCTGTCTATCTACATGGCAACCATGCACACGGTGGTTCTGCAAGAAAGGGTGAGCTAACGCTTTGGGCCTGACCACAGCTGGTCTCTATACCATGTTGTGCCACCTCTAATGCATAATGCGACCATGTGTGGCACACAGTGATGGTGTTGACACACCTGTGCACTACATTCATGCACATGGTGTTTCATATCTTCATATGATGGTGTGGCAATACTGTGTAGTGTCCACTTGATATTTCCAATGGATTCAGAAGGAATGCACCCAGCACAACAGGAGATGGCCCCACAGTGGTTACCTTCAGTTGACATGCGCTTGCCGAGAATGACCAGAAGGACACTTCAAGATACCCTTGCATATGCACATTCAAATATGTTTTTAGGGGGGGCGCAGGTACAAATTCGCAGCTGTTCAAAAAATTCAGGTTCAGGCTGCTTTTGTATGTGTTTGTGTATGTGTGTCATCTGTTTTGCAGATCTCTGGTGCTGGTGCCCCCCTCCACTTGAGGCTGCATATCCAGCCCGGCAGCCCAGCCAAGTTCGGCAACCACTATGGCAAGACCATCAACCGTGTTGGTGAGGGCAAGGGGCTGCAGGTGTTCCCTGGCACCGTGACAGAGGTCACAGCAGAGGTAGGACAATGTGATCATGGTATGAAAGTGTGAGAATTTAGATCTGTGCCACACACATTGCTTGATCCCACTTGACACCCGCCGACATGCAGTGCATGTACATGCCGTAGTAGTACTAAACAGCCCAAAGCAAGTGTTTTAGGTTACCAAGTTGCTGATTAGCTGCTATTACATCATGGCAGTGATGCATTGTACATCAAGTGGTGATCCCTATGATTGATAGCGCTCAACAAGCATCGTCACCAGTATGACTGAACATTGGCCGCATGCATGCGTCCACATCTGTCCACATGGCCATTTCACGCGGTAGTACTCACAGCTAGCTGTAGTACATATGGTGTGAGCATGCCGGCCATATCTTGACGTAGGGGGTTGGGTGTTTCTCACCGATGAGACTATACCTCCAGCACCTGGCAGTCGGGGTCACTAGGCTGATATCAGTTTCTCACCGATGAGACTATACCTCCAGCACCTGGCAGTCGGGGTCACTAGGCTGATATCAGTTTTGCCAGCCAGTGGAGTGTTTTGACCTTGTTGAAGTTCACATGGAATTGTTGGCAAAAGAGAGGCAGCATGTTTGCGTTTGGTAGCTGCATCCATCATATCTATACGATTTCAATCGCCATATGATTGGTTTTGTAGCCATATGGCTGGTATAACAGCCCAGGATGCCTGACCAGCCGCCGCAATCGTCATTGCGGTAGCCATGCACTCACCACTTGATGTGACTACTGCTCTGTTGTTGTGCAGGCAGGAGTGCTGCGCATTGAGCAAAAAGGTGGGAAGAAGTCTCGCGTTGAGCCGAGTGGTGGGAAGAAGCCTCGCATTGAGCCAGGTGGTGGGAAGAAGTCTCGCATCAAGCCAGGTGGTAAGAAGACGTCTCGCATCAAACCAGGTGGTAAGAAGACGTCTCGCATTGAGCCAGGTGGCGGGAAGAAGTCTCAGTGCCTGCGTGTCACCATCCCCAAGGCATTGGTGTGCTCACAGCTACCTGCCACTGTGGAGTCCCCTTTGAGCATCACTCTGGCGGTGCTGGAGCAACAGGCAGCAGGTGCGGCTGTACCCTGTTGCTACTACTAGCTTCTACCCCTACAGGGGTAGAAGCTAGTAGCTATGCGCATAGCTATGCGCTGCCTGATGCTGGGCAATTTTTGCAGGCCTGCTCACATCCTTGTCAGTCATGTGGCTAAGCAGTACAACTGCAGTTCTTGAACGGATTGCCATCTTGATAAGCCAACGTCTCAAATGCAATTGCTATATACATGCATATCACCCAAGTTCTTATTAAGAAATTAGTCCCACGCCATGCCATGGTGCCCCACAATATGTAACAGAAATTGTCCCTGGCTGCAGGAGGCCCTGACCGGCCTGTGGGGCAGTATCCGCTACTCAATGGCAACCGTGACAAGAGGAAAGAAATGAAGCTTCATATTGGCAGCAAGGGCCAGTCCACTTGTTGGCATGTATTTCTGCCCCACCCACTGGCAGACTATGATGGTCGGCAGATCGCCAAGATGTCCCTCATGCCGCACCAGGGCAGCTACAGGCTCACCTTCACACTGGCGCCACCAGCAGCACCAACAGCAGCTGCAGCTTCAGCAGCTGCAGGAGCAGCAGCTGCAGGAGCTGGAGCAGGAACAAGACGCCGCAACCCCCGCCGTCAACCAACACAGGCAGGTCAGCATGCTGTAGGTATGGGTGTGCTTCCTGGGGACGTGGCAGCACAGTCAGCTGAGACCCATAAAACAGCAGCCTGCTGAGCAGCAGCAGCAGCAGAATAAGGCAGGAGCAGGAGGGCCACCTGGCCCATCAGTCTCCCATGCTGGGTCCCCAGCGCTGCTGCGACATGCAGCACAGCAGCAGCCAGCTGCACCAGCTGGCAGGACACAGGCAGCGATGCTGCAACAACGGAATGCCTAGCAGCCGCATCTAGGGCGTATGGATGGCAGGATGTGGTGTGTGCATATCTATTCAGGACCATCCCTGCTCCTCAGGTGTGCAGCTGCCAGTTACTGCCTCCGAAAGGGACGTAGTCTCATACCTTGTTTGCTTGTCCCGCTGATGTGCTGCAGGTTGAGGCAGATGGGCCCCAGCAGCAGTGAGCAGTGCAGCAGCGGGCTCTGCAAAGACCCGCCAGCTGGTGTGCAGGGGCGTCATTTGGACATTGAAGTTGCACCCAGTGCTAGGCCCACGGAGTGCTAGCACCCTGCGGGCTGTTGAACTGCAATGAGCGATGGCCGCAGAGGGTTTGCATGCAGCAAGGTTGACTTCTAGTAAGCACAGGCACAAGGTTGGAGATGAGGACCCCTTGATCCTAGCCACCTACTATTTTGAGCTGCAGGAGGGTATTGGTCGAGGATCGTGTACAAGCGTGTGAGTTGTATGTCACTGTGTGAGCTGCAAAGCCAGATGTGTGTTCCACTACACTGTCGTGACGACAGACACCAGTGGGGCACTGTGCCAATGCATGCCCATGCCATGCCGCCGCGTGCAGATGTCGTCAACTATTCAGGCCTGGATCTTGTGTGGTCCAGGGCACAGCAGTAGGATCCATACTTTATACCCAGTGTCTCACTCGCAATGGCTGTGTGCGTGTTCTGTTGCCGCTCAGGTGACTGTACGGCGTGGTTGCTGTTGATGTATGGTCAGTTGGCGTGGTTCATCTGTCACGGTTGAAGTTGTGCAGAGTAGCTCCCCTCTGCTGCGGCTGCCGTGGCAGTTCAGCAGCTTGGTTGGGGTGCCCTCAACAAGTCTTGCCCTGTGTGGTGTGTCTGTCCTCAGCATGTCTGAAGTTGGATTGTGCCGGGACCCAATGGCAAATGACACTTTAGCCATCTGACTGCAATCAGTGCATGCACACTTGCTTCCCACCGGGTGCATTTGCTTGTGGGTGGACTTACTGGTTTTGTGGTGCGCTCGGTGGCTTTCGCACAGATGTTTGGCACTCACTCCACCCTGCAGATGGATGTAGCTACAGTCAAACCAGAAAGGCAATACCTTGCTGTTTTTGGTGTTCAGAGTCACTTTGTTTGTGCATTGTGGTACGGGTGAATGTCGTGCAGTTGGTTGCGGTTGCGCTAGCGTGGCAGTAATCGGGCATCATTCTTGTCCCTGTCCTAGCAGCACCTGCGGGCTGGTAGCTCTGCTGTTGAGAGTGACAATCCACATGTGGTCCCCACTGTCTTGTGCTCGCCTGTTGCGTTGAGATGATTTGGCTGCATGCAAGAATGCCCTTGTGTGTTGAGGTCTTCACGTTGATGTCTGGCAGTTGATTGTTTGCTCGTGCCGAAACGCATGCCTGCGCCAGAACTGATGCCCCTGCATGTTATGCAGAATGCGGTGTGCGTGCCGTGATTTTGCTGCATACGTTGCGACCGGTCGTGCATTGACGCGTCGCTACATAACCGCTGCGGGACAATGACGCCCGGCTATATCTAGCCCACGGGTATTCTGCTGGCCATGTTCTGCAACTTTGCTTCCATCGGACGCGCCGTTGGATGAAGCAGCCCGGCAAGCACTTCGCCGAAGCTGCTGCATGGTGGAACTCGTTTGCCCGCAGAGCAACAGCCGCAGCATACAACTATGCGATTGATGGGAGATCTGGCGAACTAGTTCTGTTGTGATGTTGAATTGCGCTGTTGAGCTGACTGCAGCAGTGACCTGATAGGTCAGGAGCGTCACGACCCCAGTTGTTTTGTTGCCCTGCATGCTGTGACTGCATGAGTGCAGCATGTGCATGTGCTGGGCACTGATACACAAGGCGGCGCAGGTTGTGCAGTAAGAAGTGCATGTGTATGTGTTGATGTATGATTTGCACAATTGGCGCCCCACTTGGCGATATCACCGCAGGGTACAGGGTGGCTGTTCCACTGTGCGCTTTTTTGATTGTTTTGGAAGATGCTCAGCAAGCATCCCACTCCAACCCACATCCTGCACGGTTCACCACTGTGCACCCAACTTGCACAACATGTAGCATTGGCAGCACATGTTGCACAGCGACATCACCAATGTTGCAACACCAGCAGGAGCTGTTATGCATAAGGTTGTCTCCTACGCTGGTTTGCTTGTGACTCTCGCACTCTCAGTATCACGTTCCGCTGAACACATGCTCATTTGCACATGCTCATTTGCCCTGGCTGCAGCCACAGCAAGGCCTGTGGCACTCTTCTTCAAGAGGTGGCAGTACTGGTAGATGAAGTATTTGCACTTTGACGGGATTCCTGCACGCATTGGTGGTGTTGCAGGGCCAAGTGTCATCCTGGCCGTACAGTTGCGGGCTGCAGCACAGCAACAGCATACAGCCCTGCAAGTTGAAGCGATGCGAGTACATGTGAACCAGTTGTCTTGAATCCTTCGTACCAACCTGTGATCTAAGAGTGAGGGTGTAGAGATCCCACTGGTTGTTTTCTGTATGAAGTGCAGCATGTGCATTGAGTTGTGCAGTGGTACACAAGACGATGCAGGTTGTGCAGATTGACTGCATGTGCATATGTTGTCGATTGTGTAGCATGAGTTGTTTTACCAGTTTTGTTGCCATTAGTTACCCTGAGGCACAAGTTGGGAGGATGCCAAGCAATGCATATGTAGTGTGAGCCTTGTGGTTTTGCCGTTGCAAGGGGAGAGGTGCATCGCCAACTCCTGGTATGCTTGTCCTCTGTCCTCTGTAGTGCTTGCATATCACATGGTGCCACCTGATGCTCTCAGTGCAGCTTTTGTTCGCCACACATGCTTGTCGCGTGTGGTCGGGTGCCGCATGTCACAGGGAAGCAGGCGCGAAACATCACACAATGCACCTACCTATCGCCTGGCACACAGCGCTGCTATTGTCCCGAGCCTCAGGTAACTGAGTGCAAGTGGTTTTGAGTACTACTACTACTTGTTGATCAGTTGGTTGCCTGCATATGGTGTCAGTGAAGGCGATGCACTGCTGCGACCGCCACAGGCAGCACATACTGTGAGGTGCCACTTGTGGTGGGGTGTGTTGAGCCCTCAGCCACGCCTGTTGGCGTTGCATGGTCATGCATACGGCACCACTAGTAAAATTGTGACAGTAGATTCCATATTACTTTGCATTTGATGCAACCAACATCTGTGCAGGGACACCTGCATCGTTTGCATGATACAGCTGCTGCCATTTGGGCCATGGCTTGCCGATTGCAAATGGCGCAGTGTGTCAGATGTTGCTCCTCTGCTGGAGTTGCTGCCGCCCACAGCGCTAGCGCCTGTGGCAGTGTGAATAGTGTGATAACAGTTTTCAGTCCCAAACGTGCAACCTGAATGGGCCTCAAGTGCCTTGATTGGTGTGCTACAGTGCAAAGGCAGGTCTCAGAAAAGACTGCAAAGCAAACCACCCGCCCACAATGTCCACAGTGCTTGAGGTATGTAGCAGTATGAATTGTTACCACGTATTTCCCTTGACGTTGCTGCACTTGCACAACACCACACATCACATATCTCAGTGAGTAGTGCAGTCACAGGAACCGAGTATCCTTGCTGTGATGACCTCATCGACATCCTGTAGTGCAGGGTCACTGCACAGTGTAGGTATGGTGTCAGCAGGGTTCTAGCTGTACCCTACTGTCACCTGGCCCTGGGTGCCTATACCTGCCAGCCTGTGCAGTGCACCTTGATCGGGTGGTTGTTGTCTTTCTCTGGTTTTGCGTGTGTTACCGCCACAGTTTGCAGCCCTGTCCCTCTGTCCCTGCCTGCGCCCGTTGTGCTGTTGCAGATTGGTGTGTTTGTGTGTGGTCATTTGGCCAGCTGTCTTGTGCAGTTGCCAGTGTGGCTTGGCTGGTGCAGCTTTGAGGTTGGTGTGGTTTCTCTTTTGGTGGGTCTCCGGCTTGTTTGGTTGGGGGGGGAAAGGCCTAGGCCTGACACAGCTTGGTGTAGAAATGCATGCAATGCTGTGTCATTCCTAGCAGAGTCGGATCAGCCTGAGCCCCACAGTAAGGTTGTGAGGGTTGCAGTGGTTGGAGCACTTGAAGCAGTTGGAGCAGGTGGAGAAGTCCTGTGGTAGCAGTTGTGGCAGCAAGCCGTGGCAATTGCAGCAGGCGTGTCAGGTTTGAGCCCGCATGTGTGTACAACACACTGTGAAGGGCCAGGTTCAGGTCAATGTGCTGACAGTGTCATGCACTTGGAAAGGATGTGCCGCCCAAAAGTGGTGTGCGTCGTCCAAAACAACTCGGTAACAATCCTCGCGCTACAATCCTCTCTGAACCAACACACTGACACATGCTTCATACAGCTGCAGGCTGTCCAAGTGATACACTCTCTTTCTCACACTCATCATGACACTCTGATGCAGTACAGTGTCATTTTTCTCTCACTGGTGACGACACCCTGATACCGACACGTGCCAGCAACCTGACTCAAGCTCTCTTGCAGGAGCATGTTTAGCAACGCATCTGTTGGAACGCAACAGCCATGCTTGGGGGCTTCAAGCAGCCCGCAGTCAGTAGGGTGGCAGTGTACCACTTCCTCACAGCTCGTGAAGGGGGTGTACCACGTGCTGGTGGCTGCAGATCTGTCTGCCTGCACCCAGCCGTGCACCGCCGTGTACTCACGTGCCGTGTAGGGCCGTTTGACCGTTCCGTTGACAGGCTCTGTACAAAGACCGTGTACTACATTGTCTGAGACAATGCGTACATCTGTTGGATACAAGGCCCCAAAAAACAGGGACGAGTGAGCCAACTCAGGCCAAACAACTGAGCCACCAACAGAGAAACACCAGCTGCTTGCATCAGTCCATGCTTGCATCAAGCACCCCTGCAAGTTGCACAACAAGACCTACAGACTCTTGGCAAAGTGCATGCACCAATGCATTGGTGTACCTGCGCTGCGCCAACACCACCGGTGCAAGACAGCAGAAACCGCAAAAACAAACTCCAAACTACACCAGTGAAAGACTCAAGAAGTCCGCTACAGATGTAGCTGTACAGTCACATGTGACTGGGGCATGAACCGTGCACAGGGTGTGCCCATCCCTGTGTAAGGGTTCCAACTGCTCAATTCTGGCAGGCAATCTCTTAAGCATGTATGGCGGCTTTTGACAGCCAGCTGTACAGTTGAAGGTGTTGGCCACATAGGGTCAACAGGGGTGAGTTCGTCCTGGGATTCCTGCTTCAAAGCATCACAGGGACGGCAATATGAGACTGACTCTGCTGGTCTTGGCACGCTGCCAGGCAACATGCACTTCAACTGCTGTGCAGATGGTGATGCAAGTGACAGGGACGAAACCAGCTCAGTGAGCTGGGATGCAAGCATGCATTGCATGCAGCAAGAACCAACAGGTAAAGCTGGCAGCACTGGCTGTGCGCCACAAGGCTCCCTGTCAGGCCATCGGCACAGCTAGGATGCTGATTCTGGTCAATGCACTGGCTGATAGTCTAGATGGTGCCAGTGCTGCAACACAGAACGTACAGCAAAGCCATGCCACGAACAGTACAATATCTGCACAACCAGCCTGCCTTGTGTACCACCTGCACTTCACCCTGCACATATTGCACATCACTCAAAGGTACAAACACTCCACAGCATGCAAACATCACTGTGCAATTTACTCTGCCGTCTGTTGTCAATGCACAGTGCACTCTCTAATAGACAATCTCTACACAAACGTACAACCTGTTGTGAGTGTGTACAGTACAACACACAATGTGGCGGCTGCACCAGATGCACACCCCTCCGAGGGGTCTCAACTTGCAAGCAACTGCAGTACGGCATACACACACAGGACAAGACCAGTACGTACGCTCAGGACAGTTACAGCACAATGCAGCACCACAGCAGTACTCAGATATTCACCTCGCTCATTGTGTTGTTGCCAACTGGCTCTGACAGGCACTACAGGGTCTCAAAGTATTGTTGCGTCACGGTGTCCTACTGGACTGAAAGCACAGCCACATCTAGCAAGCCGGGGTGGTTCTCATGCAGATGCATGGTGAGAGCAAAAACCGGTAAACCCCACATACAAGCAGACAGCACTGTTAGAGCAGCGTATGACGCCCTGCCAGGACCATGTGCCAGGATGCAGGATTACGACTCTGGTCGATGCATTGGCTACAAGTCTGGTAGTACTATTAGTGCCAGTGCTGTAAAGCTGCAAGCAAAGCAGCACCAAGAACAGTACCGTCTCTGCACAACCAGCCTGCCATATGTAGCACTTGCACTTCACACTGCACATTTCTGCACGTCACTCACAGCTACCCAACGTTCACACCACAGGCAAGCATGTCAAGCGTCCGCCTTCTGTTGTTCATGCACAGTGCAGTCTCTAAGTAACACTCCCTATCAGGGACACAAACATACATACAAGTTTGTGGTACTCATGTTGTGGCGGCTGCACCAGATGCACAGCCCTCTCATTTGCAAGCAAGCACACACACACACCCACACAGTATCAGACCAACACGCTCAGCACAGTCAACAGCGCAATGCGGAAATGGTTCATGGCACTCCAATTGTTGTTGTTGCTGTTGCTCCGCAGTGCACAGTGGCCTCCAGTGGCCTCAGTGAGGGCACAACCACCCTCAGTGTGATGCATGCGCCTTGCGCAATGTGTCCTGATCAACACAGTGCCTGTGACAAAAATGTGTTCGGTTGCATGCATGCATGCGCCTTGCGCAGTGTGTCCTGACCCAAAACAGTGCCTGTGACAAAAATGGCAAACACCTGCTCCAGCTCCTTGCAGGAGACAACACCAGGTGCATCACAACACACATCATGAAGAGACACCCCCTCACATTCAACCTGCTTCGGCACACACTCTACTACAGTTCAACTGAGCCTGGATATCACACATACACAACCACACAGCTCCACAACTGAACAACCTCATGCACTGGTGCTGTTCTGAGTCCGTGCGCACTCAAGTGCAATGTGCAATAGGTGTGGCACACCCCTGCTGCCCCTCCTGTTTGCTTTGATGCTGCTGCTGCTGCTGCTGGGGTGGCAGCTGCCCCTGGGGTGCGACAAGCTCAGAGCCGCGGGTCGGGCGCACGTATGGGTGCTGCTGCCGTTCCAAAGCCAGAGAGGCTTCAGGACCACCACCAATGCCGTCAATACAGTTAACTGTTACCCCAGCACCTGGTCTGCCGGTACCTAGGCCGCTGTAACCCGCTGCTGCTGCTGATGCTGCCGCCACTTCAGCCCCGCAGCTGCAGCAGCTTGTGGAGTGATTGCGGTTTGGGACCGCCGCTAGATGGGCTCTGCATCATGGCGGTCCAACCTGATGTGATTCCTGCTGCTGGCCCCTTCCCTGCTGCCTTCTTCATCGCCTGAGTACCAAATCTGTCGGCACTGCCCACCCTGTAGTGACACCGCTGCGCACATTGGGCCGCTGAGGGACGCCCGCTGCCTAGGTGCTGCTTATCACCTGCTGCAGCACCCACCGCCGCCGCCGCCGCCGCAGCAGCAGCAGCAGAGCCTTTGGACGTCACAGTGGCCCTGGATGCAGCAGCTGTCCCTCTGCTGCATGTGGCCTGAAAGACCGTCTTGCACGGCTCTAGGTGCAGCTGCGAGGACTCAACAGCGAACCGCTGTCAAAGCACGGTGACGCCACGCCATGTGCATCACGTCCGTTGACACCTTCTTCCCCTGCTGCTGACACAGCCGGTGCTGCTGCTGGGGCGGGTGCTGCTTGCTGCTTTAAGTGCACCAGCAGAGCGGCTGCTGCCGCCACATTGTCCTCCTCCTTTTCCTCTCCCTGCTGCTCAGCATGCGAGCGCAGGAATGCCCCTGGCACAGGGTCACCAGCACCAGCCCCAGTGCCAGGACCAGCAGCCTGAGCAGCACGAGCAGCCGCTGCCTCATCTGAGGCAGCAACAGCCTGAGCAGCCCCAGCCCCAACCCCAGCAGCGGTACCAGCACCAGCACTGGCACCAGCACCAGCTGCGTGAGCAGCACCAGAAGCTGCCACCTTGCATGAGGCAGCGGCTGTGCCAGTGGCAGCCACGAGCTGCAGGACTGTCCCTGGCATGGGGCCAACAGCACCAGCACGAGAAGCGGCAGCCTGAGCATCCCCAGTAGCTGCTGCCTCGCCTGAGGCAGTGATCGTGGCAGCCCGTAGCTGCTGGGCGCTACCTGCTGGGCGCCCAGCCCGGCCTGCTGCTTTAGGCCTACCACGCTGCCTGCCGCGCTGCCGCGGTGGGGCGCCGGCCGCTGCTGCACGTTCGGTGTTGCGCAGTATCACATTGATCTGGCTGTACCTGATGTGTCTCTCCTGCAGCTGGTCCAGCATCGCTGCATAGTCCTCACTGCACTCAAAAGCAAGCCGGTTGGCTGTGAGCCACTTGTGCAGTACCCCAGTCTCATTGGCGACTGTTGCAGCCGCCAGACTGTTGTTGCTGTACAGGGTGTCATACACAGCCAACAGTGCGTTGTAGCTTGGCAGCAGGTCAACCACACGGGTAGAGAGGCAGGCGAGGAGGCCTGCACCGCCAGACGCCTTTGCCCACCTACTCAGCGCACGCCGCAGGGGTGTCTGATGATGCGAGACGTGTTGGATGGTGCACATGCTGGGATCCACGCCGGGTACGGGTGCGAACTTTGCGCTCTCAGCAGGAGCGCGCGCATGCGCATGCGCAAGCTCACCAGCACCCACACCAGCACCAGCACCAGCACGCACAGTGGCAAGCCATGGCTCTAGTGCTGCTGTTGCTGCCAAAGCAGAGGCAGCTACAGCAGCACCACCAGGTACTGCAGCCATAAAAAGCTCGTCCTGCTGCACAGGCTGACCAGCTGCACAGCCCATGCCTGTGCCAAGTGCTGACTGCAGCCCTGGTTTGTTCTGGCCCTCCCCCAGCTGCTCACCATGCGAGTACAGAACTGCCCCTGGCAGGCAGTCAACAGCACCAGCAGCAGCACCAGCCCCGGCCCAAGCACCAGCACCCAGTGTTGGTGCCAGATTAGGCACCAGAGCGGCCTGGGCACCGTCCCCGTCCATGCTACCAGCAGCTCCAACAGCAGCAGCAGCAGCAGCCGCAGCAGCACAGTGGGGCCCAGCAGCAGCCGCCGCAGCAGGGTGCTGCACTGCACCAGCGCTGCTTGTCTCTGCACACCCCGCTGGCATGTCTGCTGCTGCAGGTGCCGCTTGGTATTGATTATCAGCTGTGCCTGTTGCAGCGGCCGCTTCCCCTGGTGGGTGATGCACAGTGGCGCCTGCTGCTGCAAAAGCCCCGCCGCCTGCTACTGCTGCTGCCGGCCCATCAAGTACAGCAGGTGTGTCAGGCCCTGTTGCTGCTGCTGCTGCTGCTGCTGCTGCATCGGCCTTAGAACCTGCTGCGGCTGCGGCTGCTGCTGCTGCCGCCTGCATATCAACTGCAGCGGGTGCATCATGCTTTGCCGCTGCTGCATCAGCCCTAGAACCTGCTGCTGCCGCCGCCCCTGCTGCTGCTGCTGCCTGCACAACAACTGCAGCGGATAAGTCATGCCCAGCTGCCAATGCAGCAGCCCCAGAATCTACTGCTGCCCCCGCTGCAGCGACCGCTGCATAAGCTGTGGGCCCATCCACCACAGCGGGCATGTCAGGCCCTGCTGCTGCTGTATCAGCCCTAAACCCTGCTGCTGACGCCGCCACCGCTGCTGCTGCTGCATTCACTGTGGGCCCAACAAGTACCGCGGGTGTGTCAGGCCCTGCTGCAGCTGCCTCCATCGGAGCCAAGTTGTCGACACGCAGGCTGTTGCCTGTGACTATTGCTGCTGCAGCCTCCTCCTGCCCCTGCCCATCACCAGCAGCCTCCTCCTGCCCCTGCCCCTCAGCAGCAGAAGCAGAAGCAGCAGCAGCAGCCTCTGCTGCTGCTTGTGCCTCCAGTGAGGCTGCTGCTGCTGCTGCTGCTACGACTGCTGCTGCTGGTGCCACCAGTGCTTCCTTGATTATGGCCTCGATAGTATCCTTATGCTCCGCTGCCTGTTGCTCTGTGAGACTCAGGAGAGCCGCCACTTCTCCCTTCAGTACCCGCATGCTCTTGAAAGCAGCACCAGGCGCACCCACAACCTGTGCTACAGCCTGCTGCAGCTGCTGCAGGATGCTGTGTCCACCCCCATCGCTACAGCCAGACCCAACAGGAGAACCCGTGCCACCGCCAGGGCTTGAACCGGGGATCTCATCAAGCCCGCCTGCTGCTGCTGCTGCTGGTGCGTCAAGGCCGGCTACTGATGCTGCTGCTGATGGGCCAGGGCCGGCTGCTGCTGCTGCTGGTACGCCAGCCCCGGCTGCTGCTGCTGCTGCTACTGCTGTTGTGTCAGGGCCGGCAGCTGCGGGTGCTTCAGTGGCAGGGGTTGGCTGGGGGGCATTTTCTGTGTGCTCTGTGGCAGCAGGTGGTGCTCCTGCTGCTGCTGCTGCCGCTGCCTCTGATGCAGTGAGTGCAAGTGCGTCCTTCTCTGCAGGCTTAAGCTCAGCAGCAGCAGCAGCAGCAGCAGCAGCAGCAGCAGCAGCAGCTGCAGCAGCTGCAGCAACAGCAGCATCAGGCATGTCCTGGTCTATAGGCTCCTCCCCTGCTGGTGCTGCTGCTGCTGAAGCAACACCTGCAGTCAGAGCGGAAGCAGCCACAGAGGTGGCAGCAGCAGTTGCACCTCTGCTGCCGCTGTCAGAAAACACTGGCTGCTGCCAACTGCTGTTACCATACGCAGGGTATACACCCTCAGCAGCAGCAGCACCCCGCCCTTCACTGCTGTCCCTGCTGCTGCCACCAGAAGCAGGGACTACAGCAGCAGCAGCAGCAGCAGCAGCAGCAGCAGCAGCAGCAGCAGCAGCACCACCACCACCTTTGCCTTCACTGGCTGCCTGCTGCAGCAGTAGGGCAGCATCGCCAGTGCTGCTGCTGGGGTCGACACTAGCTACCTGCTCAGCACCTGGCACACACCCATGCTGGCCTGCAGCAGCACCGCCTGCTGCTGCTTCCCGCCCTTTGGGGCTGCTGTGTGCTGCTGCTGGGGCTGCTGCTGGTGCTGGTGCTGGTGCTGCTGCTGGTGCTGAGAAACCTTCCCACCCAGCCAGCACATCCCCTGCTGCTGCTACTTGCTCAACAGCCAACACATCCCCTGTGTCAGGAAGCAGCGACCTGTGTGCCGCCTGCCTCCTTAAACGCCCCAGCCTTGCTGCTTGCTGCTGAGCAGGTGCTGCTGCTGCTGCTGTTGCTGCGGGTGGCCCTTGAAGGAAGCGCTTGAACCAGGGACTTTCCTGAACAGGAATATTGACGGCTCGCACGGCAGACGTCTGGCCTGCAGCAGCACTGCCTGCTGCTGCTTCCCGCCCTTTTGCGCTGCTGCGTGCTGCTGCTGCTGCTGGTGGTGCTGCAGAACCACCCTCCCGCCCAGCCAGCCCCAGCCTCAGCCCCACGCCCTCCTCCCTGTCATACCCATCCTGGCCTGCAGCAGCAGGCAGTGCTTGGGGGCTGCTGTGTGCTGCTGCTGCTGCTGCGGCTGCTGCTGCTGCTGCTGGTGCTGCTGGTGCAGAACCACCTTCACACCCAGCCACCTGCACGCTCTCCTCCTCAGGCTGCCCCTCCTCGCTGTCGCAGTCCAGGAGGAGCAGCAGCCGGGGAGCATCACCAGCACTGCAGGGGCTGCCTGCAGGTGTCTGCCCTCCCTCGTTGTCGCAGTTCAGGAAGAGCGGTAGCTTGGGAGCGTCACCAGCGCTGCAGGTGCTGCCTGGAGGTGTCTGCATTGGCCCTGGCCCTGCTGCCCCCAAGCCTCCCTGGGTGGGGTAACAGTGTGGCTGCATGCTGAGGCTGCCTGGGGGTGTCTGCATGTGTGCAGGCCCTGGCACAGGCCCATCCTGCTGTGCAGGACTACTAATGTCTGCTTCTTCTGCTGCTGCATGCTGACCAGTGGGTGTGACAGTACGGATGGTGTCTGCGGCATCTGCTGCTGGAGACCCACTGTAGCCAAAATCTAGCCCCAGCCCCTCGCCTTCCTGCTGCTCTCTTTCCCCTTCACTGTCACTGTCGCTGCTCATCATACCGCAGAGTGCTACCTCCACCCCAACGATAGCACAGTGCTGCATGTTTCGCAGGTCCTGCACCCCTGCAGCAGTCAGGGCCTCGTGCACTGCTATCGGCACCCCAGCTGATGCGCCACATCCTGACCTCCCACTGTGACTGCTAGCCGCGGGCTGGGGGCTGCTGCAATGGTTGAAACCTGCTGCCACACCTTGTGCACCAGGCTGGGAGTGTGGCTGCATGCCCTCCTGTCCTGCAGACAGCTGCCCTGGATCAGCACACGTCTCAACACCCCCGCTGCTGCCGGCTGCAGCAGCAGGTTTGCCGCTGCTGCCGGCTGCAGCAGCAGGTTGGCCGCTGCTGCCGGCTGCAGCAGCAGGTTGGCCGCTGTTGCCACTGCCACCAGCAGCAGCAGCAGCAGCACCCACTGGAGATGATGGTGGGCTGTCACAGAGCTCAGGCCCTTCTGACAGTGCGGCCTGAAGGTCATGTTGGTCTTCAGGGGATGCTGCTGGAAGTTTCTCCTGATCTGCATTCACAGCCTGGCCGCTGCGGCTGCCTGTGCCCAGGCCAGCAGCTGCGGCAAAGTGCTGGCCGCTGCTACTGCCTGCATAGCAGGCGGCACCTGCAGCAGCAGGCTTACCGCTGCTACTGCCTGTGCCCAGGCCAGCAGCTGCAACAGCAGGCTGACCACTGCTACTGCCTGCACAGCAGGCGGCACCTGCACCCCCTGCTACAGCTGGTGACTCATCACAGACCCATCCCCCATCTGACAGACCAAAGTCTTCGGTGCAGGTGGGAAGCCCAAAACTTTCAGGCAGGGTGTGCAGCTCAAAATCGTCAGTGGGCAGAAGATCTGGATCTGTGCTGTCTGGCTCCCTGCACTCTACCCTGTCCCCATCACCGGCAAGTGGGTCAGGCCCTGCTGCGGCCTCACAATCTCCACCCGGCTGCCTGCTGCGGATGTCTGCCACATCACCAACAGCAGCAGTCCCTGTCTTCCCGAACCGCTGCGAGGTCCCTGTTACTGCTGCTGCTGCTGCCATTCCACAGCCGCTGACAGGGTCAGAGGCTGCTGCGTCCCCACAGTCCCCACTCGGCTGCCTGCTGCTTATGTCTGCCACATCATCATCAGCAGCAGTAGCAGCAGCAGCAGCCTCCCCAGACAGGGGTGTGGTGTCGGCAGGACCTTCGCTGCTTGCCTGGTACCCACCCTGCTGTGCATCAGCAGCACCTGACACCCCTGCTGCTGCTGCCTGGGTAGCTGCTGCTGGGGCGCCAAGCTCGTGCACAGCAGGTGTGCTGTTGGCATCGCCTGCGCTGCCGTGTTGGCTGGATCGCACTGGATCTGTGCTCTCTGCCTCACCACACCCTGCCCTTTCCCCGTCAACGGCCAGTGGTCCCATTCCTGCTGCGTCCACACAGTCCCCACCCGGCTGCCTGCTGCATATGTCTGCCACATCATCACCAGCAGCAGCAGCAGCAGCAGCAGCATTCTCCGCCTCCCCAGACAGGGGTGTGGTGTCAGCAGGACCCTGGCTGCTTGCATGTTCTGCACTCTGCAGTGCATCAGCAGCAGCTGACACCCCTGCTGCTGCTGCTGCTGCCGCCTGTGTAGATGCTGATGGAACACTAGCTGGATCCATAGATGCATGCACAGAAGGTATGCTGATGGCAGGGCCCTCGGCACCGCCCCTGCTGACACACAGCTCTGCAGCAGCAGCAGCAGCAGAAGCTGACACCTTGGGCCCCAGGACCCCTGCTGCTTCTCCCTGTGCACACAGGGATCCTGCAGCACCTAACACTATGGGCGCCTGCATAGCAGTCCCAGCAGCTGGCACACCATTATCCTCCCACCCCTGCCCGCTGCATCGCCCATCTGCGCTGCCGCCACCTTGACCTTGCCCTGCACCCAGCTGCCTTTGCAGCCACTCCGCTGACCCCTGCAGTGTCTCGTGCGGCTGCCGGCCTAACACACAACCAGGCTCAGATGCTGCAGGTGCTGGGTCCTCATCAACCCCCTTGCTGACACCCCTGCCAGCCAGGCTTGCTGCATGGCCGTCACCGCATAATGACTCACCACCTGTGGCTGCTGCTGCTGCTGGGTGGAGGTCTGCACGCGCTGCACGCACAGCAGCAGCTGGCACCTGCAGTGCCTTCTGCTGCTGCTGGCCTGACACACAATCAGGCTCAGATGTTGCAGGTGCTGAGTGGTCCCCATCAACCCCCCTGCCAGCTGATCCTGCTGTGTGACCATCGACACAGGATGACTCACCACCTGTTGCTGCTGCTACTGCTGGCTGGACATCTGCACATGCCACGCGCTCAGCAGCAGCTGCCGCAGCAGCTGCAGCAGGGGCGGCTGCAGCTGCAGCTGGCCGCATCATCGCAGCCAGCCGCTGCTGCACCTCAGACTCGCTGGGCTCAGGGCACACCATTTGCCCCATCCGCCTCATCAGCTCGTCTTGTTTTGAATGCAGCTCAGTGCGGTATGCGCCGACGCGCTGTGGCTGCAGGACAGCAGACACCGGCTGCTGCTCGCGCGTGTCACGGTCAAAGCCGGCAGCTGCTGCAACCCTGTTGAGAGCCTTCGCGCTGCCGGCTGGCAGACCCACCCCGAGCGCTGCTGCTGCTGCTGCATTGCTGTTGCTTCCCTGCGGTCCTGCTGCTGCTGCTGCAACTGCTGGCAGTGCTGCGCGTTTGTCACTCCCTCTGGCTGCAGCTGCTGTCGCTGCCACTGACATGTTGACTGCATGCGCTGCCGCGCCTGCAGGGCGCGCCATGTTGCCGTTCCCGTCCGCCCCGTAGCCTCCACCTCCCATCTGTGCTGCACCGGCACTGCTTCGCCTGGCAGCTGCTGGGCTATCAGCATCACCACCAAAACCATCCGCATCCCCTGCTGCTGCTGCTGCTGCTGCTGCTGCTGCTGCTGCTGCTGCTGCTGCTGCTGCTGCTGCCGCCCCACAGCCGCTGCCACCCACCGTGCGGCGACGAGGCTCAGGCGTTGCAGCACCAGATGCTGCTGTGGGGCCAACATCAGCACCTGGGGTGCTGTGTGCTGCTGTTGCTGCTAGCTGCAGGCCCGCAGGTTCTGACTCAAACAGAGCCTCATCATCCCCAGAGGCTGCTGCTGCTGCAGCAGCGGCAGCAGAGTCTGCCGCTGCTTCTGCTGCTGCCACTGCTGCAGCAGCCTCGGCTGCGGCGGCTGCTGCCACAATGCAGTCAGGCTTGCCATCTGCAAAATAGATCCCAACCACCTCACCCAAGGGCTGCTGCTGCTGCTGCTGCTGCTTGTCCTCTTCTTCATCACTGCTGCTGTATTGTGGCAGCAATGACACCTGTGTGGCTGTGTGTGCTGCTGCTGCTGCCAGGCGGGCCCTCTCATCGTCAACCCCACCCTCAGCAGCAGAGCCCCCGCAACCAGCAGCAGCAGCAGCCGCCGGAGCACCCTGCTGCAGCTCTGCCTTCAGCTGCTGCAGCACAGGCTCACTGACCTGACCAGGGTGCTTCTGCCTGAGCAGCTTCAGCACGCGCCTCAGCCGCCGCCGCGCATGCCTCAGCTTGTCTGATGTCAGCTTACTGAGGTATGAGCGGACATGCTGCGGCTGCAGGACAGCTGACACAGGCTGCTGCTCGCGCGTGGCATGGTTGAACCCGGCTGCTTCTGCCACCCTGTCGATAGCCTGCCTAGTAGCTTTACGGGTAGTGCTGCCGGCATCATCTGACAGCAGTAGCTTCAGTCCTGCGACTGTCAGCACTGCGTCATCAGGGACCGCACTGGGCGCTGCTAGGGGTACCCCTGCAGCACATTGTGCAGATGGTGCTGCGCGGTCCCTCCCTGCTGCTGCTGCTGCTGGCGGTGCTGCGTGTCTGTCACTCACTGTTGCTGCAGCTGCTGTCGATGCCGCTGCCATGTTGACTGCGAGCACTGTGGGGCCTGCTGCTGCTGTTGCTGCTGCTGCTGGATCCTTCAACTGTATCTCCAGCTGCTGCAGCACAGGCTCACTGACCTGACCAGGGTGATCGTCCCTGAGCAGCTTTAGGACGTTCTTTTTCTTTTTTTCTGCAGGCGCCGGCGGTTGAGCCTCACCGTGTCTGGCCTACACTTGTCAGTGAGTATGTTGAGGTATGTGCGCAGGTGCTGCGGCTGCAGGATAGCAGACACGTGTGTCTCCTTCTGCATGTCCTCATCAACCCCGGCTGCCAATGCGAGCCCGTTCACTGCGCAGCGATGGTCCTTACTGTGCTGCGATGGTCCAGAATACAGCTGCTTCAGTGCTGCGACTGTCAGAACTTCAGCCCGGGCACGCTTTGCTGGTGGCCCTGCACTGCCATCCCCTACCCCTGCTGCTGCTGCTGCTGCTGCTGCAGACGGCACACCGACCTGCCGCCCTGCGACACGCCGCCGCCGCGGCTGCTGCTGCTGCTGCTGCTCCTGCTCCTTATTGTGCTGCAGCAAGCAGTAATCTGGGTCTGACCAAGCCTCCTCCTCCTCCTCCTGGTCATAGCATTGCTGCTGCTCCTGCTGCCGCCGTCGCCGCTGCTGCTGCTGCTGCTGCTCCGGATCGTCGTCCTCCTCCACATCCTGTTCATAGCGCCTGCACACCAAGGGTCGGCAAACAAGGCAGGGGGTCAAAGAGTGCAGCAGCAGACAAATGCCCGCGTCCTATCAACACAAATCCGACAACTCAGTAAAGGGTTATGCATGAAGGAGCTGCGCATTGATGTGGGGAGGGTTCAAGACACAGAGAGATAGGGTGTCCTGCATGGCTGTCGTTTGTGCCCCTGTTCTGCATCCGCTTTTGAATGGTACTGCATGATGAGGCTCACGAGGGGACCTCTTACCCAGCCACCCACATACTCCCCACTCGCCACCCCCCCCAAAAAAACATACCCCATTCTCAACAACCACAATGTAGTTTAGGGTCATGCGTGCCTGTGTGCCACCCTGCAGGTTTGCTGACTGCCCAAGTTCTCCAGACGCAGCTGTGCTGATCTCAAGCAGACGGCCAGTCATGCAAATGAAGTAAGCACAATCTGAGGTTGACGCCCTGCGTGACACCCCCCTTACATTATATAATAATAAATATATTGATATATGTATTCATGATATATTCTTTATTATTACTATCTATATCATACCTGGACCGTGGGGGCCTCCTCCTCTTCCTCCTCGTGCTGCTGTTGATGATGACGTCGTCTTCGTCACTGCTGATCACAATGAAGTCCATCTCAGCAGCAGCGGCAGCGGGAGCGGGGGCAGCAGGTGCAGCAGCGGGGGAGGGCGCAGCAGGGGCCAGGTCGCCTGCTGCTGCTGCTGCTCTGTGAAGGTCTGCATGTGCTGGACCCGCATCAGCACCCGCTGCACCTGCTGCTGCTGCTGCTGCAGTTGGTTGCTGGGAGTCCCCAGCGCGAGCACGTTGTGCTGGCGGGGATGCGCTGCCGTCCTCTGCCCCTCCTGCAGCTTCTGCTGCAGTTGTGGCTATCATGCGCACTGCTGCTTTGCCGGTGGGAGCAGCAGGAGCTGGGCCGAGAGGCTGCCTCCTTGCAAGCCGCTGTTGCTGCTGGGCAGATTGCCTGAGGCATACAGCCGCCTTGGCACGTAGCTCTGCGTCTAACTTCAGCTGTGCTTCGCTCATGCGCAGCCATGGGCGCAGCGCACTGAACATAGCGTTCTTTTTGTGCAATGAACGCCGCACACCAAGCGGCTTGGTGCCTACAGCCTGAGGGACTGTTGCACGCTGCGGTGCAGACTGCATGCGGGGGAACGTACTGAGCGCTTCTGGTTGCCCCAGCTTGCGCCCACCCATCTGCTGTTCTCGTGCCAGGGTGCACAACCCGGGCAGCAGCGCGTCTCTCATGCCTGGCGAGGTGCTGCACATGAGGCCTGGGTTGGCATCCGGCTGCTGCTGTGGCTGCATCTCCCTGAAAGGCAGTCTTACACTAATCTGGTCTTGATTGTTGTGCCTGCACACCAGATATGACATTCACCTCAGAACGCACACCAGATATGGGAGTCACCTCAGAATGCACACCAGATATGGGATTCACCTCAGAATGCAACCCTCAGAACGCACACCGGATATGCCTGCAGCCCTGTGATCAGATCGTGATCAGATCGTGAAGGCTTACCAGCCCCAGTCAGCACGACAGCGCAGTCGAGGCGCATATCAAGTGACCATGTGGCAATAAATCACAGTCTAAGTACGTCCTCGACAAGGGGCGATGATTGGTTTCCCGCCTGGGCAGGCACCGTGCCGCGTACCGCTTGCGGCTTGAAGGTTGGGTTGCTTCAAACACTCCCTCTTCAACGCAGAACCGCTCTTCATCCTCCATGAGGGCTTCGTTTGGAAGCATGAACACGACCCCTACTGGTGATCATTACCAGTTCCGTGCATGCGCATTCAGCGCCTGCTGTGTGCGGTGGGCGTTGAAGACTTTGCGGACGGGTTACAAGGCTTCGTGATTGTGTTGTTTGAGGACTAAGACAGACTGATCACAATGCCGCACCACACACCGCAGCATGGAATCAGTGCCGCAACACTACATGCAAGCTACACGTAGATTAACCAATCGATGCTTTCAAAGGAGCGTGATGTAGACCCACTCTTCTTGGTGATGCGGATGGTGCAACCCAGCTGTTGTTCAACCCTCATTACAAGGCCCAACCATATGGCTCTTTTTGTAGACTGTCAGTGATCACTTCCAACTTCTACTACGTCAAGATTGTCATCACTGTGGTAGCGCTCACATCCTCCCTGCTGAGTTGAGATCACAGATCCAGACTGTCTTTCCTCCTGGGAAACTTTCCTCCTGGGAAACTTTGCAGCAGTCGATTCGCTTTAACGGGCGCATTTGTTTTCAGTACAATTAACTCCCTTTCTTGACGGAATACAGTTGAGGGACCCCATGCCCAGAACTTTAATCAATTGTGTCATTGGACTCTGCATAGCAATGCATTAATCTGCAAGCTGCTGAGACAGGCTTCAGCAAGGCTTGCCTGCCAACAGCTGGAAAAGCTACTAAAAACCCACGCAATTCTGAGCCAGCTACCACCTGTACAGCAAGCAACCTACTGACCGTCCAAGCATTGCTCAGCAAGCATATCAGCCAGTCTCTGCAGACACCAACAACCCCATATGGACACAAAAAAACCCGAGCCCAGACCCAATAATACACAAATAGCCTGCAGACAGGTCAAAACCACTGCCAGAAAACGGGTGTGCTTGTACAGCTGGTGAGACAACCGGTGGGACAACTCCTACTCGCCATCACTGCCCGCTGCCCGACCGGTGCTGACTAATCACAGTAGTATTGGGTGCTTGACCCCCAACGCTCCTCCTCATCATCCAGTTGTAGTGCTCCAGCGGCTACTGCTGCTGGTGGAGGTGGTGCTGGCGGGCCTGGGTTTGCCGCGGCTGCTGGCACTGCCATTGCTGCTGCTGCTGCTGCTGCTGCTGCTGCTGCTGCTGCTGCTGCTGCTGCTGCTTCTAGTCACTTCAGCTCAATCCTGATCAGCCAATCCCCGGTGGTGCCAGGGCTAGATGTGTGGGATCGTTTAGCAGTGCCTATTGGTTTACAATGTCGCTGAACTGCCCCGCGGGGCTTGGAGGTCCCCAGCAGAGGGGAGACCCTCTGCTGAGTGGGGGTGGGGTGTTTGGGGGTGGGGGGGGTGTTTTAGTTTTGGCCTTACCATCGGTGTGCCCGGCAAGGTTTGCAGCATTGTACAATTAGCATTGTCTGCAAGACTTTCAGTTGCATCCCTGCAAAGGGATTGCTTGCTCTGCGAAAGCAGGCAAGTTGCGCGTCAACTGCGCAAAAACCGGCCTGTGCATCACTGGCTCGGTGGGCAGCCATTTTTTCTTTATGGGTCGAGTTTCTCCCCAGCTGCCCATGAAGAACACACCAGGATACTTTGAAAGTTTCCTGGTGTGACTATTCAATGAGCATTGTAGCACTACAGCCTACGCGGATGCTGCGACCGTCATCTCGTCATGTGGGATCCGCTCGTGCTATTGTGAATTCAGGCCTATGTAGAGCTGCAGCAGCTGCTGCTGAGAGACAGCAGCACACCACCAGCAGCAGCAGCTGTAGTAACAGCAGGATTTTGGGGCCACCATCATTCACCCTAGAGGCATCAGTCGGAGCAGCAAACCCGCTTGACCTGCAGCTGTTATCTACGGGAATGTTTGGTGCCGAGGTGCACCCTGACCTGCCAATCGCAACCACCTGGTGTGTCTGAAGCAGTAGGGGGTGAGGGCTAACCCCCGACCCTGTGCTTGCACCATCAGCACTGCCCCAGCTAGAACATTCTTGCTGCTGGTACACATACAGCCACACAGCAGCACCCATGCACCATCGACATGAGATCAGCAGGCAAGCAACTTGTACTTTGCATGCATATGTTGTCTGGCCAGCTTGCACTTCTCCCTTTTGCACTGTTTGCCGTCAAGCTCCTTGAGGTTTGTGCTGATTTTGCAGCTGTGCTTCACAAGCAGCAGATCTCCATCTGCACAAAGGCAAGCTCCCTCTCACCCTTGCACCCTGACTGCCTCTGAACCTGCAGGCATGGGCTGTACAAGCAGCTAGCGCTCAAGTTTGGTCCTGCCGGTGCAGCTCGCAAACAAGCCGCTGTCGCAGCAGCCTCCTCCCGTATAACTGCCGCAGCAGCTGCTGCCCAGTTATCCGACAGCGCAGCCGAAGCAGAAGCAGCGCTAGCGTTTGCTGGTGCGCGCCCAGTCATGCATGTCGCAACAGTAGGTGCGCAGCTGCGCAGTCTGCAGGACACCGCAGAAGCCATGTGCTGGGCAGCAGGTGTTACGAATAATGGCGGGAAAATGGATCAGCAGGACGAACGGCCGCATGCGGATGCACTGCTGCTGGTGTCAGGTAGCCATCCGATGCGGCAGCTGCCGATGGCTTCCCAGCTTCTGCCTGGGAGCGTGCAGATGCTGCAGCGGGCGGTGCAGTTGAAGCAGCAGGGGGTGTTACCGCAGCAGCTGGAGCTTTGGGCTGTTGCTAATCCAGTGACAGAGCCGGATGCGTCTTACACGGAACAGAAGGTGAACACATGGGTCGTGCTGGATGGCTGAGTTGTGTCTTCACTGCAGCACAACAGCAGCAGGGTTGAATGGCATGAACAGCATCAGGGTGGCTGTCAGCTTGTACTGGTACTTGAGGCATGCGACGTGGTTAAGTCTTGCTGCGCAGTGGGGTGCAGTTTGGCCCCAAGGCAGCTGGCAGCACTCGCTCTGCTTTGGGAGATCCTTTTGCCACTAAACACAGGCAAGGTACGCCTTACCCGGCTGCCAGGCTGAATATTCTCCATGCACGTGTGCTGTGCTGTGCTGCGCTGTTTGTTGCGCAGGTGGCTGCTGGTGCGCAGGTCATTCTCACACAGCCGCCGCTGGACTGGCCTGCCTTTGAGCGCTGGATGGAGGACGCTCGCAGGCGTGGCCTGCACACAGCAGCACGCCTGCTGGTGGGGTTCCCCTGTCTCAGCAGCGCAGCCAACACAAGCTTCTGGCTGGCACTGTGCAACGCAGGAAACAATGCTGAGGTGAGGAGCCCTGCATGGCGCATGGCAGGCACTGCTGCCAGATCAGTTGGCTGCCTTAAGTGGGATGGAGTGAGTGGGAGGGCTGCATGCATGTGAAGTGCCTGTGCTGGCATTGTGCAACGCTGGGAATATTGTCGAGGTGGGGACGCTGCATGCAGGCACTCCTGGTCTGCCGTTTGTGGCTTGGTTTGTTTGAGCGCCAGAGTTGCATGCATGCATGTGGAGGGCCTGTGTGATGGTGTGGCCACTGCCAGAGCTTTGATGTATGTTGCTGGTTTGAAGCAACCACAGTGCCTGCCAGTCTGCATGCATGTGGGCTGGGCTGAGCAGCCAGGCGCTGTGCTGGAGTTGGTCTCGTGCATTACGTGAGTTGGGCAAGACCTGCCCAGGAGACTGTGCGGCACACTCCTAGTGAGGTGTGCAGTGTGACGTGATGTTGCAAGCAGGATGTAAACAAGTTCTACATACACGAATTATCATCCCTGCCTTATGTCGCTGTTGCAACCACCATCTGACGTCTGCAGGGCAGGAAGCTGCAGCAGCAGTTTGCAGCCGCCGAGGCTGAACCACAGCAAGGCCAGCCGCAGGAGCAGCTCCTGCAGCAGCAGCAGCAGCCCAGCACGGCAGGCAAGGTGATGCGCCCTGCTGCCTCAGCCTTCATGCAGCAGTATAACAGGCAGCTGCTGAGCAAGCTGCAGGCCACTGATGGTGTGTCGGGGCTTCATGTGATGCCCATCACGGGGCCCAGTAAGAGACTGGCACTGCAGCTAGCACAGGAGGGTGCCTTTACGCCTGCTGCATGGCCGTTAGCAGCAGGTGCAGGTGCTGAAAGATAACGTGTTTGAGGTTGTAGAGTATGTGTTTGTGGAGGCACGGAGGAGTGCTGAGGCTGCCTGCTGCCTGGCCGGTAGCAGGGGTTGCCGTCAGCAGGGGTCCTATACTCAGGTGCGGTGATGCACAGACGGAACCTGTTTGAGGGTGCAGTGGGAGTGTATGGAGCACCGGTGATGTTTTTGTAGTGGGGTTGCATGTGGTGCTGTTGCTGTATAATGCTGCAGTGGTAGTGTTGGGTACCTTGCCCAGTTTCCCCTGAGATGCAGGGTGGGTATATAGCTCAGTGTGGCATGCACTGATGCACCATCACAGCTGAAAATTGGAGGAAGGAGTTTGATATCTTGATGACTGCTGGAGGGTATCCTGCATGCTGCGCTGCATGGTGCATCGTGCAACAGCATATGCTTTGCTACCCTATACAAGGCAGTGGCATCCCACGCATGTGTGAGACTCATCAGCACAGGTACTAGGTTGACAGTGATTGCCTGAGAGAATCATGCGTCTGGACTGTCTGCACGGCGCATTGTATTTGTCACAGACAGTCCTTGCAGTCCCCAATGATGACTGAACCAAGAACCGCAAGTAACGGTTGTATAGTAACTGACAGTTTCCAGGTGGTGCTGGTCCTGCACCTGAGTGGCAGCGATGTGAATTTCCATATACATGCACACGGCGTGCAGCACACCCCTGCTGCCTGGGGCATAGTGATTGTTGCTGTGGTGCAATGGGTGCAACTGCCTTGCTTTGTTGTCCAGATATCGTGCACCTCAGGAATGGGAGGAGGCACATCCAGCTTATGCCCCCGGCAGGTGGATTTGCCTGATTGTTGTAACAATGTAGTTGGGTTGCAAGGTTGAGGCGTCTCAGGGATGCAGGCATTGCAAGGTTGCAGCATGATGACTACAGCAACCTGTGCATGGATGCGATCTGTTATCATGGTGCACCTCAATTGAGCCAACACACAGTGAGCATTGTGCAGCTTACGGCGCACGGATTGAGGCATGCCCCTGATTGCAGCTTGAACCACCGAGCAGGGCCAAACCACAGTTGGGTTTCAACGAAGGAGCCACCCAAACCTCCGCTGAAAGCAAGCGACAACCCAAACCAACACACCTTTTGAGCGCATGCATGCATGCGGCTCCTCTTCTCACACCTTCTAACCGCAGCATCATGACGGGACCCAGTACAATGCTTGGTACAAGTTGTACTGCACTGTTGGATGGTGGTACTGTATCGCCAGTACAGCACGGTACTGGCTGTGGCCGTACTACACCCCTGCCACAGGGTACACAGTACACAAGGAGCACTGCAGTGTCCTGACTGCGCGATACATCCACCAAATGGCAGGCAACAGCAAGTCTCGGCACTACAAACATCACACAAGGCTGCGACAGCCGGGCCCAAAACATTCACAGAGCAGCCGGCGTGCCCTCCTTCAAGCCCAAGGACGACACCTTATGCAGCCGACTGTGATGTCACTAGCCACTAGCATGCGCAGTACCACACACACCGCGTACCATGTGTCGCTGTGTATCAGCGAGACCCTAAACGCATGGCGCACATGCGCAAGAAGCATAGACAGTATATGCATAGACTTGAACGCTCCCCCATGACACAAGCGTGCCGCGTGCGCGCGTGTGTGTAGACACAGGACGTGCATCCAGCTGATGCGTACGAACAACAAGCCTGTTGGCCCAAATGCAGCAGCAGTGCTGCCTCACCTCCTGCGACAAGATCCAGTGTGTTCAGCTGACATGCTGGTACTGCTGCCGCTGCTTCTTGTAGTCCACTATGAAGTTCCTCAGCGCCTCATGGCCTGCAGGACACACACAGCACAGCACAGCACACGCACACACAATGTGTGAGGTCCCATGTCAAGCCTCCTTGCCGCCCCCGCCTCCCGATCCCCTCTTAACACAACGACCATCATAGAAACTCACCACACGTTCGTCCAACAAGACTGCTGGTCCCCTCCCCCGTGCATTGGGGCCTAATCAAATATTCACACACGCACGGTTTCTGGGCTAGCAACCTGTTGGCTTACACCCCCCTCCACACCCCATGGACTCACAAGCTCTAGTAGCTGGTAATACAGTGCAGTGTTGATGTTCAAGAAATCCCCCCCTTCCCCCATGTTATTGTGTTCCCCCCTCCTCCTTCTCCCCCCTTCCCCCATGTTATTGTGTCCCCCCCCCCCCCCCCCCCGCCCCCCTTCTCCTCCCTGATATTGCCCCCCCCCTCCCCCCCCCCCCCCCTCACCGCTGCGCCTGATGACAAAGAACCTTTCCTCCAGCGGTCCGTCAGTCTTCCTCCACAGCACGCTGCCGTGTCCCTGAGCCGTGTTGAAGCCCCCCCCCCCCCAGGAGCCTGATGAAAGAGATCAAAGCTCCACACCTGCACTCACATTGGGGGCTAGCAACATGTTTGCTCCACACACACCCCCACACACACACACTCTCTCTCTTTCGCCCCCCCCCCCCCACTTGCCGCCCCCCCTCACCGCTGCGCCTGATGACAAAGAACCTTTCCTCCAATGGCCCGTCTGTCTTCCTCCACAGCACGCTGCCGTGTCCCTGTGCAGTGTTGAAGCTGCCCAGAAGAGGTCCCATCCCTCAAACTTGCAGTAGTGCATGGCGGGCTCTGACACCACTCGCCGCGTCTCCTCCTCCCCAGCGCAGCTGGTCTTGAACGTTCTGGGGTGGGGTGGGGTGGGGTGGGGTGGGGTGGGGTGGGGGGGGGGGGGAGGAAGTTTTGTGCAGGCATGTGAAGTCAAGCGCAGGCATAGTGCATGGCAGTCCCTGACCCCATACGCTAGCCTCAACATCGGAGGCTCTACACATGCCTGCCATCATGCACAAACCCGTAGGTTGTCTTATGGCATGCTGTAGAACCCATTGATGCATGTCGCTCACATACTCCACATGTGCAAGACACATGCACACACGGTGAAGCACCCCCTCTTGCAACAAAAGCAAAGACAGAGCCCCCCTCTCCTACCTCAGGCACTGTGGCACCCTGCGTGCAACTTGTGTGTGCATGTTGCTGCAGGAAGCGAGTCACATCCACTGCTTGTGAGCCCCATGTCAGAGCCGCCATGAAGTGCTCTCGCGTGAGTGTGCCGACGTACAGGTTTGGCAGCAGGCAGTCTGTGCGCATCAGCCGCGACAACACACTGCGCTGTAGCGGATTGGACGTGTGGGCATACACCTGCCAGGGTGGGTGGATGGGTGGGTGGATGAATCGACGGGGGAGGGAACGGGGGGGGGGCAGGGGGGCAGGAGAGGGGGGAGGGAGGGGGATGGGAGGGGC